>CM022297.1:350491543-351075515 GCA_011799875.1 Thinopyrum elongatum | reverse complement strand
TGCTGCCGTGAATTGCTGCCCGGTCTGACTGATCTTTTCGGGATACCGTGGAGTGAACAATTTCTGGAGATATATAACTCTGCTACTGACTAGCATTGATCGTCTCCTTGACAGGCCAGACAAAAAAAAAAAAAAAAAAAAAAAAAAGAAAGTGTGCACTTTGGAGAGTTGGTCCGCGACGACAAGAATAGCATCGTGTCCCTTCTTCTGTGACCCTGGGAAGTCCTTGTAATGAAATCATTTGCCTTTTATCCCATTTCCATAAAGGCTAGGTAACGGTTTCAGAATTCCAGCAGGCTTCTGATGTTCTGCTTTAAAACCGCGTCGACACACATCACATCAGCCACATATCGAGCAATGTCTGCTTCATTCTAGACCATCGCATACCTTTGACGGAGATCACGATACTCTTTGTGCTACCCCCTGAGATAGACAAACGGGTATCATGTGCCTCCTTTCATGACGTTGTCTTCTAAGCTCAAAGCGAGGTTACTACAATCTGTTTCTAAAATACAAGGTTCCATCTTCAGACATCGAGAAATCCCTGTACTTTGCACGGTGAAGATCTTGCTTCTTCAAATCAGATCAACTTCAGCATCTTTATTTGCCATTCTTAACAGCTTTCTTTCTCAAGATCTGGTTCAACCCAGTTTTAGGTATCCTTGGGGAACTATCTCGAGATTTAGCTTTCGAAGCTCTTCATACAGAAGGGGTGCTGTACTGACCCTCAAGTTCGCAAGCAATAGGATTTGGGGCGGGCTCAACGCATCAAAAACAATCCCATTACTTAGCCTTGCCAGGGGTATATGAAATACCCAAAATCATAGTCCGCAATGGTCTCCATCCATCTTGCTGCCGGGATCAGATGATGGTCTGAGTGAACAGTACTCTCTCAAACTTTATGATCCGTGTAGATCTCGCAACGATTACCGATGGATAATGTCGCCACACTGCAGTGCATAGATGGACAGCATCTAGTTTCTAGATCATGTACGGATAATTCTCTCATGTTGTGCGCAACTGACCGAGAGCCATAAAGCATCACTTAAACGCTCTGATTAGGACACAGCCTATCCTTCACGGATGCATCCAATAATCACAAAGTCTTTGCGGTATCTGGAGGAGCTAGTACTGGGGTATTGTACACGGATTTGAACAAATCCTCCCCCATTGGATAAGGAATGTACTCTGGATGTATCCTGCGCGAACAGCTGGTGCGCGTCGGGCAGGTGTGGTTGGAAACAACTAATCCATCCTGAAACAGAGGAACTCATGATTGTCAAAGACAAGGAGAATTATACCGATCGCGGAGAGAAAGTTAAACAAAACAATGGAAAGTAAAATGATTATCAACTAATCAGATCAATATCAGGGAATCGCACAGATAATCCGCTCTTCGGGTGGATGTATCACGAGAACCTACCATGTTTGGAGTTAGTAAAATTTTAAACCCGAGTTGAAGAGAGACAGAGGCCCAGAAGTAAATGTCTAGGAGTAAAGATACTAATACCTCCCAAGTGGCACGTGGGCCGTAACCACCATCCAGTTTAGTAAAACAGTTTTTCCCCCGGTGT
This sequence comes from Thinopyrum elongatum, assembly GCA_011799875.1. Classification (NCBI taxonomy): domain Eukaryota; kingdom Viridiplantae; phylum Streptophyta; class Magnoliopsida; order Poales; family Poaceae; genus Thinopyrum; species Thinopyrum elongatum. The sequence goes on along the minus strand of CM022297.1, from coordinate 351,073,941 downwards.
TTTCTAGACTCACTCGGCAGGTTTGGAAAGGGGGTTCCTACAGGCAGTCGGCTCTGATACCAACTTGTGACGGTCCCCCGGCCCGATCATGCACTATTCATACACGCAAATGCCACACGATCACCTAAGGACGCTCACGGAAAGATATACCACACAACTCTAAAACATAAATAACGTCATCCAAGCTTTATATTACAAGCCATGGCCTCGCGGGCCGAAACATAACCTTTGCGACAAGCGTCAGCGGAAGCATCAGATTCTAGTACAGATATAAAAGAAAGTACAAGGGCCTTTTAGAAAGGCGGGGCAAAATAAAACACTACGTCAAAAGGCGAAGGCCTCCTGCGGGACCCTCCGATCCCTACCCTGGTCGTCAGTCCATCGTAGTAGTATCCATCCTCTGGGATTAGTAAGCAGCGATCGCGGGGGCATCTCCGTCTCGGGGGCTCCGTCCTCTGGTCACGTCAACTGATATGGGGAGAAAACGAAACAAAGCCACCCGTGAGTTACTCCAAAGTAACCTCAGCAAGCAGGATCTACACTACATATGCAACATTTTCAAGGGAGGCTGTTATGTGGGACTGGGCTGTCCGAATGCCAGAATAGAGAGAATGCCGATTCCTATCGAAGCTCTCATCTTCAGCGGTCTGCCAGCAGTAAGAAAGATTAGAACATTACAATATAATTAGTAGTAACAATTAAGTCTCAACTCCTCCAGAGATCCTTCTCACTTCCCTGCCGAGAAAGCAATCCCAGAGCTATACCTTCATCACCCTCGTCCTGAGCTCCCTTCTCGACTCCCTGCGAGAATCAATCCCAGAGCCATATATACAACATGGTCTTCATCACAGGTATCAACAAAAAGTTCTAAATTGTATCACTCTGATACAACTCCGAGTGGTCCTAATTACCGTAGGACCGGCTCTCGTAGAAATGTTCTTCCCTGCATGGGTGCAACCAACTTACCCCACCACGCTCGATTAACTTCGGCCGGACCCCCTTTCCTGGGTCATGCCCGCCTCGGCCAAACGACAACAATCGCAACCCTACCTACACTACAACTGCACTCCGCAGAGAGGTCCCCTGCCGTCTACATCCTAAGCGCAAGGGGGTCTTGGCCATCGCACCCTCGCCCCGTGTCGTTGCGTGCATGGCCCAGATCCAAGCACCACGCTCTGTATATGGCGGCGCCAATCACGCATGCCGCACGCTAACTGGACATCTGACAGAGCTTTCGGCTGATGCATCGATGCAGAACTCCCATAACATGCCACGTTGATGGTAGTGCTATCAGGCCCGAGCTGCTCGATAAAATATCCAATCGTTAGGACTAGGGCTGCGGTAACGAGCAGAGACTCACGAAAGATGTGACCCGTCGCCCCGTCTCGAGGACTTGCGGCAAGGTTAAGAATGCCCGTCCCGCGCCTCGTATTCACAACTCGGGCACCACACTGGTACACCGCCGCCTTCACATCACACGCTGGTACCCCTCGGGTCCGACCCTCCTTTCCAATACAATGTAAGGTCCAAGTATCCTTGTGTCATAACATCATGGAAGCCGAGTATCACCCGCATTGACTTCCCACTGATTATCCGTCAAGGTGAACTAGGAAGGAATCACCCTCACACCTGTTGGTCCACACTTGAGGTGTTTACGACAGCGTCGTTCTCGGAGCGGTGAAGGAGACTCTCCCTCGATGACCAGACGAATACACTCTCTAACCAGTTGAACATCCTAAGTCTACATGAGGTTTCACCCTCGACACCCGATAGTAAAACGCTGCAGTGGTCGTTACAAACTAAGGGGGGTGGATGTTCGTTGTTCGGGTCCTGGTCTTCAATCCCATTGATCGGGTCTTCTGACGATCCAGCGCGTCATACTGGAGAGTGGGGTCACTGATAGATTATCATACCACCCCAAGCCTAGACTAACAGTTTTAGGATATGAGTAATTATCAACATGTGGTTTACATGAACGGCTATGCATCAGAATAGGTTAAAAGCAGCAGCATTCAGTAAATTCTACTGCCAGCAAAGGGGGAGAGACTTTAGAATGGGCGATATCGTATGCTCACGGAGGGTCTTTGCACTGGGTGCTCTCGCGGCAAGGCAAGGTCGTCTATGGTGTCTTTGGGATCCGGAGCTTCGTTGGTCGCGGGGACGACGTCGGGGTCTGGGGCTTCGAGAGAGAAGAGGGGTAGGAAACAGTATAAATATATAGCAGCATGTCATGCTGGTCATTTCTGGGAAAGTTTCCAAAAGGCTATGGGAACTCATATCACCTGGAGTTCAGCTTATCACCCTCAGTCTCAGGCCAAGTCGAACGAGTCAATCAGGTCTTGAAGACATGCTTCGAGCTTGTGTTATTTCTTTCGGCAAGAAGTGGGAAGAATCTCTCCCGTATGCCGAGTTCTTATAACAACAGTTATAAGCCCAGCTTGAAAATGGCCCCCCTTGAAGTTCTCTATGGACGTAAGGTGTCAACGAACCCCTCTGAATTGGTCAGAAACTGGGGAACGACCGCTCGTGGGTCAGAGGTCAGATATTATTCAACAAGCCGAAGAAACAAGTTGCTATTTGTCCGGGAAAATCTCAAGGCGCTGTCAGGACCGCAGAAGAGCAACTATCGCAAACGATGGGGTTTGACTTATCAACCTGGTGATCAAGCTTATCTTCGTGTGCACTCCTATGAAGGGCACTCACCGTTTGGAATCAAGGGCAAGCTAGCTCCACGCTACATTGGTCCTTTCCGCATTGTTGCTAGACGTGGTCAGGTGGCATATAAATTGGAATTGCCGCCGCAATTCTCTCATATCCACGACGTCTTTCCACGTGTCGCAGCTTCGTCAATGCTTCAAAGGAATCTCCGCACCGATCTGTGGATCCGAGATGCTTGAATTGCAAGATGATCTATCTTATAAGGAGCATCCGATCCGCATTCTCGATGAAGCTGAACGTCGACCCGTCAGAAGGTTACCAAGTTCCTCAAAGTGCAGTGGTCAAACCATACTGAAGATGAAGCCACTTGGGAACGCGAGGATAACCTTCGGGCGGAATACCCCGAACTTTTTCCTCCTACTTCTTAATTCTCGGGACGAGAATCTTGTTAGTAGAGGAGATTTGTAACACCCCCAGTGGTTAACTACAGTAATCACCCTTTGACAGTACCAAGTCAGCATGATTAACAGTGCATGATCATCAGTAGCATCATATTGCATTTCAACTCCTAAGTCAAAATTCAGATTTAAACTAAGTGGGAAATAAAAGTTGTTCAAACTGGGAAACCAAAATGTGCCTCATGTTGCAAATATTCCCATAGCATTGTAAAAATGATTGAACATTAGTTGAAATGTTAAAAGGACTCGAACAACTAGAAACAGCAGCAACATAGCACTATTCAATCCTTTTTCAATTTAAATAAAATCCAAACAAAAAGATATGGACCCCAAACCAATTTCTAGCCAGTGACAAATAATACACTGTAAATAATGGAGCAAGTCTCATATTTTACAAAAGTCTTTTGGATAAAAATAAAAGACAAAACAGAAAAAGGAATAAAGAAAAACAGAAAAAGAACAAAAAAAAATAAAGCCCCCCCCCCTCGCTGGGCCTCGGCCCAGCTGGCCACTGGGTAGCCAGGCCGGCCCAGCCGGGCCCAACTCCCCTCCATATCTCCCACCCCCACCCGAAACCCTAGCCGCTACCCCCACCACCTCGCTCACTCCCCCCCCCCCCGCGAATCCCTTTCCTCTCTCGTTCCTCTGATCTAGATCGGGGGGAACTGGCCCCGACGCCGCCGGTCGCCGCGCCCGCCGTGCCTCCGTCCTCCTCCGGGAGTCACGTCGCCGGGCCGTCCCTCCCGGCCTCCTGCATCTCCCTCCTGCACCGCGCCGTCTTCCCGAGCCCCCCCGCGCGTCCTCCTTGGCCTTCGCGTCGCACGCCGCCGTCCCCGTTCCTCCATCGCCGGCATCACCGAGCCTCGCCGGCGCACATCTACAACGGGGGTGAGCCCTGGCGCTGCCTCCTCGTCTCCTCCCCGCCCCAGTGCACACCTCGCGCGCTCGCGCGCTGCTGCTCGTGCTTGTGCGCCCGCCACGCACCGGCCGCCCCGCCGTCCCCTCCGTCCTCGCCGTGCCCCTCGGCCGAAGCCACGCTCGGCCCGCGTTTCCCTCGCCCCTGCACCCTGACCGCGTACACCTTCCCCACTTCGCCCCGCAACCACCGCCCGCGCCCCGTGGCCTCACCCCTCGCAAGCGCGCCCTGCCGCTGCCCACCGGAGCTCCTCGCCGTCCGCCGCCCTCGCGCTGCTGCCGCTGCAGCTGCCTCCGCCGCGCGCCCTACGTTGCCTGCGCGCGCGTGCTGACACGCCCGCGCCCGCCGCGCCGCGCCCGCAGCGCTCGCGCGCACGCACCGCCCCGTGGCCACGTGCCACTGACCGGTGGGCCCGCCCCCCCTGAGGCAATGAAGAGGGCCCAGCCCCTAAAAACGAATTAAAAGAAAATGTAATAAAAAAATAATATTTAAAATAAATAAAAATAATTAAATAATTAAATAATTAATTAGTTAATTAATTAAGTTAATTATATCTGATTAGGTTAATCTAATTAAGTAGTAGTGTTAATTAAACAGTAAATTAATTAGTTAATCACTAATTAACCTAACAGCCTATGACAGGTGGGACCCACTGGTCCTGACGTCTGCTGACGTCATGCTGACGTCAGCAAGACACTGTTTCGGATAATGTTTGATTTAAATAAATAAATAAATTCCAGAAAATTAATAAAAACTTTAGAAAATCATATAAAATAATCCGTTAGCTCAGATGAAAATACTTTGTACATGAAAGTTGCTCAGAACGACGAGACGAATCTGAATACGTGGTCCGTTCGCCCGTCACGCGTCCTAACTATCCGAACTTGCAACGTTCCCCTCTTATCCTCGTCCGATAATCCAAAGACCCGGGAAATATCGTCAGATATTCTCCCGCTCCGGCTGTACGGGTGATGCTGCGTTTTAGACACCCTAGCACCGTGTATCGTATGTCATGCTCATGCTTGCTATATATTATACTGTTTCCTCCCCCTCTTCTCTCTCGATAGCCCGACCCCGACGTCGTCCCCGAGGCCAACGCAGCTCCGGATCCCAAGACACCATAGACGACCTTGCCCTTGCCGCCGAGAAACCAGGCAAGCCCTCCCTTGAGCATACCGATATCGCCCATTCTAAATTTCTTGCTTGCATTAGAATTACTGTGCTGCTGCTTTACCTATTCTGATGCATAGCCTGTTCATTGTAACCTACTGTTGATAATACCTACATATCCTAAACTGTTTAGTCTAGGCTGGGTAGAGACCTATCAGTGACCCCACTTATCGACTGCGCGGGTGGATCGTCAGAAGACCCGATCAATGGGATTGAAGACCAGGACCCGACACCGCACATCACCCCCCTTAGGTGTAACGACACTGCAGCGTTACTATCGAGTGTCGAGGGTGAAACCTATGTAGCACTTCTGATGTTAACTCTGTAGAGTAGTTATTCGGTCGTGGTCATCGAGGGTGATTCTCCTTCACCGCTTCCGATAACGACGCTGTCGTACAACAAACACAAGTGTGGACCCAGTGAGGGTGATTCCTCTAGTTCACCTTGACGGATACATCGAGTGGGAATTCAATGAGGGTGATACCTCGGATTCCCTGATGTTATGGACACACGGATACTTGGACCTTACTTGTTACTTGGAAGGCGGGTGAACCTGAGGGGTACCCGCGTGTGAGTGAAGGCGGGTTGCCGTGGGTGCCCGAGGTTGTGAATAACGAGGGCGGCCGGGCATTCTTAACCCTTGCCGCAAGTCCTCGAGAGCGGGGCGACGGGGTCACATCTTTCGTGAGTCTCTGCGTTACCGCAAGCCCTAGTCCTAACGATTTGGATATTTGATCCGAGCAGGCCTCTGGCCTGATAGCACTAACCATCACGGGATAGTATGGGCGTTCTGCATCGTATGCATCAGCCGAAAGCTCTGTCAGATGTCCAGTTCAGCAGTGCGGCATGGAGTGATTGGCGCCATCCATATACAGGGTGGTGCTTGGATCTGGGCCATGCAGCAACGACCGGAGGGCGGGGGCGATGGCCAAGACCCCCGCGTAGGATGTAGACGGGGGGACCTCTCTGCGGAGTTGTAGGTAGGTTGCGATGTGTCGTTTGGGGAGGCGGGCATGACCCAGGAAAGTGTGTCCGGCCGAAGTTAAGAGCGTGTTGGGTAAGTTGGGCACCACTGAAGGGGACGAATCCCTCTCCTCTCTCCGTTCCTCTCGATCTAGATCGGGGGGAACTGGCCCCGACGCCGCCGGTCGCCGCCCCGCCGTGCCTCCGTCCTCCTCCGCGGAGTCACGTCGCCGGCGCCGTCCCTCCCGGCCTCCTGCATCTCCCTCCTGCACCGCGCCGTCTTCCCCGAGCCCCCCCGCGCGCTCCTCCTTGGCCTTCGCCGTCGCACGCCGCCGTCCCCGTCTCTCCATCGCCGGCCATCACCGAGCCTCGCCGGCGCACATCTACAACGGGGGTGAGCCCTGGCGCTGCCTCCCTCGTCTCCTCCCCCCGCCCCAGTGCACACCTCGCGCGCTCGCGCGCCTGGCCGTCGTCCCGCCACCGCGCTGGCGCACGCACCTCGCACCACCGGGCCGCGCCCGGCTCCCCTCGTCCCTGCCCGTGGCCGCCTCGGCCGAAGCCACGCTCGGCCCGCCGTTTCCCCTCGCCCCCTGCACCCTGACCGCGTACCACCTTCCCCACTTCGCCCCGCAACCACCGCCCGCGCCCCGTGGCCTCACCCCTCGCACGCGCGCCCTGCCGCTGCTCCACCGGAGCTCCTCGCCGTCCGCCGCCCTCGCGCTGCTGCCGCTGCAGCTCTGCTCCGCCGCTCGCCCCTACCGTTGCCTGCGCGCGCGTGCCTGACACGCCCCGCGCCCGCCGCGCCGCGCCCGCAGCGCTCGCGCGCACGCACCGCCCCGGTGGCCACGTGCCACTGACCGGTGGGCCCTGCCCCCCCTGAGGCAATGACAGATGGGGCCCAGCCCCTAAAAACGAATTAAAAGAAAATGTAATAAAAAAATAATATTTAAAATAAATAAAAATAATTAAATAATTAAATAATTAATTAGTTAATTAATTAAGTTAATTAATCCTGATTAGGTTAATCTAATTAAGTAGTTAGTGTTAATTAAACAGTAAATTAATTAGTTAATCACTAATTAACCTAACAGCCTATGACAGGTGGGACCCACTGGTCCTGACGTCATGCTGACGTCATGCTGACGTCAGCAAGACACTGTTTCGGATAATGTTTGATTTAAATAAATTAAATAAATTCCAGAAATTAATAAAAACTTTAGAAAATCATATAAAATAATCCGTAGCTCAGATGAAAATACTTTGTACATGAAAGTTGCTCAGAACGACGAGACGAATCTGAATACGTGGTCCGTTCGCCCGTCACGCGTCCCTAACTATCCGAACTTGCAACCGTTCCCCTCTTATCCTCTGTCCGATAATTCCAAAGACCCGGGAAATATCGTCAGATATTCTCCCGCTCCGGCTGTTACGTGTGATGCTGCGTTAGACTACCCCTAGCACCGTGTATCGTATTTGTCATGCTCATGCTTGCTATATATTTATACTGTTTCCTCCCCCTCTTCTCTCTCGATAGCCCCCGACCTCGACGTCGTCCTCGAGACCGACGCAGCTCCGGATCCCGAAGACACCATAGACGACCTTGCCCTTGCCGCCGAGCAACCAGGCAAGCCCCTCCCTTGAGCATACCGATATCGCCCATTCTAAATTTCTCATGCTTGCATTAGAATTACTGCTGCTGCTGCTTTACCTATTCTGATGCATAGCCTGTTCATTGTAACCTACTGTTGATAATTACCTACATATCCTAAACTGTTTAGTCTAGGCTGGGTAGAGACCTATCAGTGACCCCACTTATCCCGACTGCCGCGCTGGATCGTCAGAAGACCCGATCAATGGGATTGAAGACCAGGACCCGACACCGCACATCACCCCCCTTAGTTGTAACGACACTGCAGCGTTACTATCGAGTGTCGAGGGTGAAACCTCATGTAGCACTTCTGATGTTAACTCTGTAGAGTAGTTATTCGGTCATGGTCATCGAGGGTGATTCCTCCTTCACCGCTTCCGATAACGACGCTGTCGTACAAACACCTCAAGTGTGGACCCAGTGAGGGTGATTCCTCCTAGTTCACCTTGACGGATACATCGAGTGAGAATTCAATGAGGGTGATACCTCGGATTCCCTGATGTTATGGACACACGGATACTTGGACTTTACAATGTTACTTGGAAAGGCGGGTCGACCCTGAGGGGTACCCGCGTGTGATGTGGAGGCGGGTTGCCAGTGCGGTGCCCGAGTGGTGAATACGAGGCGCGGCCGGGCATTCTTAACCCTTGCCGCAAGTCCTCGAGACGGGGCGACGGGGTCACATCTTTCGTGAGTCTCTGCTCGTTACCGCAAGCCCTAGTCCTAACGATTTGGATATTTGATCCGAGCAGGCCTCTGGCCTGATAGCACTAACCATCACGTGGGCATAGTATGGGCGTTCTGCATCGTATGCATCAGCCGAAAGCTCTGTCAGATGTCCAGTTCAGCAGTGCGGCATGGAGTGATTGGCGCCATCCATATACAGAGGTGGTGCTTGGATCTGGGCCATGCACGCAACGACCCGGAGGGCGAGGGGCGATGGCCAAGACCCCCTTGCGCTTAGGATGTAGACCGGCGGGGACCTCTCTGCGGAGTTGTAGGTAGGGTTGCGATGTGTCGTTTGGCCGAGGCCGGGCATGACCCAGGAAAGTGTGTCCGGCCGAAGTTAATCGAGCGTGTTGGGTAAGTTGGTGCACCCCTGCAGGGAAGAACATTTCTATCGATAGCCGGTCCTACGGTAAAGGACACTCGGAGTTGTATCCTGATTGATACAATTTAGAACTGGATACCTGTGATGAGACCTGTATATATGGCTCTGGGATTGCTTCTCGCAGGGAGTCGAGAAGGGATCTCAGGACGAGGTTGATGAATGTATGGCTCTGGGATTGCTTTCTCGCAGGGAGTCGAGAAAGGATCTCTGGGTGAGGTTGAGACTTAATGTTACTACTACATTATATTGTAATGTTCTACTCTCTTCTACTGCTGCAAGACCGCTGAAGATGCTAGTCTTCGATAGGACTAGGCCTTCTCTCTATTCTGGCATTTCTGCAGCCCAGTCCACATATACAGCCTCCCCTTGAAAATGTTGCATATGTAGTGTAGATCCTTGCTTGCTGAGTACTTTTGAGTACTCACGGTTGCTTTGTTTTCCTTTTTCTCCCCATATCAGTTTGACGTGACCAGAGGACGGAGCCCCCTGAGACAGATGCCCCGACGATCGCTGCTACTACTACCCAGAGGATGGATACTACTACGAGTTGACTGACGACCAGGAGTAGGATCGGAGGGTCCCAGGCAGGAGGCCTTCGCCTTTCGATCGTAGTGTTTTATTTTGCCCCGCCTTTCTAAAGGCCCTTCTGTACTTTCTTTTATATCTGTACTCAGATATCTGATGCTTCCGCTGACGCTTGTTCGCAAGCTTATGTATTCGAGCCCTCGAGGCCCTGGCTTGTAATATAAAGCTTGTATGACTTTATTTATGTTTTAGAGTTGTGTTGTGATATCTTCCCGTGAGTCCTTAGGCTTGATCGTGTGCATTTGCGTGTATGAATAGTGCACGATCGGGCCGGGGGCGTCACAGCCGGCAATCTCATAAGTGATGAGAGCAAGCCGAGAGTACATTTTGGTGACTCCTTCACCATCCTTCATCTTGAACTTGTCAAGTTGACTTTGAAGCACATCCAACTTGGATTCCTTAACGGACTCGGTACCTTCGTGCGGGGCCCGTGGGACTGGTGGTACCAAGGCCCGTCTTCCTACGGCCCAGTGCGCGGCGCATACCAAGGGCCCAGTGGATGGCCCACCAGCGAGCTTCACGAGCAAGAAGCCTCGCGAGGCCCTTGCCTCACGAGGCACACGTCAGCAGGCGTCCCAGGCAGATTGGAAGTGCCACCAGGAGCCTCGTGAGGCGACCTCCCGAGGCCCCTCTCAAAGGCGAACAAGTCAGGAGCTGCTCAAGCCCGGTCGCGCGGCCCTGTGTGTTCACATGGGTGACGTGTGCGATGATGAACGATGCCAGAGGTCGTGCCAGCAGGCGCAGATGAGGAGCCTTTCCTCTTTCGTTCTAAGGGAGCAGGGCCAGCCACCAGTTCCCATAGCAATCCCTAAAGGTTGCCTGATCAGTGCAAGAGGACCAAGACGACGGGCACGCGGGCCAGAGGTCATCACCGAGCCCACCGACGCGTCATGGGCGGTGGCTTTGCAGACGAAGACCACCTTTTGTTAGGATAGACTGCGCCCCTGTCCCCCGTCAAATTGCTGTTGTGTGGCGAACCTTCCCGCCAATGTTTACGGGGGAAGAGGACCAAGGCAAGTATAAAAGAGGGCAGGGTGCCGCCGTAGAGACAGATCCATCCCCCCAACCCTTGTACTCTCATTCTCCCTCGCGAGTGCAATCCAACCACCAAGCAGGAGTAGGGTTTTACACCGCAAGGTGTTACGAACATGGGTAACTGTTGTGACTCCGGCCTGTCCCTGCTAGCTCACTCTCGCCGTAGCCTCGTCGTGGTTAGTAGCGGGAAGGAGTAGGGCAGTAGGATCGAGCGCACCCCAAAGTTCAAACCTCTTGGGTCCCTGGAGCCCCGATTCTGACACTTCATGCATATCAACCAAAGTATCCCAAATTCCCTTTGCATTCTCAAGGCGGCTAATCTTGTTGAACTCCCCGGGGCACAAACTGTTGAAGCGAATGTCACATGCTTGAGCGTTGTATTGCAACATCTTCAATTCTTCTGTGGTTGTTTCATGATCCGGTTCTTTACGATCCTCAAAGAATTCACTTTGCAAGCCAACACGAACAACGACCCAAACAGCGGGGTTATGACCAAGAATATGCATTTTTATCTTATGTTTCCAACTGGAAAAGTTTGTACCATCAAAATACAGACCTCTACGGTGGTAATTACCCTCACTAGACGTCATACTCTCCTAGGTTGTGAAACCAATGCAATAGAGACCAAAGCTCCGATATCACTTGTAGGATCGAAAGTACGTATAGAGGGGGGTGATTAGACTACTTGACAAAATAAAAACTTATCCTTCTCCCAATTTTAGTTGTAGGCAAGTTTTAGCAATTCTACCAAGTCAAGTACACCCTACACATGCAAGTCTAAGAGTTGAGCAGCGGAAAATAAAGACTTTGCATATGAATGCAAAGGAGGGATCGGAGACAAGCGTAATAAAGACACGATGTTTTTTGTCGTGGTTCCGATAGGTGGTGCTATCATACATCCACATTGATGGAGACTTCAACCCACAGAGAGTAACGGTTACGCGACTCCCTGGAGGGCTCCACCCACGAAGGGTCCACGAAGAAGCAACGTTGTCTATTCCATCATGGCTTACGTCCACGAAGGACTAGCCTCAGTAGGGTAGATCTTCATGAAGTAGGTGATCTCCTTGCCCTTACAAACCCCATGGTTCAACTCCACAGTCTCTTGGAGGCTCCCAAGTGACACCTAACCAATCTAGGAGACACCACTCTCCGAAAGGTAATAGATGGTGGTGTCGATGATGAACTCCTTGCTCTTGTGCTTCAAATGATAGTCTCCCGAACACTCGATCACTCTCTCAAAGATTTTGCTTTGGTAGAAGAGGGGATTGAATGGAAAGCAACTTGGGAAAGGCTAGAAATCAAGGTTTAAATGATTGGATTGGAATATCTTGATCTCAACACATGAGTAGGTGGTTCTCTCTCAGAAAATGAGTAGTAGAAGTGGTGGTTCATTCTGATGGCTCTCTTAGAGAGTGAGTGGGGGTGGAGGGGTATACATAGCCTTCACCCGAAGATCCAACCATTACAAGTGCAAAAGATTCTCGATGACACCGGGTTGAATTCTCGATGAGACCAACTAGTGCAAAAGATTCAAATGTTGGAGTTTCGATAAGACCGATCAGAACATCTCGGTGCGACCGAAGTGCAATGGCTAGGGCAAGACCTTGTTTCAGTAGTTCTGGTCGTTTCATCTTGGTAATTCCTAAATTAAGCAACTTCATTACAGAAACTTGGTCAGGCCATCTCAGTGAGACCGAGATCCATATTGGTTGTACCGAAATGTTAGGGTTTGGCATGTGGCAATGTATGGGTCATCTCGATGGGTCCAGATAGGAAGATTTTGGTGGGACCGACATGGACATTTAGGGTTTTGGGTAGATGTGATGTGGAGAAGAGGTTGAGGATTTTTTTGAGCAATATCACTAAGCACTTGAGCAATTGAGTCATGATCAAAACCTCATCCCCTTTTAATACTGTTGGCTTTCCTATGGACTCAATGTGACCTTGGATCACTAAACCAAAAATGTAGAGCCTTGGATCTTTGCCAATCTTTGTCCTTAGCATTTTGAGGGGTCCACAATCACTAGTCCTTGCCATGCCAATCATTGATCTTCTCTGAAATCTATTATCAATGAGCATTAGATCAATGACTTGTATGTTGTTATTAATTACCAAAACCACCCGGGGATTAGTTGCGCTATCAGCTATCCAAGTTTCCATGAATTAAAGTAGCGAAAGATTCACTAGGATAAGAGATCAGCGTGAAGTCTTAGAAAAAGCGCTCGCACCCAGTTTTTATCCTATTCATGATGAAGATATTAGAGTGGTTGGTCGCTCGCACCTGGTTTTTATCCTATTCATGATGAAGATATTAGAGTGATTGGTGTGACACCTATTGAATCTTTGTTTAGTAATGTAAAACTTGATGAAAAAGGGAATGGAGATGAGTCAACTTTAGCTACAAGGCATCCCAATTGTTCGGAGGGTGATGATCTTAATGATAAAAACAACAAAAGTGGGTTTGAAGAGGTCAAAACTTTAGATAGTGATGTGCCCACTAGTTTGGATTACAAGGACTTTAATTGTGATAATTGATATTTGATTAAAAGCTATTTCCTTGTTGCAATCCATGATAAATTAACCTAATGCTTACGAACAAAATGAAGCTTTTACTAAACATATTGTAGAATCTATGATTAAAGCTCATAAAGAAAAAGTAGAATTGGAAGTATCTATACCAAGGAAATTGCATGATGAATGGGAACCTAGTATTAAAGTTAATATTAAATATTATGAATGTTATGCTTTGTGTGATTTAGGTGCTAGCGTCTCTACTATACCAAAATCTTTATGCAACGTTCTAGGTCTCACCAATATGGATGAATGTTCCCTCAACTTGCATTTAGCAGATTCAACTATTAAGAACCCATTGGGTAGGATAAATGATGTTCTTATACTTGCTAATAGAAATTATTTACCCGTGGATTTTATCGTGCTAGATATTGAATGCAATCCTTCTTGTCTTATAATACTTGGTAGGCCTTTCCTACAAACCATAGGTGCGATTATTAACATGAAAGAAGGAAATATAAAGTTACAATTTCCATTAAAGAAAAGGATGGAAAACTTCCCAAGGAAGAGAATTAAACCACCATATGAACCTGTTATGAGAGCTACCTATGGAATTACTTTCAAAGATGATAAAACTTGAAACAATGCATTATGCCTAGCTAGGGGCGTAAAACAATAGCGCTTGTTGGGAGGCAACCCAATAGTTATCTTAATTTTTTGATTTTTATTTATGTTTTGGTATGATGACATGATTATTGCTACTATAATGATTGTTTTTTTTATCTTTTAATTAGTGTTTGTGCCAAGTAAAACCTTTGGGATGATTTCGATGATGGTTGAATTGATTCTGCGCAAAAGCAGAAACTCTTGCGCCCAGTGTTGGAATTTACATTTATTAGTGGAACGTGATAAAATTCTGAATTTTTTACACAGTATTAAGATACGAATTGTTTATGTTGACTGAATTTTTAAGATTTTTTGGAGTTATGTAAGTATAGGTTTTGTTCAGATCGTTACAGACTATTCTGTTTTAGACCGATTCTGTTTTTTATTGCATAGTGTGCTTATTTTAATGATACTATGGATTATATCGGGGGGTATAAGTCATGCAGAAGTTAGAATATAGTAGGTATTATTCAATAATAATTATGAATGAGTTTACAATAGTACCTAAAGTTTATGATTTATCGATTATACTAACGGATCTCACGAAGTTTCTGTTGAGTTTTGTGTGCTAGAGTTTTCAAGTTTTGGGTGAGATCACGATGGATGAAGGAATAAGGAGTGGCAAGACCCTAAGATTGGGGATGCCCAGGCACCCGAAGGTAATATTCAAGGAAGACCCAAGTGTCTAAGCAAGGGGATGCCACGGATGACATCCCCTCTTTCGTCCACAATTCATCGGTATGTTACTTGGAGCTATATTTTTATTCATCACATGATGTGAGTCTTACTTGGAGCATCTTGTGCCATAGTTTTATTTTGTTTGCTTGTTAGTTTGCCACAATCACCGGTTGCTAGACACACCTTTTTAGAGAGACACACATTCATCATGATTTGTTACAATACTATATGTGCTTCACTTATAACTTTTGAGCTATGTAGTTGCTCTTGTGCGTCACTTATATCTTTAGAGCACGGCGGTGGTTATATTTTATAGAAATGATTGCACTCTCATGCTTCACTTAAATCTTTTTGAGAGTATATTAAATAGGAAGTGGTAATGAGCACAGGTTATAGGACTAGTCTAAAAATGATAGGTATATAAGAGTGATATAATAAAAACTTTCATGTAGATCACTGAATATGAAATGTATGGTTTAATTATATTGATGTCGTAATATGAAATGGTATTGGTTCATGATCATTGGTTAGTAGAAATATCAATATTAAAGCTTGTTATTAACTACTCATTTAAGTGTCTGTCATGGCATGCTGTGGATGTTTGAGCATTTGTATGTCTAATTGAAATCCTTTGTGATGTTTGAATCAAGGGGTGCGATGGTTAATGCTACTTATTGAGCTTGCGTTGGTTTTTCCCTTGAAGAGGAAAGGGTGATGCAGCAAAGTAGAGATAAGTATTTCCCTCAGTTTGAGAACCAAGGTATCAATCCAGTAGGAGGAACACACAAGTCACCAATGGTTGCACCTACACAAACAAACAAATACTTGCACCCAACATGATAAAGGGGTTGTCAATCCCTTCAGGTTACTTGCAAGGATGAGATCTGATAAAGATAGGTATAAAAGATAAATAGAAGTGCAAAATAAAGTAAAGGTAAATAAATTGCAGCAAGGTATTTTTGGGTTTTTTGGTTTTATAGATCTGAAAATAATATGATAAAAGATAGACCCAGGGGCCATAGTTTTCACTAGAGGCTTCTCTCTTGAAAGAACGCATACGGTGGGTAAACAAATTACTGAAAAGCAAATAATTATGACGATATCTAAGGCACTGATCACGAATATAGGCATCACGTCTGTGACAAGTAGACCGACTCCTACCCGCATCTACTACTATTACTCCACACATCGACCGCTATCCAGCATGCATCTAGTGTATTAAGTTAACAAGAACGGAGTAACGCCTTAAGCAAGATGACATGATGTAGAGGGATAGATCCAGTAAATATGAACAAACCCCACCTTTTTATCCTTAATGGCAACAATACAAATATGTGTCATGTCCCCTTCTGTCACTAGGATTGAGCACCGCAAGATTGAACCCATTACAAAGCACCTCTCCCATTGCAAGAAAAATCAATCTAGTTGGCCAAACCAAATCAATAGATCGAAGAGAAATACAAAGCTATCTTAATCATGCATAAAAGAGTTCAGAGAAGACTCAAATAATATTCATAGATAATCTAATCATAAACCCCCAATTCATCGGATCTCAACAAATGCACCGCAAAAGAAGATTACATCGAATAGATCTCCAAGAACATCGAGGAGAACATTGTATTGAAGATCAAAGAGAGAGAAGAAGCCATCTAGCTACTAGCTATGGACCCGTAGGTCTGTGGTAAACTACTCACACATCATCGGAAGGGCAGCAAGGTTGATGTAGAGGCCCTCCGTGATTGAATCCCCCTTCGGCGGAGTACCGGCAAAGGTCTCCAGATGGGATCTCAAGAGGACAGGAACTTGCGGCGGCGAAAAAGTATTTTTGTTGTGCCCTCTGGTATACGGAGAATATTTGGGTCTTTATGGAGCTGAGATTAGGGTTGAAGGGGCATCAGGGGGACCATAAGCCTGGGGGCGCCCCCCTAGGGCGCGCCTCCCGAGCTTGTCGCCAACTGGCGGCCCCTCTGACCCCCTCCTGAGGGTTCCTTGGTGTCTTCTGGTCCAAGAAAAATCCTCAAAAAGTTTCATTCCGTTTGGTATTGATTTTCTGTAAAAGACAAAAACAAGGAAAAAAATAGCAACTGGCACTGGGCACTAGGTTAATAGGTTAGTCCCAAAAAATGATATGAAACAACATAATAATGCATATAAAACATCCAAGATGGATAATATAATAGCATGGAACAATAAAAAATTATAGATACGTTCGAGACGTATCAAGCATCCCCAAGCTTAATTCCTGCTCGTCCTCGAGTAGGTAAATGATAAAAACAAAAAATTTGAAGTGGAATGCTACCTAACATGTTTATCATGTAATCTTTCTTATTGTGGCATGAACATTCAGATCCGTAAGATTCAAAACAAAAGTTTAATATTGACATAAAAACAATAATACTTCAAGCATACTAATAAAGCAATCATGTCTTCTCAAAATATCATGGCTAAAGAAAGTTACCCTACAAAATCATATAATCTTGTCATGCTCTATCTTCTTAACACAAAGTATTTATCATGCACAACCCCGATGACAAGCCAAGCAATTGGTTCATACTTTTAATGCGCTTTAGCTTTTTCAACCCTCACCCAATACATGAGCGTGAGCCATGGATATAGCACTATGGGTGGAATAGAATATGGTGGTGGAGGTTGTGTGGAGAAGACAAAAAAGGAGAAAGTCTCACATCGACGAGGCTAATCAATGGGCTATGGAGATGCCCATCAATTGATGTCAATGCAAGGAGTAGGGATTGCCATGCAACGGATGTACTAGAGCTATAAGTGTATGAAAACTCAAAAGAAAACTAAGTGGGTGTGCATCCAACTTGCTTGCTCACGAAGACCTAGGGCATTTGAGGAAGCCCATCATTGGAATATACAAGCCAAGTTCTATAATGAAAAATTCCCACTAGCAATATATGAAAGTGACAAAATAGGAGAGTCTCTATTATGAAGAACATGGTGCTACTTTGAAGCACAAGTGTGAAAAAGGATAGTAACATTGTCCCTTCTCTCTTTTTCTCTCATTTTTTACTTTTTTTGGGGCTCTTTGGCCTCTTTTTATTTATTTATGGCCGGAGTCTCATCCCGACTTGTGGGGGAATCATAGTCTCCATCATCCTTTCCTCACATGGGATAATGCTCTAATAATGATGATCATCACACTTTTATTAACTTACAACTCAAGAATTACAACTCGATACTAGAACAAAAGTATGACTCTATATGAATGCCTCATGCAATGATCTAGCATGACATGTATAAAAAATATGAACGGTGGCCAAGCCACAAATACTATGTCAACTATATGATCATGCAAAGCAATATGACAATGATGGTATGTGTCATAATAACGGAACGGTGGAAGTTGCATGGCAATATATCTCGGAATGGCTATGGAAATGCCATAATAGGTAGGTATGGTGGCTGTTTTGAGGAAGATATAAGGTGGCTTATGTGTGAAAGAGCATATCATATCATGGGGTTTGGATGCACCGGTGAAGTTTGCACCAACTCTCAAAGTGAGAAAGGGCAATGCACGGTACCGAAGAGGCTAGCAATGGTGGAAGGGTGAGAGTGCGTATAATCCATGGACTCAACATTAGTCATAAAGAACTCACATACTTATTGCAAAAGTTTATTAGCCCTCAAAGCAAAGTACTACTACACATGATCCTAGGGGGATAGATTGGTAGGAAAATACCATCGCTCGTCCCCGACCGCCACTCATAAGGAAGACAATAAAAAACAAATCATGATCCAACTTCATTGCATAACGAGAGACCATACATGCACGCTTCGGGAATCACAAACCTTAACACAAATATTCTTACTAAACCACAATTACTCACCAGCATGTCTCTAATATCACCATCTTTATATCTCAAAACAAATGCAAGGAATCAAACTTCTCATATATTCAATGATCTTCATGAAAGTTTTTATTATATCCCTCTTGAATACCCATCATATTAGGACTAAATTCATAACCTAAGCAAATTGCCATGCTATTTATAGGACTCTCAAAATAATATAATTGAAGCATGAGAGTTCATAAATTTCTTCAAAATAAAACCACGGTCGTACCCTAAAAAGATATAAGTGAAGCACTAGAGCAACTACCTAGCTCAAAAGATATAAGTGAAGCACATAGAGTATTCTAATAAATTCACAATTGATGTGTGCCCCTCTCAAAAGGTGTGTACATCAAGGATGATTGTGGAAAACTAAAAAGCAAAGACTCATATAATACAAGACGCTCCAAGCAAAACACATATCATGTGGTGAATAAAAATATAGCCTCAAGTAATTTACCGATGGATCGTAGACAACAGAGGGGATGCCATCCGGGGCATCCCCAAGCTTAGATGATTGGTTGTCCTTGAAATATTACCTTGGGGTGCCTTGGGCATCCCCAAGCTTAGGCTCTTGCCACTTCTTATTCCATAGTCCATCGAAACTTCACCAAAAACATGAAAACTTCACAACACAAAACTCAACAGAAAACTCATGAGATCCGTTAGTATAATAAAACAAATCCCCACTTTTAGGTACTGTTGTAAACTCATTCCAATTTTATATTTGCATTATATCTACTGTATTCTAACTTCACCATGGATCATACCCCCCGATACTACCCATAGATCCATCAAAATAAGCGAACAACACAATGAAAACAGAATCTGTCAAAAACAGAATAGTCTGTAAAGACCCGAATTAAGATCATACTTATGTACCTCCAAACTTAGGAAAATGTAGGAAATCTGTATATCAATCTTTGGTAAAAAAAATCAGAGTTTTCCACGTTCCAGAAAATTTTAACAATTCTGCTACTAGACGCAAAAGTTTCTGTTTTTCAGCAAAATCAAATCAACTATCATCCAAATCATCCCAAAGGTCTTACTTGGCTCAAACACTAATTAAAACATTAAAACACAATAATAACAGAAGTATAATTGCATATACTCATAAAAACAGAAAATAAAAATATTGGATTGTCTCCCAACAAGCGCTTTTCTTTAAAGCCTTTTAGCTAGGCATTGATAATTTTAATGATGTTCGTATGAAAGACAATAATTGAAACACAAAGAGAGCATCATGAAACATGTGACAAACACATTTAAGTCTAACTCTCTTCCTATGCATAGGCATTTTATAAGCAAACAATTTATCAAGGCTAGCAATTTCTAGCATATGCAAGGAAGAAGAATAAAACATAGACAATCTCAACATGAAGAGAGGTAATTTAGTAACATGAAAATTTCTACAACCATATTTCCCACTCTCATAATAATTACATGTGGGATCATATTCAAATTCAACAATATAGCTATCACATAACATATTCTCTACATGATCCACATGCATGCAAAGTTGACACTCTTCCAAAATAGTGGGATTATCATCCCCAAGCTTAGGATTTTGCATATTATTAGCACAATTGACATTAATAGAATTTATAACAACATCATTGCAATCATGCTTTTCATTCAAGGAGCTATCGTGAATCACTTTATAAATTTCTTCTTTTAGCACTTCATCACAATTTTTAGATTCACGAGTTTCAAGCAAAACTTCATAAAGATAATCTAGTGCACTCAACTCACTAGCAATTGGTTCATAATAATTGGATCTTTTAAAAAGATTAGCAAGTGGATGAGGATCCATAAGCCTTTTGTTTTTTAATTTTCAATAAACATACAATTATACCAAGCGAACAAGCAAAAACCAAGTAAGACATAAATGCAAACGAAAAAAGGCAAATATTTTTGTATTTTTCTGAAAACATTTTAGAAGTGGGGGAGAGGAAAACGAGAGGCTAATGGCGAATAATGTAAATGCAAGAGATGATAGTTTATGATGGGTACTTCGTAGGCTTGATGTAGATCCCCCCCGGCAACTACGCCAGAAATTCTTCCTGCTACTTCTTGAGCTTGCGTTGGTTTTTCCCTTGAAGAGGAAAGGGTGATGCAGCAAAGTAGAGATAAGTATTTCCCTCAGTTTGAGAACCAAGGTATCAATCCAGTAGGAGGAACACACAAGTCATCAATGGTTGCACCTGCACAAACAAACAAATACTGGCACCCAACATGATAAAGGGGTTGTCAATCCCTTCAGGTTACTTGCAAGGATGAGATCTGATAGAGATAGGCATAAAAGATAAATAAAAGTGCAAAATAAAGTAAAGGTAAATAAATTGCAGCAAGGTATTTTTGGGTTTTTTGGTTTTATAGATCTGAAAATAATATGATAAAAGATAGACCCAGGGGCCATAGTTTTCACTAGAGGCTTCTCTCTTGAAAGAACGCATACGGTGGGTAAACAAATTACTGTTGAGCAATTGATAGATAAGCGAGTAATTATGACGATATCTAAGGCAATAATCATGAATATAGGCATCACGTCCGTGACAAGTAGACCGGCTCCTACCCGCATCTACTACTACTATCCAACATGCATCTAGTGTATTAAGTTAACAAGAATGGAGTAATGCCTTAAGCAAGATGACATGATGTAGAGGGATAGATCCAGTAAATATGAACAAACCCCACCTTTTTATCCTTAATGGCAACAATACAAATATGTGTCATGTCTCCTTCTGTCACTGGGATTGAGCACCGCAAGATTGAACCCATTACAAAGCACCTCTCCTATTGCAAGAAAAATCAATCTAGTTGGCCAAACCAAATCAATAGATCAAAGAGAAATACAAAGCTATCTTAATCATGCATAAAAGAGTTCAGAGAATACTCAAATAATATTCATAGATAATCTGATTATAAACCCACAATTCATCAGATCTCAACAAACGCACTGCAAAAAAAGATTACATCAAATAAATATCCAAGAACATCAAGGAGAACATTGTATTGAAGATCATAGAGAGAGAAGAAGCCATCTAGATACTAGTTATGGACCGTAGGTCTGTGGTTTACTACTCACACATCATCGGAAGGGCAGCAAGGATGATGTAGAGGCCCTCTGTGATCGAATCCCCCTCCGGCGGAGTACCGACAAAGGTCTCCAGATGGGATCTCATGAGGACAGAAACTTGCGGTGGCGGAAAAATATTTTTTGTGTGCCCTCTGGTATACGAGGAATATTTGGGTATTTATGGAGCTGAGATTAGGGTTAAAGGGGCATCAAGGGGCCCACAAGCCTGGGGGCGCCCCCTTAGGGCGCGCCTCCCGAGCTTGTCGCCAACTGGTGGCCCCTCTGGCCCCCTCCCGAAGGTTCTTGGGTGTCTTCTGGTCCAAAAAAAATCCTCAAAAAGTTTCGTTCCGTTTGGTATTGATTTTCTGTAAAAGACAAAAATAAGAAGAAAAAACAACAAGTGGCACTGGGCACTAGGTTAATAGGTTAGTCCCAAAAAATGATATAAAATAGCATAATAATGCATATAAAACATCCAAGATGGATAATATAATAGCATGGAACAATCAAAAAGTATAGATACATTGGAGACGTATCAGTTAACTCCTACCAACCTCCTCCCTAGGGGAATGCGAGTAGTACTTTGCTTTGAGGGCTAATAAAACTTTCACAATAAGTATATGAGTTATTTATGACTAATGTGAGTTCATGGATTATTACGCACTCCCACCTATCCACATATTGCTAGCCTCTTTGGTAATGTGCATTGCCCTTTCTCACCTCGAGAGTTGGTGCAAACTTCACCGGTGCATCCAAACCCCGTGATATGATACGCTCTATCACTGTCGACGTTCTGGGAACCGGGGTACCCAGACTTGCCTACCTGTGGCCCACGGCGTGGCTCCATCGACGGCCTGATATGGCCCATCTACAAGACCACCAAGACAAGACCCTCGTGAGGGGCCAAGCCTTGCGAGGCGGACGACACCAAGACCTCTCGAGGGAGCGGCCTCCCCAGGCGGCCTCCCGAGGAGCAGAGATTTCTATGTAGGTACCCAGCCTCACGAGGCTACCATGACGCAAGCCATGATGACCAAGGCAGGCGGGCGCCAGCGGGCGCAGAGAAGGCAGTTTCCTCTTTGGTGGTAAGGAGGCAAGGACAGGCGTGGGTTCCCGAGGAATCTGGCAAAGGTTTCCATTCCGGTGCAACGAGACCAAGGCCACTAGCACAGCAGGACGGATGTCATCGCCGAGCCCACCGCTGCATCACGACCAGAAGCTTTGCAGGTGAAGACCACCTTTCGTCAGGATAAGATGTACTACTTGTCCCCTTTCAAATTGGCCACTGTGGGATTCCTTCCCGCCTACGTTTTGGGGGAAGAGGACCAAGGCCACTATAAATATTGGTTAGCCACCACCGTAGAAGGGGTCGACTCATTCCCTCACCCATAGACCTCGCGAGGTTGTTCATCCCTTGTACTAGTTCATATTCAGCCCCTCGTGAGGCCAATCCACCACAAAGCAGGAGTAGAGTCTTACACCGCAAGGTGGCCCGAACCTGGGTAAACTGCCGTGTTCATCTTCTTCCTTGTTCGTGTGAATCGAGCTAGGCTGCGGGGCGACGGGCTGGTAGGCTGGATAGGTTGAGTTCTTCGCACACGCCCTAGAGTTTGAACCTTTCTTGGATCTGCGGAGCCCTAAATCCGACATTTGGCGCGCCAGGTAGGGGCGTGTCGAAGCCTCTCTTCCACCATTCGCTCCGCCGCCGTTCCGTCGCTCCTATGGTCGACGCTTTCCGTGTTCGTGCCGAGCGCCGAGCCGCTCGTGTCGCTCAGACAGCACCCGTGGGCAACGGCGCTCCTCGCCGCTCTGCCTCATCGGTATCTAACGCCGCCACTGACCCTGCTGCTCGCGAACAGCAGGATTCGTCGTTGCCATCGTCCGAGCGGCGCGACTGCCGTACCGCAACTCCATCACCCACTCCAGCCACGGTGTCATCTTCTCATGCTCGTCGCGGGCCGGCAAACGCGCAGGCTGCGCTGCTCATGGCGCGTGAGCTTCTGCGTTACTGTTCGGCCAATGACTGGCTCGGCCGCATCGCCGAGCTCATCAACACCGCCGGTGAGGCCCCTACGCCGTCCCGTTCGCCTCGTCCCCCGCCATCCCTAACGGGTGATGTGGCTCATGGGGCGCGCCCTCCTCCTCTGCACGGTGTGGACCCCGAGCCCAGGCGTGAGGCACCCCAACGCGACCCGCCGCGCAGGGCGCCGGCGCGCGATGAAGAAAGCTGCCAAGTGGTGCAGCGGCCCCAAGGAGAAGCGCGCGCTTCCAGCGCCGCCGCATCATGACCACGTGCCACCAGAGGCGGTGGCGCACGGGTGCCAAGATCAAGCTCCCCCCATGCGACCGGTCCCTGTGAGTGCGGCAGGCTGCCGTGCTTTCACCCCGGAGCTGCGCCGCATCGTTTGGCCCGGCAAGTTCAAGCCAGATCTGCCTCCACGCTACGACGGCACTCCTGACCCCGCGGAATTTCTCCAGCTCTACGAGCTGAGCATCGAGGCGGAGAATGGCAACGACAAGGTCATGGCGAAATGGTTCCCCATGGCCCTCAAGGATGGCGCGCATTCTTGGCTCCTGAACCTCTCGGTGGGGTCGGTCTCCTCCTGGGACGAGCTACGCGAGCGCTTCATCGCTAACTTCCAGGGCACTCGCGACCGCGCTCCTGCAGCAGGCGACCTACGGTGCGTAAAGCAGCAGCTGGGTCAAACCTTGCACAAGTACATACAACGCTTCATGAACGTTCGCCTCAAGATCCCAAAGGTGTCGGACGAGGCCATCATTTTGGCGTTCTCTGATGGCATCCGGGATGTCAAGATGAAGGAGGAACTCGCCATACACGAGGACTTGTGTTCAGCTCTGGAGATGTTCAACATGGCCGCCAGGTGCGCGAGGACAGAGGAAGGTCGCCTCTCCCTCCTAGAGCTTTCGGAGGTCGATCCTGAAGACAAGAAGGCCAAGGCTAAGGAAGTAAAGCGTCAGGGCCCCGCCGTGCTGGCCGCGGAGCCCGAGATGAAGCGTGGCCGTGACCACGATGAGCCTCCCAGGGGCAACCACCCGTTCTGCATCTTCCACAACATCCACAGCCACAACACCAACGACTGCCAGGAGCTCAGGGCAATCCGCGATGGGCGCCTTGGCCACCGTCCTGAGCGCAGTGACCGCGGCTACAGCCGCGGAGGAGGCCGCGGTGGTGGCCGCTGGGACAACCACGACCCCTGCCAGGACTGGCGCAACCAACCCTGTGAGGACCGTTGGCAGGGCCAGCCCCGTGATGGCCCCTGGCGAGACCTGCCTCATGAGGACCGTCCTTAGGGCAATGCCAGCCTCCCTCCGCTGCCGCCACCGCCAAGGAGAAATGACGACAACCGCCAAGATGATGGGGCTGGGGGCTTCCAAGAGCCTCGTGCGATCACCTGCATCCTGGGTGGCGCTCAGGCTCCCGGCTCTCATCGCATCTTCAAGCAGTTCGCTCGTGAGGTGAACGCGGCTCTCCCCAAGCTCGAGGCGTCGCGTCCCCTCAGGTGGTCCAAGCACGCCATCACCTTCGACTCCATGGACCAACTCAAGTGCTCAGCCACCGCTGGCGCGCTCTCGATGCTCTGCACGCCAACCATCAGCAACGTCCTCCTCACCAAAACCCTCATCGACGGTGGCGCAGGGCTCAACGTTCTTTCCATCGAGACGTTTGAGACGCTCCAAGTGCCCTACGACCAACTCCTGCCTACCAAGCCTTTCTCAGGGGTGACCGATGGCTCTACCGTTCCCATAGGGCAGATACGCCTCCTTGTCACCTTCGGCAAGCGCGACAACTACCACACCGAGCTCATCGACTTCGACGTCGCCCACATCAGCCTCCCGTACAATGCCATCCTCAGGTATCCGGCCCTCGCCAAGTTCATGGCAGCAACTCACCACGGCTACAATGTCCTCAAGATGCCAGGAAGTGGCGGTATCATCACGGTCGCCTGCGACGAAAAGGATGCGGTGTGCTCCCTCGAGCGCGCTTATCAGGCTACGGCAGTCGAGAACTCTAACTACGAGGGCGCCATCCAGCCTCCTGAGGCTGTCCCCAAGAAGAAGAAGCAGCTCCTCCCCATGGGCCGCCAGGAAGCTGTGGCGCCTAACGGTGGTGCCCCTAGCCCTGTGCCCACTGCTGGGGCGCCTTTCCCTCTTGCATAGGAAGGCGCGCCTGGCGCCCCCCTCAGGACGGGCTCGGGGGCTCTCATCTGGAGGGCCTCTGACCTGACCAACGCGACTAGGGAGGCGTTCGGGCACCACGTGGAGGCGTGTTTCAACGCGTGCCTTCGGGAGCAAGGCGCAAGGCGCCAGGCGCCAGGCACTCAGGAGTTCATCACCAAGGCAATCGAGGAGCTTCAGGAGGAGTGAGCCATGCATGGCGAGCGTTGCCCCGCACCACCGGGTGCAGTCACGGCCCCTGACATGGGCGGCGAGCTGCGCGTCTGCGTCAACATCCCAGGTCTCAACAGGGCTGCTTCGCAGGGCCTCTTCTGGGCATCCCGCGTCGGCCGTAGCGGGGGCTACCCCTGCAGCTACGTCCGCATGCCATTCAGCCTGCTGAACGTGGCCGCTTCGTACCAGCGCCTCATGCAGGGAGCCTTGGCAGCCCACGAGGCAAAGCGCCAGGCTATCCTGACAGAGGAGGTGCCGGACCCTCGCGAGCCCTCCGGACCTCCAGAGCCTCTTGGGCCTCAGGAGCCGGTTGGCCCGTGAGGAGCGATCTCTACAGCACGCGTCTTCAGCTACTCCAACTCTTCTACAACAATGGTGCCAGGTGACTTTTTGGTTTGTTCAACTGAGGGCACCCCTTGGGCTGCATTATCCTCAGGCTGCTAGGGCCCAACCCCGCAGCTGTATCATTTTGCGCATGTATCAGAATTGGCCTTGCCTTCATGAATTTCCTAAGTATTTCAACTGCATGTCCGATGCTTCATCACTATGATGTCGCCACGCCCTTGCAAACCCGCCCGCGAACACCTCATGATTAAGGACTGGCACGGCATCTGTGCTCGGGTTCGTCCCTGTAGCGTTGATAAATCCTAGCGACCGAGCTCTGTCCCGCGGGCTAGCTCCCGTGCGCGTCACCTCCCGTGGTCCTTGGTGCCTTGTTCTCGCATGAGCTAATCGAGTGTGGGCAAGTAAGGGCGCGCGGCCCGGTTCGTACAATCGCGGTTCGCGCTTTACCGCAGCAGGAGCCGTGCACCGGTTGTTTTTCCGTGGGATCGTTGCATGAGAAGACTTGGCACGATGTTTGTGCTCGGGTCCGTCCCTGCAGTGTCGATAAAACCAATGGCTGAGCTCTATTTGGCCGGCTGCCCCCGTACACGTCACCTCCTGGGGTCGTTGGTGTCCGGCCTTCTCATGCGATAACCTCCGGAGGGGCATTCGGCGCAGGACCCCCCATCGCCCCACAGGTGTCTTACGCGCGCCCCGCGCTGCAAAAATCAGGCACAACCCGCCTTGAGGTAGGGCCTCGTGAGTCCCGCGCTGGCTCACGAGTGCCCAGATACACCTCCTCCAGTTCTGCCATGCTAGCCACGCGTACGAATGGGGCTGTACACGCCCCGGAGTCTCCCCCAGAGGGAACTCCCACCTACGCACTAGTGGAAGCCCCATGCTCCGCGCTGGTGGACGACACGGTCGAGGAGCGACTATGCCCACGCACCAGTGGAAGCCCCATGCTCCGCGCTGGTGGACGATACGGTCGAGGAGCGGCTATGCCCACGCCAAAGTGGAAGCACCATGCTCCGCACTGGTGAATAAACAACTGAGGGCGCCTTCGTGGCCGCACCAACCTCAGGACAGCCTCTCGGCTCTTCGTCTGGTAACACCCCACAACTTTCCCTCGGGAGGACCGCGCGAGGGGGCTGGACATGGGGGCTGTGCTCAGGCCACGCCTGGCATACGCCACCCTACCAAGTACAGGCACCTGGTCTTCTCGCGTCCCCCCCCCAGGTGAAAGCTGGTGAGCAAAGGTATGGAGGACTCTGGATTAGCTTGGACGGCTGCTCGCTTTTCCTTCATGAGGGTCGTTCGTACGTCAAGGGGGACCCCTGAGCATCGCGACTCAGGGGCCTCATTGGTCTCGTAGCCCCTCACCCCTTGGTCTCGTCCTGGTGATCCGGATGCCCCAACGGTGGTCGAGGTATGCGTGGGGCTGGGCCCTGCCGACGCAGAACATTGAGGCTGTTCGTACATCAAGGGGGACCCCTAAGCATCGCAACTCACGGGCCTCACTAGTCACGTAGCCCCTCGCCCCTTGGTCTCGTCCTGGTGATCCGGACGCCCCAACGGCGGTCGAGGTATGCGCGCGACTGGGCCCTGCCGACACAGAACACTAAGGCAAACACGAAGGAAACCAAGCACGAAAAGGAAATCGCGGAGTTCTAGCAGTTATTACAAAACACGCAGTGTTTCACAAATTCAAGCAGAAGGTTTACGCCTCCACGAGGCATGGTAAATGATTGCAGGAATAAAGTCAGGAGGAAGCGCCGCCACCGCCTTGGCCATCGCCACCACTCGCCCTAGCCACTGGAAGCCCGTCGTCAACGTCGCTGCCGCCATCATCACCGCCACCCCCAACCTCCGCTGCTGGAGCCTCAGGGTTGGGGACGCAGAGGAACTTCTTGAGCAGGGCGTCTACGTGATCCTTCACGGCCTCCGTAGCAGCGTCGCGGGACTCAGGAGCTATAGAGTGGATCAGCGCGCTGATGTCTGCTAGAACTACGTCGGTATTTCCCCAAAGAGGAAGGGATGATGCAGCACAGCGACGGTAGGTATTTCCCTCAGTGATGAGACCAAGGTTATCGAACCAGTAGGAGAACCACGCAACACTACATGAACGGCACCTACACACAAATAACAAATACTCGCAACCCGACGTATTAAAGGGGTTGTCAATCCCTTTCGGGCAACGGCGCCAGAAATGGCTAGTGGACGGGAGAAAGTTGTAATAGATTGGATAAATAGATCTTGAATAAATGCAAAATAAAATAAAGTGCAGCAAGGTATTTTTGGGTTTTTGGAAATATAGATCTGAAAACAAAAGCAAATAAAAATAAATCGCAAAGGCAAATATATTAAAGAAGAGACCCGGGGGCCGTAGGTTTCACTAGTGGCTTCTCTCGAGAAAAATAGCAAACGGTGGGAAAACAATTACTGTTGGGCAATTGATAGAACTTCAAATACTCATGACGATACCCAGGCAATGATCATTATATAGGCATCACGTCCAAGATTAGTAGACCGACTCCTGCCTGCATCTACTACTATTACTCCACACATCGACCGCTATCCAGCATGCATCTAGTGTATTAAGTTCATGGAGAAACAGAGTAATGCAATAAGAACGATGACATGATGTAGACAAGATCTATTTATGTAGAAATAGACCCCATCTTGTTATCCTTAATAGCAACGATACATACGTGTCGTTTCCCTTTCTGTCACTGGGATCAAGCACCGTAAGATCGAACCCATTACAAAGCACCTCTTCCCATTGCAAGATAAATAGATCAAGTTGGCCAAACAAAACCCAAATATCAGAGAAGAAATACGAGGCTATAAGCAATCATGCATATAAGAGATCAAAGAAGACTCAAATAACTTTCATGGATAAAAACATAGATCTGATCATAAACTCAAAGTTCATCGGATCCCAACAAACACACCGCAAAAAAGAGTTACATCATATGGATCTCCAAGAGACCATTGTATTGAGAATCAAACGAGAGAGAGAAAGCCATCTAGCTACTAACTACGGACCCGTAGGTCTACAAAGAACTACTCACGCATCATCGGAGAGGCATCAATGGACATGATGAACCCCTCCGAGATGGTGTCTTGATTGGATCTGGTGTTTCTGGAACTTGCGGCGGCTGGAATTGATTTTCGTCGGCTCCCCTAGGGTTTCTGGAATATTGGGGTATTTATAGAGCAAAGAGGCGGTGCGGGAGGCCACCGAGGTGGGCACAACCCACCTGGGCGCGCCTGGGCCTCCAGGCATGCCCTGGTGGGTTGTGCCCCCCTTGGGGCACCCCCCAGGTGCTTCTCCGGCCCACTGGATGTCTTCTGGTCCAAAAAAAATCCACAAAAAGTTTCGCACCGTTTGGACTCCGTTTGGTATTGATTTCCTGCGATGTAAAAAACATGCAGAAAACAGCAACTGGCACTGGGCACTATGTCAATAGGTTAGTACCAAAAAATGATATAAAATGACTATAAAATGATTGTAAAACATCCAAGAATGATAATATAACAGCATGGAACAATCAAAAATTATAGATATGTTGGAGACGTATCAGCATCCCCAAGCTTAATTCCTGCTCGTCCTCGAGTAGGTAAATGATAAAAACAGAATTTTTGATGTGGAATGCTGCCTAACATGTTCATCACATATTCTTTTCTTTATAGCATGGACATTTTGACTTTTATATGGTTCAAAAGCAATAATCTAGTTTTGACATGATAACTTAAATACTCAAGCATATCAACAAGCAACCATGTCTTTCAAAATATCAACGCTAAAATAAGTTATCCCTAGCCCATTATGCTCAATCATTGATCCATTCATGAAACACACTCGCATATTAGCTACACCCAATGCTCAAGTACGATCATAGTGCCCCTTAGTTGGTGCTTTATAAGAGAAGATGGAGACTCAAAATAAAAATTGCATAAAGTAAAAGAAAGGCCCTTCGCGGAGGGAAGTAGGGATTTGTAGAGGTGCCAGAGCTCAAAGAGAAAATTGAGAGATAAAAACATTTTGGGAGGTATACTTTTCCCACCAACGAAAACGACTTAGAGTTCCCCACACTTTCCATGCTAGATATATCATAGGCGGTTCCCAAACAGAAAATAAAGTTTATTCCTTTTTCCACCATACTTTCACTTTCCATGGCTAACCGTATCCACGGGTGCCCTCCATACCAACACTTTCCAAGGAATTTATTATTTGACAACATAAAGTAAATTCATTTATTCATTTTGGGACTGGGCATCCCTAATACCTTTGCCTTACTCTCGTGCAATGACAAGTGAATAAACACTCATCGTGAGAATAACACATCTAGCATGGAAAATATCGGCCACCCCTCACCGCCTCGCGAGCGGTACAAGCACACAAAAGAGAAATTTATTTTGAAAATTAGAGATGGCACATGCAAATTTGCTTAGAACGACAAAAGAATACCGCATATAGGTATAGTGGACTCATATGGCAAAACTGGTTTAAAGGGTTTTGGATGCACAAGTAGTGATCATACTTAGTGCAAAATGAAGGCTAGCAAAAGATTGAGAAGCGACCAACCAAGAAACAAAAAATCTCATAAGCGAGCATTAAGCATAATTAACACCGAATAATGCACCACAAGTAGGATATAATTTCATTGCATAACTATTGACTTTCGTGCATGCATAGGGAATCACAAACCTTAACACCAATATTATTACTAAAGCATAATTACTCATCAACATAACTCACATATCACATCATCATATCTCAAAACTATTACAAGGAATCAAGTTTATTTTGTCCAATGATCTTCATGAAAGTTTTTATTATATCCTTCTTGGATATCTATCACTTTGGGACTAATTTTCATGTGTTGCTTTTGATAAGCTCAAAAAAATATAAGTGAAGATCATGAGCATAATATTTCTTTCTCTCAAATTAATTTAAGTGAAGCAAGAGAGAATTTCTTAAAAAAATTACTAACTCCCAAATAAATCTAAGTGAAGCCTGAGAGCATTTCTTCAAAAATAATAAAGCACACCGTGCTAAAAAAGATATAAGTGAAGTACTAGAGCAATTCCATAGCTCATAAAGATTTAAGTGAAGCATAGAGAGCAATTCTAACAAGCATGGCATAATTTTGGCTCTCTCAAATAGATGTGTCCAGCAAGGATTCAAGACTTAAAGCAAAACAAGCAAAGACTCATATCATACAAGACGCTCCAAGCAAAACTCATAGTATGTGACGAATAAAAATATAGCTCCAAGTAAAATACCGATGGTCGTTAGAAGAAAGAGGGGATGCCACTCGGGCATCCCCAAGCTTAGTTCCTTGCTTCTCTTTGGATAATAGCTTGGGATGCCATGGGCATCCCCAAGCTTAGGCTCTTCTTACTCCTTATTTCTTCATCCATCGTAAAATCACCCAAAACTTGAAAACTTCAATCACACAAAACTCAACAAAACCTTCGTGAGATCCGTTAGTATAAGAAAACAAATCACTACTATAATTACTGTAGCAAACCAATTCATATTTTATTCTTGCATTATATCTACTGTATTCCAACTTTTCTATGGCAAAAACTTTTCAAATAAAACCATAGAATCATTAAAACAAGCACACAACGCAAAGAAAACAGAATCTGTCTAAAACAGAACAGTCTGTAGCAATCTGAATATTTAGAATACTTATGTAACTCCAAAACTTCTGAAAAATTAGGACAACATAGGAAATTTGTATATCAATCTTGTGTAAAAAAACTCAGAATTTTTCGTTGCTTCTGTAATTCTAAACAATTATTTTTCTGGATGCAAAAGTTTCTGTTTTCCAACAAGATCAAATCAACTATCACCCAACATAATCCTAAAGGCTTTACTTGGCACAAACACTAATTAAAACACAAAAAAACTCAATCATAACAGTAGCATTATTATGCTAACACTCAAGAACAGAAAGCAAAAGGCAAAAAAAATATTATTCATTGGGTTGCCTCCCAACAAGCGCTATCGTTTTACGCCCCTAGCTAGGCATAAAGCAAGGATCTAAGTATTGTCATCTTTGGTTCTAGATCCATAAGATGCCCTCATGATTGATTCATATGGTGGCCTAATTATTGTTCTAGGGAAGTGTTCCATACCCTTCCTTAGTGAAAATTGAAATTTAATATTGCCTTCTTTCATATCAATCACGGCGCCAATAGTACGTAAAAATGGTCTACCAAGAATAATTAGACAAGACGGATTGCAATCAATATCAAGAACAATAAAATCTATGGGCACATAATTCCTATTTTCAAGAATAAGAACATTATTAATTCTTCCCATAGGCTTTTTAATAGTAGAATCCGCCAAGTGCAAATTTAAAGAGCATTCTTCAATATCGGTAAGACCAAGCACATCACATAAAGATTTCGGAATTGTAGAAACACTAGCACCCAAGTCACATAAAGCAAAACACTCATAATTTTTAATCTTGACTTTGATAGTAGGTTCCCATTCATCATGTAATTTTCTAGGAATTGAAACCTCTAATTCCAACTTTTCTTCTAAAGCTTTCATCATAGCATCAACAATATGTTTAGTAAAAGCTTTATTTTGTTCATAAGCATGGGGTGAATTTATCATGGATTGCAACAAAGAAATACAATCAATCAAAGAGCAACTATCATAATTAAAGTCTTTGTAATCCAAAAGAGTGGGCACATAACTAGTTAAAGTTTTGACCTCTTCAAACCCACTTTTATCAATTTTCTCAACAAGATTTTCACCCTCCGAATTATTGGGACGCCTTCTAACTAAAGTTGACTCTTCTCCAGTCCCTTTTTCATCAATCTTAATTTTACTAAACAAAGAATCAATAGAAGAAACACCAATCATTTTAAGATCTTCATCACTTTTGTGAAAGCAATCACTAGAAAACGCCTTTTCTAAAAATTCTCTTCTAGCTCTAAGCATAGCAGTTCTTTTCTTACTTTCATCCATGGAAACATAAAGAGCTTTAATTGATTCTTCAACCTTAGGCACAAAAATTTTCATCTTGATATTTTCTACATCATGAGAGATTCTATCAACACTTCTAGACAAATCATCAATTTTATTCAACTTTTCTTCTATTGTAGCATTGAAAACTTTTTGAGTATTGATAAATTCTTTACTATTATTCTCAAGATCAGAGGTGTTTCTATTATTATTGTAAGAAGGATTACCATAATTATTAGAGGAATTACTAGGAAAAGGCCTAGGATTAAAATTACCTCTATAAGCATTGTTATTGAAATTGTTTCGCGAAATAAAATTCACATCTATGGCATCACTATTTTGCTCAATCAAAGTAGACAAAGGCACATCATTAAAATCAATAGGAGCACTTTTATTAGCAACCAATTTCATAAGAGCGTCAACTTTTTCACTCAAAGAAGAAATTTCTTCAACTGAATTAACTTTTTTACTAGTAGGAGCTCTTTCGGTATGCCATTGTGAATAATTTGCCATGATATTATCAAGCAATTTAGTGGCTTCACCCAAAGTAATTTCCATAAAAGTACCACCCGTGGCGGAATCTAAAAGATTACGAGAAACAAAATTCAACCCCGCGTAAAAAAATTGTATGATCATCCAAAGATTTAACCCATGAGTTGGGCAATTCCTTAGCATCAATTTCATCCTTTCCCAAGATTGTGCAACATGCTCATGTTCAAGTTGCTTGAAATTCATGATCTGGGTTCTAAGGGAAATAATTTTTGCGGGCGGAAAATACTTAGTAATGAAAGCATCTTTGCACTTATTCCAAGAATCGATACTATTGCGAGGCAAAGAAGAAAACCAAATTTTGGCACGATCTCGCAAAGAAAACGGGAATAATTTCAACTTCACAACATCATTGTCCACATCTTTTTTCTTTTGCATATCGCATAATTCCACGAATGTGTTAAGATGGGACGCGGCATCCTCATTAGGAGTACCGGAAAATTGATCTTTCATAACAAGATTTAGCAAAGCAGTATTAATATCACAAGTCTCCGCACTAGTGGCGGGAGGAGCAATCGGAGTGCTAAGAAAATCATTGTTGTTGGTATTTGAGAAATCACACAACTTGGTGTTCTCTTGAGTCATTGTGACTTCGCAACAAGATTGCACTCAAAAACAGATCCGGCAAGAAAACAGCGAACGAAAAAGAGGGCGAATAAAACGGCAAATTCTTGTGAAGTGGGGGAGAGGAAAACGAGAGGCAAATGGCAAATAATGTAAATTGCGAGGAGATGAGATTTGTGATTAGGAACCTGGTAGATGTTGATGATGTCTCCCCGGCAACGGCGCCAGAAATTCCTTTTGATGTCTGCTAGAACTACGTCGGTATTTCCCCAAAGAGGAATGGATGATGCAGCACAGCGACGGTAGGTATTTCCCTCAGTGATGAGACCAAGGTTATCGAACCAGTAGGAGAACCACACAAAACTACGTGAACGACACCTGCACACAAATAACAAATACTCGCAACCCGACGTATTAAAGGGGTTGTCAATCCCTTTCGGGCAACGGCTCCAGAAATGGCTAGTGGACGGGAGAAAGTTGTAATAGATTGGATAAATAGATCTTGAATAAATGCAAAATAAAATAAAGTGTAGCAAGGTATTTTTGGGTTTTTGGAAATATAGATCTGAAAACAAAAGCAAATAAAAATAGATCGCAAAGGCAAATATATTAAAGAAGAGACCCGGGGGCCGTAGGTTTCACTAGAGGCTTCTCTCGAGAAAAATAGCAAACGGTGGGAAAACAATTACTATTGGGAAATTGATAGGACTTCAAATACTCATGACGATATCCAGGCAATGATCATTATATAGGCATCACGTCCAAGATTAGTAGACCGACTCCTGCCTGCATCTACTACTATTACTCCACACATCGACCGCTATCCAGCATGCATCTAGTGTATTAAGTTCATGGAGAAACAGAGTAATGCAATAAGAACGATGACATGATGTAGACAAGATCTATTTATGTAGAAATAGACCCCATCTTGTTATCCTTAATAGCAACGATACATACGTGTCGTTTCCTTTTATGTCACTGGGATCAAGCACCGTAAGATCGAACCCATTACAAAGCACCTCTTCCCATTGCAAGATAAATAGATCAAGTTGGCCAAACAAAACCCAAATATCGGAGAAGAAATACGAGGTTATAAGCAATCATGCATATAAGAGATCAAAGAAGACTCAAATAACTTTCATGCATAAAAACATAGATCTGATCATAAACTCAAAGTTCATCGGATCCCAACAAACACACCGCAAAAAAGAGTTACATCATATGGATCTCCAAGAGACCATTGTATTGAGAATCAAACGAGAGAGAGAAAGCCATCTAGCTACTAACTACGGACCCGTAGGTCTACAAAGAACTACTCACGCGTCATCGGAGAGGCACCAATGGACATGATGAACCCCTCCGAGATGGTGTCTAGATTGAATCTGGTGTTTCTGGAAATTGCGGCAGCTGGAATTGATTTTCGTCGACTCCCCTAGGGTTTCTGGAATATTGGGGTATTTATAGAGCAAAGAGGCAGTGCGGGAGGCCACCGAGGTGGGCACAACCCACTTGGGCGCGCCTGGGCCTCCAGGCGTGCCCTGGTGGGTTGTGCCCCCCTCGGGGACTCCCCAGGTGCTTCTCCGGCCCACTGGATTTCTTCTAGTCCAAAAAAATCCACAAAAAGTTTCGCTCCGTTTGGACTCCGTTTGGTATTGATTTCCTGCGATGTAAAAAACATGCAGAAAACAGCAACTGGCACTGGGCACTATGTCAATAGGTTAGTACCAAAAAATGATATAAAATGACTATAAAATGATTGTAAAACATCCAAGAATGATAATATAACAGCATGGAACAATCAAAAATTATAGATACGTTGGAGACGTATCACGCGTCGAGGTCGAAGCTTGGGTCCTGGAGGTAGAGATGGCTGAAGACGCGCGTGATGCGTCTTGAACTACGCCGGTATTTCCCCAAAGAGGAACGGATGATGCAGCACAGCTACAGTAGGTATTTCCCTCAGTGATGAGGCCAAGGTTATCGAACCAGTAGGAGAACCACGCAACACTACGTAAATGTTACCTGCACACAAAGAACAAATACTTGCAACCCGACGTAAAAGAGGGGTTGTCAATCCCTCCCGGGTAAAAAGATAGATAAAATTGTAGTAGTTTGGATAAATAGATCTCACGGGAACGCGAGATAAAATAAATAACAATAAATTGCAGCAAGGTATTTTTGGGTTTTTGGATTAATATATCTGAAAATAAAAGTAAATAAAAATAGATCTCGAAGGCAAATATGATAAAGAAAAGACTCGGGGGACGTAGATTTCACTAGTGGCTTCTCTCGAGAAAAATAGCATACGGCGGTTAAACAAATTACTGTTGGGCAATTGATAGAACTTCAAATAATTATGACGATATCCAGGCAATGATCATTATATAGGCATCACGTCCAAGATTAGTAGACCGACTCCTGCCTGCATCTACTACTATTACTCCACACATCGACCGCTATCCAGCATGCATCTAGTGTATTAAGTTCATGGAGAAATGGAGTAATGCAATAAGAATGATGACATGATGTAGACAAGATCTATTCATGTAGGAATAGACCCCATCTTGTTATCCTTAATAGCAACGATACATACGTGTCATTTCCCCTTCTGTCACTGGGATTGAGCACCGTAAGATCGAACCCATCACAAAGCACCTCTTCCCATGGCAAGAAAAATCAATCTAGTCGGCCTAACTAAACCAAAGATTTGAAGAATAAATACGAGGCTATAAGTAATCATGCATATAAGAGATCAAAACTCAAATAACTTCCATGGATAAAATAGATCTGATCATAAACTCAAAGTTCATCGGATCCCAACAAACACACCACAAAAAGGGTTACATCAAATAGATCTCCAAGAGACCATTGTATTGAGAATCAAAAGAGAGAGAGAGGAAGCCATCTAGCTACTAACTATGGACCCGTAGGTCTACAATGAACTACTCACGCATCATTGGAGAGGCACCAATGAGGATGATGAACCCCTCCGTGATGGTGTCTAGATTGGATATATGGTTTCTGGAACTTGCGGCGACTGGAATTGTGTTTCGTCGACTCCCCTAGGGTTTTTGGAATATTGGGGTATTTATAGAGCAAAGAGGCGGTGCGGGAGGCGGCCGAGGTGGGTACAACCCACCAGGGCATGCCTGGGCCCCCAGGCGTGCCCAGGTGGGTTGTGCTCCCCTCGGAGCCCCCCTCTGGTACTTCCTTGGCCCATCGTGTGTCTTCTGGTCCAAAAAAATCTCCAAAAAGTTTCGCTGTGTTTGGACTCCGTTTGGTATTGATTTTCTGCGAAGTAAAAAACAAGCAAAAAATAGCAACTGGCACTGGGCACTATGTCAATAAGTTAGTCCCAAAAAATGATATAAAGTTGCTATAAAATGATTGTAAAACATCCAAGAATAATAATATAATAGCATGGAAAAATCAAAAATTATAGATACGTTGGAGACGTATCAGCGCGTCGCGGCCGCGGTGAAAAGCGAGCGACACTCCACCTCCAGGAAGGAGTCCACCACAGCGGCAGCACCCTTGAGCGCTTCGGCGAGCCTGGGGAGGAGCCCTGCAAGGCCGTCTTCAGGGGTCGCCAGCGGCTCTTCGTATCCTCCCCCGCAGATGGAACGCAACGCGTCGCGGGACCCGAGCTCGAGGGCAAGGAAGGTCTCGCGGTCCGTGGCCGCCTTCTGCTCGGCGCCAACGAGGGCCTTCTCCCTGGCCTCCAGCTGGGCTGTTGCTTCAGAGACATGCCGGGCGTGGGACGCCTGGGCCTCGTCTGCCTCCGCCTTTAGTTTGGCCAGGCGGTCGCGCTTCGTCGCCTGGTCGGTGGTCACCTGGGCCAGCTTGGCGTCTCGATCGGCGAGCTTTGCTTCACGAGCCTTGAGGCCCTCCTCTTGTTGGCAGAGCCATGACGTAGCCGCGGCTTGCTCCTCCCGAAGGGCCTTCAAGCTCTCCTTCGCCTCCCTGTAGTGCTTCGCGGCGGACGCAGCCTCAGCCTACGCCGTGTCGTGAGATGCCCTGGTGTTGGCGGCCTCCTTCCTGCTCTCGGCATTGGCGGCCTCCTTCCTGCTCTCGGCGTTGGCGGCATCGGCCCGGCTCCAGGCCTTCTCAATGGCGGAGTTGTCCTGGGCCCACCCCGAGAGAAGCCCCAGGTGCTCCCTCATGAAGCACCTGTCGGCATCTTGAAGGTCCGCCCGAAGACGACCAAGCGCAACATAGGCCTCGTCCAGGGCCCCGGGCCTGACCAAGGGGCCGCAGTTCGTAAGTGCAAGGGTTGGAGGAGAAGGCGGCGTGAGCGTAGTGGGGTGCTCCGCGGCTCCGGAGGTGCTGGCGAGGTCGGCTTTGGTTGCCGCGGGCTCAGAACCTTGCCCGAGCACAACGGGCGCAGACAGCTTCGCGGCCTGCTGGCCCACAGGGACCGGCTCCTCCTGAGGTGGCACCACCGCGTCCTGAGAGGCCTGCTCCATCACGAGGGGGCGAGGGACGTCCTCCCCCGCCCGCGCCGGAGTCGCTGCGGCTGCGGCAAGAGATGGCGCCTCCGGAGCTCGAGCTTCCTCCTTCCTCTTCTTCACCACGATGCCCATCCTGGTCATCAGGAGGGAAGCGCTGTGAGTGCAGTCTAAATATGCGCTAAACAAAACAGGGTAAGGTGCTTACTAGTCAGGGTCGATGTACGCCCTCCTCTTCTCCTTCTTGGCCAGGGCAGGGGCACCCCCGCTTTTCCTTGGCACGGCCTTGGTCGGGCCGGGGGAGTTGGCGAGGTGCTCTTCGGCCGGCCTCGGGGCAGCGCTGCCTGGCAAGGCGGAGGAGTCGCCCTGAGGGGCCACAGCATGCAGGACCACGTCCGCTCCGGCAGCAAGCGGGGCGCCCCTCGGAGGAGGCGCTGCCCCACTCTTCTTCGGTGTCGCCTGACCCGGCCTGCGGAGGGCCCGAGGGGTGGGCCCTGACCTTGTGAGGACCCGAGTGGAGCGCGGAGATTTTGCGGCTGGGGGCTCGTCGGCGTCGTCGCCGTCGGTGAAGCCATAGAGGAGTTCGCCTCGTGACGGGGGAGAGATCTCCGCTACGTCATCCTCGGTCGCCTCCGAGTCCTCCTTGCCTTCTTCGCTGACGCTGTAGCTGGAGGACACCGGCACCGGGCGTTGGGTTTCTCAGGCGACGCGAGCCCCAGTTCATTAAAGACGGACATGGCGGCGACCAGCGCCTCCCTGTCGGCACGGCGGTACAACGGGGCGTAGGCCTCCGGGAGGTTGCCCTGCTCCCCCTCGAGCAGGGTGTTCATGGCCTTGTCCAGCTCCTCGCCCGTCAAGCCCTCCGAGCGCGACCTGATGTCATCCGCCGCGCCCTGGTACTCCCACATGGGGCACGTGTGCGACTGGAGCGGGGCCAGGCGTTGCGTCAGGAACTCCTTCACGAGCATGCCCCCCGTTAGCGCCCTGGCGTCCATATCTGCGGTCATCCTCCTCAGGACAGGCGCCACCCGGGGGTCGGAGAACTTCTCGTGACCCCACCTATCGAGCTTCTCCGGCAGCTGGGTTGGCAGTTCTAGCCACGCGTTGAGGCCCTTGGCGTCCATGAAGACCCACCAGCGCTGGAAGTTCTCCACCTTCTTTCTGGTTCTCATGAGCACGTTGTTCTTGTGGACCACGACAAAGGACACGCAGCCGGAGCACTGGGTCGGATCGTGCAGTCGCAGGTAGAAGAAGTGCCGGAGGAGCAGCACGGAGGGCTTCACGCCCACGAACGCCTCACAGTAGAAGGCAAAGATGGACAGGAGGAGGATGGAGTTGGGTTGAAGATGCAGGGCCTGAACCTGGTAGTGGTCGAGGATGGCGGTGAAGAACTCGGAGAAAGGCGGGACGAGCCCCGCAAAGACGCTGTGGAGGAAGAAGGGGTAGAACGTCTCCGCCAAGGTCCTTTGCTCGGCGGAGCCGGCCAGGAGTATGGTCTCTTTCCACTCATTGTGTTCGCTCACCGTCAACGGGAGCGCAGCGGCCAGATGCCTCTCCTCGGTGATGGAGGACGTGACGAGGGCCGGCGCAGGAGAGGGGGAGGAGCTTGCAGCCTGTGCGGCCGGCTTCGCCTTCTCGGATGCCATTCGCGAGATCTCAAAGGAAAAGGGAGGAGCGCAGCCAGATCTGGAGATGTTCTCAGCTGGGAGAAAGGGGATCTGGAGCAAGGCGAAAGGGAAGCAATGATGGCACGGAAGCAGGCGCCAGTCTTTTGTCAGCCTGGGCAATTGCTGAGGCGGCGTGGGGAAGCAGAGACGCCCACGTCCTGTTAAGTGCCACGCGTCGGCTTGGCCCGCAGGTGATTGGGGCCCGCGGCGCTTCGCCCTTGCCCCTTGGCTTTGCCTCAAAGCCAAGTCCGAGCGCGCCTTGAGCCCGGGGGCTACTGTCGGTGTTCTGGGAACCGGGGTACCCAGACTTGCCTACCTGCGGCCCATGGCGTGGCTCCATCGACGGCCTGATACAGCCCATCTACAAGACCGCCAAGACAAGACCCTCGCGAGGGGCCAAGCCTCGCGAGGCGGATGACACCAAGACCTCTCGAGGGAGCGGCCTCCCGAGGAGCGGAGATTTCTATGCAGGTACCCAGCCTCATGAGGCTACCATGACGCAAGCCATGACGACCAAGGCAGGCGGGCGCCAGCGGGCGCAGAGAAGGCAGTTTCCTCTTTGGTGCTAAGGAGGCAAGGACAGGCGTGGGTTCCCGAGGAATCTGGCAAAGGTTTCCATTCCGATGCAACGATACCAAGGCCACCAGCACGGCAGGACGGATGTCATCGCCGAGCCCACCGCTGCATCACGACCAGAAGCTTTGCAGGCGAAGACCACCTTTCGTTAGGATAAGATGTACTACTTGTCCCCTTTCAAATTGGCCATTGTGGGATCCCTTCCCGCCTACGTTTTGGGGGAAGAGGACCGAGGCCACTATAAATATAGGTTAGCCACCACCGTAGAAGGGGTCGACTCATTCCCTCACCCATAGACCTCGCGAGGTTGTTCATCCCTTGTACTAGTTCATCTTCAGCCCCTCGTGAGGCCAATCTACCACAAAGCAGGAGTAGGGTCTTACACCGC
This sequence comes from Thinopyrum elongatum, assembly GCA_011799875.1. NCBI lineage: Eukaryota > Viridiplantae > Streptophyta > Magnoliopsida > Poales > Poaceae > Thinopyrum > Thinopyrum elongatum. The sequence continues at coordinate 351,032,686 of CM022297.1, read as the reverse complement.
AAGGTGGCCCGAACCTGGGTAAACTGCCGTGTTCATCTTCTTCCTTGTTCGTGTGAATCGAGCTAGGCTGCAGGGCGACGGGCTGGTAGGCTGGATAGGTTGAGTTCTTCGCACACGCCCCAGAGTTCGAATCTTTCTTGGGTATGCGGAGCCCTGAATCCGACAAACACACATAAGCCTCCTTATATCTTCCTCAAAACAGCCACCATACATACCTATCATGGCATTTCCATAGCCATTTCGAGATATATTGCCATGCAACTTCCACCATTCCGTCTTATGACATGCGTGTCCATCATCATATTGCTTTGCATGATCATATAGAGCTGACATGATATTTGTGGCAAAGCCATCATTCATCATTGTTATACATGTTACAATAGATCATTGCACATCCTGGTACACTACCAAAGGCACTTGTATAGAGTCATGTTGTTTCAGTTTATCGAGTTGTAAGTAAATAAAAGTGTGATGATCATCATTATTAGAGCATTATCCCAGTGAGAAAAAGAATGATGGAGATCGGGGAGTCATCCAAAATGTGGGGACGAGGTTCATGATATTGTTCTAAAAAAAGAAAAAAGAAAAAAAGAAAAATGAGAGAAAAAGAGAGAAGGGGCAATGCTACTATCCTTTTACCACACTTGTGCTTCAAAGTAGCACCATGTTCTTCATATAGAGAGTCTCCTGAGTTGTCACTTTCGTATACTAGTGGGAATTTTTCATTATGGAACTTGGCTTGTATATTCCGATGATGGGCTTCCTCAAATGCCCAAGGTCTTCATGAGAAAGCAAGTTGGATGCACACGCACTTAGTTTCGGTATTGACCTTTCATAGACTTATAGCTCTAGTGCATCCGTTGCATGGCAATCCCTACTTCTTGCATTGATATCTATTGAAAGGCCTCTCCATTGCCTATCGATCAGCCGAGTTGATGCGAGACTTTGTTCCTTTTTTACTTCCCTTATGAATCTCTACCACCACATTCTATTCCACCCGTAGTGCTAATGTCCATGGCTCACGCTCATGTATTGAGTGGAGTTGAAAATGCTGAAGCGCATGAAAAAGTATGATCCAATTGCTTGGTTTGACGCCGGGATGCTCATGATTTATATTTATGCGGTGAAGCTGGAGTCATGACATGTAGTACATAATTTAATGAGTAGGGATAACATTCGTTGAGCATCGTATATTTGAAAAAGTAATGATTATTTTCAAGTATTCATGGATATTATTATGTTGATATCGATTACTTCATCGTTTCCCAATATTTATACCGTAAAAAGATTACATGATAGACATGTTAGGTAGCATTCAACATAAAAAATTCTATTTTTAACATTTACCTACTCGAGGACGAGAAAGGATTAAGCTTGGGGATGCTGATACGTCTCCAACATATCTATAATTTTTTATTGTTTCATGCTATTCTATTATCAATCTTAGATACGCTATATGCAATTTTATATCATTTTTGGGAACTAACGTATTAACCGAGTGCCCAGTGTCAGTTCTTGTTTTTGCCTATTTTATTGTTTCATAGAAAATCAATACCAAACGAAGTCCAAACACGATGAAACTTTACGGTGATTTTTTCTGGACCAGAAGGGACCCTAGAAGCTTCGGGAGGAGAACAGAAGATGTACGAGAGGGCCACAAGCTCACACGACGCGCCCCTAGGGAGGCGCGCCACCTGTGATCGTGGGCCCCATGTAACTCCATTTGACCTAATTCTTCTTCTATAAATTCCCATAAATCTTGAAACCAACAGAGAGCCACCCGAAACAATTTTCCGCTGCCGCAAGTCTCTGTTCTTTCGTGATCCCATCTGGAGGCCTTTTTCGGTATTCTGTCGGAGGGAGAATCAATCACGGAGGGCCTCTACATCAATCTTGCTGCACCTCCGATGATGTGTGAGTAGTTTACCACAGACCTACGGGTCCATAGTGATTAGCCATATGGCTTCTTCTCTCTCTTTGATCTTCAATACAATGTTCTCCTCGGAGTTCTATTCGATGTAATCTTCTTTTGCGGTGTGTTTCTTGGGGTCCGATGAATTGTGGGTTTATGATCAGATTATTCATTGAAAGTAATTGAGTCTTTTCTGAACTTTATTATGCATGATTATTATAGATTTGTATTCCTCTCCGGTCTATCCGTTTGGTTTGGCCAACTAGATTGATTTATCTTCGGAGGGAGAGGTGCTTTCTAGTGGGTTCAATCTTGCGGTGTCCTCACCTCGTCACAGAAGGGGTAGCGAGGCACATATTGTATTGTTGCTACTAAGGGTGAAACGACGGGGTTTAATCACATTGCTTGGTTTTATTGTGTCTACATTATGTCATCATACTTCATGCATTACTTTGTTTGTTATGAACTTAATACATAGATAGGCAAGCATAGAAGCGCTATCAAAGTGGAGTAATAGTAGTAGATGCAGGCAGGAGTCGGTCTACTTGTCACAGACGTAATGCCTATATACATGATCATTGCCATGAATAACGTCATAACTATGCGCTTCTCCATCAATTGCCCAACAGTAATTTGTCTACCCACTGTATGCTATTTTTATGAGAGAGAAGCCTCTAGTGAAAACTATGGCCCTCGGGTCTACTTTAATCATATTACAAAACCCAAAAAATACCTTGTTGTAATTTTATTTCTTTTATTTTACTTTGCAATTTATCTATCTATTACTATCAGATTTAATCCTTGCAATTAATGAGTACAAGGGGATTGACAACCCTCTTGCCACGTTGGTGCAAGTATTTGCTCTTGTGTGTGTGTGGGTATTGTTCACTAGGTGTTTGCGTGGTTCTCCTATTTGTTCGATAACCTTAGTTCTCACTGGGGGAAATACTATCCACTACTATATTGCTTCACCCTTCCTCTTCGGGCAAAATCCTAACGCAGCTCACATATAGCAACAACTTACAAGTTCATCAGAAATTTTGACAAGGGACTAGATAGATCGAGAGTAGAATTTGCTCCTCCGACAATGAAGAGATATTCTTAGGGCCCTCTCAGTGTGACAGCATCCATCATCGTCTGGCCAAACACGTGGGTGACTATGTCACGGGGATGCCGGAACATGTCAACGAGAAAGAAGAACAAAACTGGTAATGAGGAGACCGGTATAGTGAACATGTGTATGACTCAAGAGGATACCGATACATCTCACCTCGGGTTTTGTAAAGTATCACGAAGCAAAGGGAACATAACATGATAACCAAAGGTCCGCTCGAATGTCATTCGTGTACTCATAGGGATCGATGTGGACGTCCACGGTTCCACTATCGGTCATTGAACAAAGGGGTTTTGTTCATGTCTATGTTTTACCGAACTTATAGGGTCGCAAGCTTCAGATAATCGTGATCTGCTGAGTGTTAGTAAGATGGGAGTATCGAGGATTTATTTGTGAAATAGTTTCATTAATATTCGAAAGTTTCTAGAGGAACCGAAAGCGTTTCGGGGTCAACGGAAGGGTTTCAGAGTTTATTGGGCAATACCAGGTATTACCGATAAATAATATATATGTGGAAAATGTTTTTGGATATGTTAAATTAATAATAAAATGCTCTATTAATAGTTAGGAGGATTTTATAATTAATTAAATATCAATGGGCCTTAAAAGGCCAAGAGGTGGAAGGCAACTTGGGCCACAAGGGCCCAACAAGGGTGGCGCCCCCTTCTCCCCATGGAAAGGGGAGAGTGAGGCTGAATTGGAGGGGGAATCCCCTTCCTGTTGGCCAGCCAAGGGAGATGGACTTTCCCTCCCCTTGTGGCGCCCCTCCTCCTCCAACCTATATATACTAGAGGCTTTTGGCACTTTTGGACACACAAGTTTTGGAGCCTCCTCTAGTTCTAGTTGGTCCTGGTTGATCTATTAGAGCTTGACCTAGATCCTATAATCCTCATAATTAGAAGCCTAGTGTGGTTCTAATCTCCTTCCTCTAATTCTCCGGCGATGATTAGCTCTGGACGGTGAAGTGCTGCCGGATCATGAGATCGTACGCTTGCAACTCATAGAGAGGTCGTGCTTTCGGTCTTCCGTTCGAGCGACTGTTCATGGGCGGTTCGCAGGATCGTTCATCTACGGTTCGAGGGACTCCAAGTATGATCTACACCAACTTGTCTTCTTCCACTGCAACTCAAAGTCGGTAACGATCGAATCCAAACCGTTAATGCATCTTCATATTGTTCCTGGGTGATTGTAGGGCGATTTTTTTTTTCTACTACGTTTCCCAACAGATGGGAGATGATCTTGTGATGGAAGTTTTGAATGCTGTTACTACCAAGGTAATGTCGCAAGGGTGGAATGACACTGCGATTGTCATGATCCCAAAGGTAAATACTCCTGAAAAGGTTTTGCAGTTTAGACCAATCAGTTTATGCAATGTCGTTTATAAGGTTATCTCCAATATGATTGCTACTAGACTCAAGGTTTTGCTTCCAGAGATTATTAGCCCAACCCAAAGTGCCTTCGTTCCTGGGACGCTCATTACTGATAATTTTCTTATAGCATATGAAAGTTTGCATGCAATAAAACAAAAGAGAGTTGGTAAAGAGGGTTGGTGTGCGGTGAAACTTGACATGCAGAAAGCCTATGATAGGGTTGAATGGGGTTTTCTGGAAGTGATTCTGTTGAAGTTGGGGTTTCATGATGAATGGGTGAAGATGATAATGCTTTGTGTCTCTTCTGTGGAGTACAGGGTGAGATATAATTCAGTGGAGATGGAAACTTTTAAACCTGGCCTAGGTTTACGACAGGGGGGCTCATTATCCCCATACTTGTTCCTTCTGCGCACAGAGGGGTTGACATCACTGCTATCACATGCGGAGCAAATGGGAGACCTTATGGGGTCAAGGTTTGTCGAGATGCACCAACAATAACAAACTTTCTTTTTGCCGATGATTCTCTAATTCTGATGAAAGCTAATGTCCAAAATGTTGCTTGTTTGAAGTCAATTTTGGATATGTATTGTGTTGCTTCTGGACAACCTGTTAGTGTGGATAAATCAAGTATATTTTTCTAGTCCAAGCACCGAGGTGAACATGAAAGTTGAGGTATTTTCCTGCCTTGATATTATGACCTATGCTTTGAATGATAAGCACCTGGGACTCCCTACAACACTTGGACTTGATAAAAAGTGATAGCTTCCTATACTTAATTGATCGGTTAATTCTGAAACTCACTGGTTGGAAGGAGATATGTTTGTCTTCAGGAGGTAAAGAGGTTCTAATTAAGTGCTCAAGCTATACCAACTTATGCGATGTTAGTCTTTAAAATCCCTAAAAAAATTGCAAAGGAATCACAGATGCGATATCTCGTTTTTGGTGGGGTGATGATGCAACACACAAGAGGCTGCACTGGTTTGCATGGTGGAAGATGTGCATCCCAAAAAAGAACGGGGGCATGGGTTTTAGATATTTCCACTGTTTTAATCTTGCTCTCTTGGCTAAACAGGCTTGGAGGCTCATTGACAACCTGGATTCATTACGTGCCTTGATCCTTAAGGCAAAATATTTTTCAGACGGATATCTTATCAATGCAACTTTGAAAAAGAAAGCTTCTTACACATGGCAAAGTATTATGGCTGGAGTTGAAAAACTGAGACGTGGACATATTTGGAGAGTTGGTGATGGTGAGGAAATCAAGATATGGGAAGATTCTTGGATCCCACAGAGCGTGCAAGAAAGGTTATAACACCTAGAGGAAACAATCTTTTGACTAAGGTCAGTGATCTTATTGATCCATCAACAGGGAATTGCGATGAACAATTGGTACAACAAACATTCTGGCATGTTGATGCTCAAAGGATTATGGCTATCCCTCTTCCGCTACATGAAATGACAGACTTTTTGGCGTGGAATTTGATAAAGACCGGTGTTTTTACAGTGCGTTCGGCCTATCATGCAGAATGGGAGTTCCAATTTGGCTATAAGATGGAGGCTACGTCGGGAGCCTCTACCACAACAGACACGTGGGACTCAGTTTGGAACTTAACCTGTCCAACCAAGATTAAAATCTTCATTGGGAGGACGCTCCATAGCGCTATTCCCTGTCGTGCTATTCTGGCGGACAAACATTTGAAGATAAACTCGAGTTGCCCTACGTGTAACTTGGGCCCATATACCATAAGACACATGTTGTTTGAATGTAAGGCGGTCGTGGAGGTTTGGAAGCTCCTTGGGATCGATGAGATCATCAAAAAGGCTTTGCTAGTCAACAAGGCAGGTGAAGTGATTTTGGAGCATCTGTTGTGCCTTCCAGAGCAAGATGTCCAAGTGCTTGGGCTACCAAAGTTGAAAGAAACAATGGCAACGGCAGCCTGGTACTTGTGGTATGAGCGCCGTAAGTTGACACACGGAGAAGAAACACAAAACGCTGCTCAAATTAATATGGTAGTGAGATGTTTAGCAACTAACTATATTATCTCATACAGTCCTGAAGGCCAAGGTAAGATCAGGAGCTTGGTTGAAACCAAGATATTGCCACGTTAAGGTAAACGTTGGTGCGGGTTTTGATGTGGACGCGCTCCAGGGGACGGTTGGAGCAGTCATCCGAGACCATCATGAAAAGTTCATTGCAGCTGCAAATGAAAAGATCGATCTTTGCTTTGACTCATTGACGACAGAGGCAGTTCCAGTGAGGTTTGAAATGAACCTGGCACGTACAATTGGATGTAGTAAGATCGAGGTCAACACTGGTACTCCCTCCTTCCCAAAATATAAGGCGCAATTGACTTTGCACGGTCTTTGATGCATGACTTTGACCACTCATATATATCGAAGTACATGAATTGAACATGTATAAATGGCATCGTCGTATTTGTCTTGCAAAACAATTTTATTTGATATGTCTGTATACCAATTTTATGACATACAGTACGTGAAAATCATAGTGAAAGTTGTGCAATGAAGACCAGAAAAGTCAATCAACGCCTTATATTTTGGGAAGGAGGGAGTAGCGTGGAGGTTGTTGCTGCCCTAATCGATGGTTACTCTTCTTCAGTAGCTTCTGCTATCTTTGATGACTGCTATTTTATGTCGCTTGACTTTACTCATGTCATCTATGATAATTGTAATAGAAAAACAAATCAAGTAGCTCATGGGCGGGCTAGGATAGCTAGATTTTTCTCTTCAAATATCTGGCTGGACACCGCCCCGGATGTGCTTATTCCTCTTATTGTAAGCGATGTTACGATCCTTATGAATGAATAAAGGAGGAGATAATTGTCAAAGAAAAAAAATAGACAGTGAAATTAGTCAACTTCAAAACGTCTCTCTTTTCCCTTGGTGAAACAAAAGGCAATTCCGTGCAACAAAGCTCTTCGTTTCTCGTAGGGCCGGGCGGAGATAATAACGCGGGAAAAGAGCCGTCGTATCCTAACGTGGGCGGAGGTCCAACGATCTCGCTATTTCTCTAAGATAACAAAGAACACACAACTGCGATAAAGGTGATTGCTTCCGAGAAAAAAAAACAATCAGCTTAGTTGTATTCCAGGAGGAGTAGGTTAATTAATTCAGTGGGTGCTGCAGAAGGGAATGTAGCATCAAATCGGTGATGGTGGTTATGAGTTGACCGTGCTTGCTATGGCTAGCTAGTTGCTGGCCAACCGGCATGGCATGGCATGCGGCATGTGGCCGCACTGGCCGCCAGCCTAGAGCTGGCGGGCACATGCTGGTACTACTCCAGTCCGGAACAATTACCGGTGAGCCCGCCAGGCGCCAGCCGATCCATCCAGCGGCATGCATGCATGCCCGCCCGCCCGCCGCCCTGTCTTTGTCCCGCCGCGCCCGCCGGAGTAGTACTAGTATATCTCTCTCTCCCCCTCCCCCTTCCTTCGTTTGGCCCTTTCCCAACAACTGGAATGCGCTGGCCTCCTCCGTGCGATTAGTACCTTGTCTCTCTCTTTCTCCCGCGCGCGCCAGGTTAAACTCGATTGTTATCGCGGAGGGTTTTTCGCTGGCGTCGAGCGTGCTGCGTGTCACTGTGATCATGATGGACTTTACTCGGACATTCTTTCCACCATCGAAATGCCGGCTTTTATACTACTACCTCTGTATTGAACTGCAAGAAACGTCTTATATTTTGGAACAGAGGAGTACCTGCCTGGTCGAATTCGCGCTTTCCAGAGCACGAGAACCAAAGCTTGGGTCGAAGCGAGAGTGACGTGCTGGAACATCCTCTATGCCTACGGCGAAACAGATCGAACAAGTGTGTGTAGCTCTTCTTCTTTCTCCTTGACAGTAATGCCCAGTAATATTTCAGGCAACTCCGCGCCCTGCTAGACATCACTGTCTTTTGTCTTTTGGGAAAGTAGTGGCTGAACCCCACCTCGGTGCACCCACGCAAGAAAACATATCAAAACATTTCGAAAAAATCTGAAACTTTGTGGAAACGGTCATCAACAAATGTTAGAAAGGCTTGTCAAGTTTGGTGATCAAATGACATCCGAGGAGATCTGTACAAAAAAACAAAATTACAAATTTTGGTCAAACAGTGCGTGTACATTTTGAGTAATTTTGTCCTTTTTGTACAGAGCTCCTCGGATGTCATTTGACCACAAAAATTTGCAAGCCTCTCTAACATTTGTTGATAATCATTCCCACAAAGTTTTAAAAAATTTCAAAATATTTTGATACGTTTTCTTGCGTGGATACACCGTGGGTGCATCAAGGATGGGCGTAGAAAAACCACTCTCCTGTCTTTTCCTTTTCTCAACACATGCCAAAGCAACACATATAATGATCATTCCGATTGATAGGCACAGCATCACCATGCATATGTCGCTTTTCTCTTTCTTTTCTCGGTTGATTGATGAAAGAGAAGGTTCCTCTCTCTTTTCTTTTCCTTTTGCAATTTTATTTATGCTTCCAAGAAGATCTTCTTCCTTTCTTGTATTATTATTATCAGAACAAATATGGATATTAGCAGGAGTACTTCTGTAGAATATTTATCTACTCTAAAAAAAGAATATTTATCTGCTAATAACGTAGGAGTATCTTTAATTTGCACCACACATTGACTTTTCACTGGCAACTGACCCTGCACCAGCAGGGAGTGCTCAGCAAGATTGGTGCGCCTAGCAATTTGTTCTTTTTCCCTGAATACACCCGACACAATTCATGTGCAGCTGCCATTTTTAGCAGATGGATCAGGAATTCCCTTTCTTGAAAGAAAATGGATTAAGAAGAAGAGAGAGGGTGGCATGCCAGCTCCCCCGTAGGAGGATTGAGAGGGATAGTTCCAATTGGCGCGCTTCTGCCTTTCAGTAGCATGTCTGTCCTTGTCCATGCCTCCATCTCATGGTGACTCCACTCCCGTTGCGCGGTTGGTGGGTTACTCTCACTGCCACCTTCAAGCAAAACATGGGGACGATCGTTAGTGGAAAAGATCCAAAGACCCCAAAAATGCATGTACGCACGTACCCCCTCCGTCCACAAATATAAAATGATTTCTTCTAATTTGGATGTATAAAAACACATTTTAGCGTGCTTGTTTGCTCATTTCGGTCCGTATGCAGTCCATATTAAAATGTCCAAAACATCCTATATTTCTGAAGGGCGTTTTAACAACTGACTGGGAGTGGAGGCTGTCATACAATTTGTTAGTCATTTACTTTTCTGTTTTGCGGGCAAGTCATTTGACTTTTATATCAACATAAATATTGTTGTATGTGTATCAATCCACACTTTTTTTTCTTTGGGATTTTGACAGGTTTGCAAGCATCGCATCGTTTGAGCTTTGAAGATTTTTCTCGCATTTTCCATGAAAGAACATTGAAAGTTTCTCAATTGTATCCGAATTTTGCACGAGCTGACTTCGCTTGAACTTACCGAGCGGCATTGGCACACATAAAATCGTCTTGACTTTGCTTAAACTTTAAACCAGTATACCAAACACGATTTTTTATTAAAAAAAACATGTTAATTAGATACACATGAGCTACCTCTCATAGACAAGGAAAACACCATCAATCAAATTTCAAAAAAGAAAAACGAGAGCAGGCAAGCAAAACCGTTGGGACAACAGAAGGGGGAAGATGAGGAAAAAAAGAGAGGGGGTGGGAATCACACCACCTTGTCTTCGCTGTCCCTCACTGCCACCATACCATATCCATTGCTCCCTCCTCTCCTCTCCTGTCCTAATTCACTACGCCGCTATTTATTTTACTATTAATTGCCCCGACTCCGTCTCCGTCCCCGTCCGCGTCCCCGCCCCCTCCGCCGTCGCCACCCCAAATTCCCACGCAAACCCTAAGCCAGCCAGCTAGCTCGACAGCCCAGCCCAGCCCAATGGCGGAGGACGCCGGCGACAGGGACCAGCAGCAGCAGCAGCCCGCCGCGGCCGCGGGGCCCGGAGCAGGGCACGCCTGCGGGGAGGACGGGGGCGGCAGGGACGAGAGCTCCGTCAAGCTCTTCGTCGGCCAGGTGCCCAAGCTCATGACCGAGGCCGAGCTGGCCGCCATGTTCCGCGACGTCGCCGTCGTCGACGAGGTCACCGTCATCCGCGACAAGGCCACCAAGGCGTCCCGAGGTCCGGATCCGTACGCCCCCGCCCCGCCGGATTTCCCCCCTTGCAATGCCGTTCCGTGCGTGCTTTGCCTCTCTGTTGGTTTCCCTGGGTCGGGATCTGGGCGCGGTTCCCCTTTGCTTGCATTTTCTTCATGCTCCTGCCCGCGGCGGTTCCGCTGTGCTCTCTGTCTGTGCTCTGCTGGTGGCAATGCCGCCCGGCCATTTGAGCTCCCTGATTTCTGCTTCTCCCGGCTGAAACTTCTCGTGCTCTGCTGGGAATTGGGCTTCTTCCGTGCCGATTTAGGCGCAATTCTCGCTGCTTGTGGGGAAATTTGTGCAAGGGGAGGGCTGCGTTGAATTGCTAGCTTCTACTATGGTGTGAACTCCCTGCGGAGAAAAGTCAAAACGTTTGCCCAAGTCTGCTTTATCCCGCGTTTTTCATTTTGATGCTCTCAACTTCTCATCTCGTATGTAGGAGCTCCGAGCTGCATCAGATTCTCTGCTTCTCGGCCGCTCGAGCTCGGATTTTGTGCTGAATCAGTGGGGTTTTACCCATGCCAGTAAAAAATGTTGGAATTTAGTGCTGCTCGCAAGCGTTGGGTCTGAACTACGAATTTTATTTTTCTGGTGTCGGATTGGTAAATTTTCTTCTCTGGAGAACTTTGTTGCTTCTCGGGTGCGTGCGTGCGTGTGTGTTTTTCGATCATGGGATGTGAAATTAAACTTTTGGTCATGGCTAAATTTTTAGATGGACTTGAGCTCGAATTTAAGCTGGCAGATTGGACCACATATATAAGCTGTCCTTGTTAGTACATAATTCATTTCAACCAATAGCTGGACGAAGGTGTGTTTTCTCTGTACGTGCGATAGGCTGGAATTTAGGACCAGTGGAATTGTAATGTGTTTGTTGTCGTTTCGGTGGATTTCAGAATTCCATTGGTCCCATCAAGGAATTTACCTTCGCGTGGTATTTTGAGGTTTTGCTCTGGATTTTTTTGGGCTATTTACCTTACATTTCCCTACTATGAGATCATGATTCAAGATTTACCTTCGCGATGGTAACTGTTTAGAACTTGTCCTAGGAGATACTTCCCTATACTATGGGGAATCTGTGCTTCTTCGATTTGATTGGTTTGAATTATATCTGTTCTTGTTACTAGGGATTGATTGTTTTACATTTGTTCTCCCAGGAGTAGTTAGATGTGAACGTCATAAAATAAGATATTTTCCTGCATATGCAAAATCACAATCCTGTTTACGACAAACTACGGTATTACACTGGTGTTTTCATATGAGAGTCTTTGTTGGTATTGGTGTCCCAGTATGTTTTAGTTGTATTTTGTGTTCTGTTTTTGCTCGACTGTAGTCTCTAAATGGCTATCCTCATGATGTTTTAGTTTGATCTTGATATACAGTATACTGTACATTGCAGGTTGCTGCTTCCTGATCTGCCCATCAAGGGAGGAGGCTGACAAGGCAGTGAATGCATATCACAACAAACGCACGCTTCCTGGGGTATGCAGACACAACTCTTCTTGTTTCACATGTATCTGCCTGGGTAACTCGGGTATAATTTAACCAACTGATGCATCTAAAGGGTTCTTTCTGGATCTATTGTTGTTGGGAGCACTTGAATGTTGGGTAGTCTTGGCAGTGGATGAACCAGGAATGGAGTACATGTCTACGCTGGTCTAGTTAGGGTTAAGTCTTAAGTGAATACTTAGTGGGAGATTCCCAGGAAGTTGGCTCATTATTGGTGATCTGTAAAGTTTTTTTCTGACTGACCTTTATCGCTATATTTGCATTTAAGATAGCCATTTTGAGTTTGCCTATTTGGCCCAAATGATCCTGCGCATAGACTATGATGTAGAAGAATGATTTGTCTGACTTACATTCAAGATTTTGGTTAACTGATGAATTACTGTCAGCAAAATCGTCCATGCCCACACTTGACCAACTGATGGATTGTTAGTACAGTTAATCTAACTTAATTTGGCACTTTTTTTTTGGTTTGGTCTTAGAAAAAAGTTGGTCCAGTTGTGTCCTTAATCCTTATCTAGTCAAGGCAAACTGTGTTAATGTCTGTGTGGAATGCATGTCATCATCCATTATGCTAGCCGTAGACACAGTACAGTAGTGCAGACAAAAGTGTTTCAAATATTTTATGAATCACTTCAGTTATTATTACTGCTCCAAATTGCTCTGTTGGCACCTCTAGTTCCAGGAGCTATGGCACAGTTGGACCCTACTGCTTGAAACTGTAGTGTATAATTGTATAAACCCTTACCACTCAAAAACTTCCATCCAATTTTCCACCCCTTCCGCGTGGAAGTCATTGACAGGTCAGAAAGGTTGAAGATCTGATCTCAACCCTGCTATTCCCATTTGCAACCCTAGAATATGAAGGATGTTACATTGTTGTACATGACTGGTATCAAGTGGATATCTGTCAGACTTTTCTTTTCTTGCAGAATTGATGTTGCTGATCAGATCTAAAACCTTATGAATCTTTGATATGTGTGATTTTGGATAAATTCAGAGATCAGATGCCTAAGCTTAGCTAAGAGTGATGCACCAGCGGTCCCAATTATGATATTTTAGACCATGTTGGCTGGTAGATATGGAAAGGGAAGTCCAATGGCTAGTAGTAGTTCTTTTGGTGATCACAGGTTTCTTTTGGCTGGCACGAAAAGCGAAATGACCAAAGGGATTGGGGCTGTTTCGTACCAATCCATTTCGGGGTTATATTAATGTCAATAAAATGTCTATATCTACTTCAGAAAGACGTGACACATCCTTATCATGATCAATGAGCATAACCAACTTCTTCTTTGCATATTCACCGAACACCAATACAATTTTGCAAGGGCTGCTGTTACTTCTCTCTGAATGTCATTAACATTTTTCCCATTTTGTTTGTGTTTGGAACCAGGCCCCAAGTCCATTGCAAGTAAAATATGCCGATGGAGAGTTAGAAAGGCTGGGTATGAGGCTCTCTAAAATTATTTCATTCTACAAGCAAACTTGTGTATCAATTATTGATCGAATTTTGTTTTGTTTCTCATTGTGCTGACATGTCTTCACCGTTACTTCCAGAGCACAAACTTTTCATCGGAATGCTCCCCAAAAATGTAACAGATGCTGAAATGACTGATTTATTTTCACAATATGGAAATATCAAGGATTTGCAGATTTTGAGAGGTTCACAACAGACGAGCAAAGGTAAAATTTTCTTGTGGGACCAGTTGATTTTCTTATGACTTGAAATGAACATTACTTTTCTACTGCACTTGCTTGCACATTTAGCTGCTTACCAACTGTGGGTGTTGCAGCCGGCTGTGCCTTTCTGAAGTATGAAACAAAAGAGCAGGCTGTGGCAGCTATCGAAGCTCTAAATGGGAAGCACAAAATAGAGGTTTGTGAAAACATAAGGACTCAAAGCAATTGCAGTTCTCTTTAGTCAAATTCAAAATCACTTGCAGTGCACAAAGAGAGGGAGGGAAGAGGAAGGTTTTAATACATGCAGCAAAATTTTAGTATATCCAGATCAAATCAACCATAGATGAGTGCAGAAATTGCTTTGCCCACATGTGTGGTGGATTCTGCTGACCTATTTGATCTGAACATTCTTGATCTCTTCTGCAACTTCATGATTGGTAAAATATACCCTGACATGCCTTGATCTTTTTTGTCAGGGTTCAAGTGTACCTTTGGTTGTAAAATGGGCTGACACAGAAAAAGAAAGGCAGGCCCGAAAAGCACAAAAGGCTCAATTTTCGCCGTCTAATATGTCAAATGCAAATGCCATGCAACAGAGTTCATTATTTGGTGCCTTACAGATGGGATATGTGCCTCCGTATAACGGATTTGGCTACCAGGTGAATTTATGATACTGAAACCTTGAGCTTATTGTGCCCATACAATAAAAGGCTATTCCTATAATCTTGAGCTTATTCTTAGAATGGATTTTCAGTTTGCTGAAACAAATGACTGTTCAAGAGCATGTTTTGAGGAAAGTGGGAATGTTTGTTTTCACCTTTCCCTATTCATGTTGTTCTGTCTATAACCTTTGTATAGTTGTTGCACATGTACTGTTGCAAACAACCAAACAGAAAAGGGATTGTTTTGAACTGCTGCGATTTCCTATCTTTAAAAAAAAATGGAATAGGAGGTTGAAACCCCCAGCCTCTGCATCATTGTGATGCACATAGCCATCTTTATTAAAGTTGATATAAGGCAACAAAGCCAAAACATCAATGAATACAAAACATGGACAACTACATCAGAACCATTACAAGATATAATTTTAACACCAATGACCTATCTTTCTTAATGTGCTGATAGTGTTAAGCAAGTTACAAAATGGCTTGAATCAATGGCATGTTAATGCTCTATAAAGTTCGATTAGTGCCCGTCACACTAGCCTGAATATGATACGCCTTGTGTTGTGGTATATAACTCAGTTATTGATATGTGCAGCCACAAGGAACCTATGGGCTTATGCAGTACCCTTTATCTCCGATGCAAAATCAAGCAGGCTTCCAGAATATGGTTCAGCCTGTCAATCAAGGAAGCTCAATACGGGGCGTTAATTCTGAACTATCCCCTAATTCAGTTGCTAGGTCATTCAATTCAATTCAGTTGGGCAGCCCTTATCCAGCTGGGCCTGGTATGCAGTATCCTGGGTCATATCCTGGTGGTGGCATCAATAGTCGTCCTTACATGAATTCTCATAATTCAGTTAAAGTTCCGAATGCAAATGCTACATCTCCCACATCTTCAAGTACCAGCAGCAACACTGGTCCTCAGCTAGAGGGTTTGTCTCCTTTAATATAGTCATTCCATTTTTCATTTCATCTCAGGTATGTTTTACAGATGATATGTATCATGTACAGGTCCTCCTGGAGCCAACTTGTTTATCTATCACATCCCGCAAGAATTTGGCGACCAAGATCTAGCGAATGCATTTCAGAGTTTTGGTAGAGTATTGAGTGCCAAAGTGTTTGTAGACAAAACGACCGGTGCTAGTAAATGCTTCGGTAACTATTCCTCGTAGCTGGATTTCTTAGGACTGTCATCATACCAACATGATTTTTGTTAATTCGTTTCTGGCTGGATGCAGGTTTTGTAAGCTACGATTCTCCTGCTCCTGCGCAGGCAGCCATAAGTATGATGAATGGGTTCCAATTAGGTGGTAAAAAGCTGAAAGTACAACTCAAGAGAGACAACAGCAAGCACAATAAACTTTATTGACAGCGCCCAGTCAATACCCTCCAACATGATCAGGAAAAACCGGTACATATGTGTCGCACAATTGATCGTTCGTCCCATTGTTTCTTCTGGCCGCCACCATGTGTCGTCATCGGTGGGGGCTTGTGTATCTTGGTTCAATTCAATTCAACATTCTTGAAAACTGCTAAAGTGTGTATTTCGTCGCAGCATAGTTGTAGCATCTGTACCATCAGATTCAGACCCCTTTGTCGAAAACTCAGATTCAGACCCATTGTACATCAGACATTGATTCATTCAATTGCTCCCTTTTTTTTTCTATTCATGCGTTCATTTAATTAACCCATTGTACCCGTTGAATTTTGCATGTGACTGAGTGGCCCCTTTTCGTATGCTGTATGGGACGGAGTGGTTTCTTGAGGTGTCATGATCCTTCCTTTAGATGAGCTGAGCGCACCTCTTGTATGTGTCATTTTAGTGATTTCTTCCCAGATCCAATCATGTTGGTTTGTGGTTCTTTTGATTGCGTAAACAGTGTCAGAGCTTGTGGACGAGTGCCAGTCTCGCATTTCTCAGTCAGTCTAATATTTCTGATGAAACACGATCGTCACTCACACTAAACCACCTCAAAGAACATGTCACTTCTAGGCTAAATTAGCTCGATTGCGTCGTGTACATAGAGTCAACTTTAAAATGGCTGTTCTGAACCAGAGTCACCACTGCAGCTGCACCGACCATATTATACTCCTAGATCCCAACTTGTGGAGTATTATTGCTGGTCACGTGAAAGAAAAAAAAACATTTTCAAACACAAATTTCCTAGATCCCAGGTGAAATTTGGTAACATGCTCAGATGAAACCCAGCCAAAAAATGGGCTTACGTTGAAATCCCTGCAACACAGCATCATGTAGAATGATGTTGTAGGATGTCAAATTTCATCAGGGGCTTGGAACCCTGATTTGTCAGAATGACCACGTAGGATGTCAAATTCAAGGCGCTACGTGTCATCAAAGCACATCATCACGCCTTCTGATGCTCAGGTTTACTATTCGAGAGAATCATCGAGCATCTATCGGTCCACGCAAAATTCAAACCCCTTTGAATTTGAACAAGAGGCAACCGCTATGCGCTGATATCAAACAGTATAAACTTTTATACTGGATTCCATCATCTTTTGTTCACCACTGCACAGCAAGACTGGGCAAAACATGCGCAACGACACTGAAGGGCCCGCCGCCTCTGGCTTTGACCACTATACACAGAGATGCCCAGTTGCCTGCCTTATACCCCGACACCAGTATTTACATGCTATAACAAACACCCCCTGCTCATAGGGTGCGAAGTTTTTTCATGCCTAATGCGACCTCCTGAACAGCATGCTAGCTCTTGAAGGCTTTTTTTTATTATTTTGGACTGCCTTCAGCATGCTAGCTAGCTCTGTCATGGTAGACCCGCCAGCAAACACAATAGTATTGCAAGTGCCCATTGACAGGAATGCCTTCGGGTGGCAAATGCTGTAATAACAAAGCAGCGGATGGTAAGTAGCAGGAGAGGGTATGCTAATTTACATGACAGGTAGGTATCAGGATGTATAACTGGATAGTTTAAACGGTACAGCAAATCGTTTTAAGTAAATCGCTCAAATTGCAGTGACAAGCATGAAAGTGATCACTGAGGTCTGCATGGAGTAAAACTGCTGTTCTATAGAATAATCTACAAATGTTGGTTGATATTAGCAATGTCTGGCAGCTGTGGAAATGAGAAAAGAGAGAAAAGACTCACATGTGTTGGGAGCAGGGGCCACAGCTGGCACTTGAGCAGGATGATGTGCATGAGCGAGAGACACTGTATGCCGCGGGGGCTTCACATTTGCTGGAGATGGAGCAGGGGAACTATGGTGCCTGTTGGGAATATTTGTAGAGTGACGAGCAGAAGGTGATGGACTGATAGAAGATGGTGACACTGCATGAGGCATGGTGGGAGGGGAAGCATAATGATGATTCCTAACTACTGGCTCAGCCGCTGGGGCCACAGGAGCCTTATTGTTCGGCTTATTGGTGTATCCATATGAATAACCAGATGGGGATGGAGATCTATATTTGGGCTGTTCCACACGAGGATGTACAGGTGCAGGAGATGGAGGCAAATGCCTAATTACTTCATGACTACGGTGATGGCTATGGTGGTGGTGATGGTGGTGGTGGTGGTGGTGATGATGATGATGGTGACGGCGATGATCTTCATGAGTCATGGGTGCCGGACTAGGTGCATCACCATCACTCCCGCTGTGCAAAGAATGCCGCAGATACGACGAAAGACTTATCTGCTTTACTTTGCCAAACACAGTGTGATTTAGTCCCAAGTTTCCTGAAGATGAATTAGCAATCGTTTGTGCCAACTGCTTCATTCTTGGAGGGGAAGGCTGATGATTCCCAACTTCTAGAATAATGGAGGCCCGAACAACTGTTGGAGGAGCAACCGTTGAACCTTCCAAATTTGTCAATTTGATATAGAGGATCTGCAAAGCATGTGAACAGGGCATCAACTCAAAAACAAAGGCAACATATAATATTCACTTCACATATTATGACCTTGGAAAATTACGCTTCCCCGTCCAACATTTTGGAACGTTCAACAAAATAAGAGTCTTAGGGCAAGTATGGAGTTCCAAGTTACGATCTCTACCCATACTGTCGTACTGCTATTGAGTATTGATTGCTGTGTTAGATCATTTATATTGCATATAAGTATGTTCTTTTCGTTCTTAATATTTAACTCTACAAAAATAGGAAAATGGAAAGAAAAAAAATCCCATATGTTTTTCTTGCATGTTCGCCCATACGGCCATACATGTATACAGAAACACAAAATTCCTGGTACTTTGTCCCTAGCAGAGAAACTACTCAGAGGACATGGAGTTCAGGTACATGAGTATAAAATGAATTTTACGTGGTCATGTACATGGTTGTTCTGCTTTTGCATACACATGCGGACACAGGAATCCAACCCAAGACAAATAACAAGAAGCAAGCATTCCTTTCAAAAAAAAAAAAGCAAGCATCCAACCTTTCAGATTTGGTTCTACAGCAATTTGGTGGTGACAAGTGTGTAAAACTAAACTAACATGACAGGGTAGTTATTACTAGAATGGAAAATATTAAATAGAACTCAACCAGAGGCTAGCACCAACCTCATTGGTATCGAGAAGTAGTCCTGCCCTCATTTGGTCTTTCAACTCATTTGTTTTATCCTGTACCTTGTAGATTGGGAAATTCAGAGTGAAGTTGAAAGATGCATAAGGCTTCTGCACAAGAAAAGCAGCTTGCGGAGGGATAATGGTTATTCCTCCAGGGAACTTAAGCACCTCGAAGAATGATGAGTTCCCAAACAGCGACTCTGTCAATTGGAGTGTTGACTGCTGTACAACCAAGGACATGAAATGAGACCTAAGAATGCTCAACCATGTTGATGACATAGTTGAGTATTTTGGATAAGGCACAACGCTGAAGATGACATTTGTCCAGTTTGATGCACCTGATGGTTGTAGAAAATTTACAGCAACCTGTACAATCATTTAGGAATTAGGAATCACGTTGACAGATTGTGGGGCACACTGTACATGACAGGAAGAACATTCGCAAAAAAGAAAAAACATGAAGTAAATAAATAAGGTGCAGCATTTCTGCCTTACAGTAGAGTTAGGGATGCCAATTTCCTCATAGATGTCAAACTCAAGCTTAGGTATACTTTCATTCAACTCGGAAACCGTCTTTTGTAGCATAAAGCTTGCCACTATATCAGCTGCAAAAAGAGGAGTACTTCAATTGTCAAATATTCTCAATAATGTCATACTGAAATATTTATTTCAAAGCTCAACAGAAAAGATCACAACACACGAGTTCTCGAGAAGTCAAAATGGGAATCATTAGTGAAGTAAACAAGTAAAAGAGACAGACATTACCTCAACTGAGCGGACATGAGTATTAAACTATTAATGATTGTTAAAGGTCATGGGCATGTTTGGTTGCCATCCACACTTTGCCACACTTCTGTGCCACAAGTGTGGCAAACTGTGGCAAGCATTTGGTTACAGCCACAACTGTGGCACTCCACACTTTTTTAGTCACATACCTCACTTGCCATAGACTCGGTTGCTAGCCAACTTTTGCCATAAGTGTGGCGACCAATTTGGCCACCACAAAAACTGTGGCATACCACACTTGTGGCACAAAAGTGTGACTAAATGTGCAGGCCAACCAAACATGCCCCATATTTGTAAATAAGATTCAAGGCATTTTTGCTCCTAGCCGCATCATGTGGATGCAAATGTAGAAGGACCATGTTTCATTTTTCTACTTTTGTACGATCAAAGCTACTTAGACAGGTTTCACACAATATCTAGTATCATAACTAAGACCTTGCTATTTGTTGGATGCTCTACGTGTTCGTTTCATTTATAAATTGGTATTCTTAAAACTGATAATACCCTTTCTTGCATATAGCACCCCAATTATTTCAATGTTTCAAACTATTTCCCTGATTCCCTGAAAGATTAGAGCTCACTGTAGACAAAATTATGCATACACTGAACTAGCAAACTCACACTTCCGTGCATTGACCATACTCTCCTCAAGGTTCTTTACATCAAAATTATATCTCCAAGAGCTGACATAATCACTTCCATCAGTTCTAGCTACCACCATTCCGTATATGAAGGGAAAATTATTTCTAACATCAACTTCTAATGTCACCATTTTATAAACTTTTGCCTTTTCTATCGCGGCAGTTTTTGTTAAGGCATGGAAACTTCAAGCATCACTATTTTATAAGTAATCTTTTTTCCAGGGAAGCACTTTTTGTCAGAGTCTTCTAACGTCACCATTACGTAAAGTATTGACTCTTCTACCATGGCAAGTTTTGTTGGGACCTCATGACATAACCCATCATTAAACTGTTGTCTTTTCTTGCACAATTTTTTTATTTGGACTTTATAACATCACCATTGAAAAAGGAGTTCCTTATCTATCGCAGCTTTTTGTCGTGAACAAGTCTATTCGGCAAAGCGTTGACGTTTTCACGGCAACTTTTGTCATGATCTTGGAAGTCTAACGTTATCTATTGATCTAATCTATCCAAAAGGTGTTGCCTTTCTTTTATGGCAAATTTTGTCGGGATATTATCTCACCGGCCGATGAAACATTGCCGTTTCTTAAACTGAAAATCGTGTCAGGATGTCATAACATCGATTCATAACTATTCGGTAAAATCTTGTATTTCTATGCAGTTGCCATGATCTTCTAATGTGACCTTTCAATAATTTTTTGGCAAGAACTAAGATCTATAAGACGATGTTTTCATGAACAACAAATACCATAGATAGCCAACAAGGCCCATTTTTAGTTCTCCTACCGCCAGCTCAAGCATATATCGATACCCAGATCTTCAATACACAAAAAACTCCCACTGCGGCATGTACTAAGAAAATGGGTTTATTCTTTTCCTCCACCATAGTTCTAGAGACAATACAATAAGAGAATACACCACAACTGATTTTAAACCTTTGTAAGCTAACATTAATAACTAAATGCATGCATCGTTCACACATTGAGCTCCACTGTTACGAAGAAAAAATATCACAAATCTGCACCAGAAACTCCCCTAGAAGGCCACCATGAGCACCCTAAAAAAATTGTTTGCTTTCCAGATAGGGAAAAAAAACTGAGTGAACACAATGTGGCAACTCAGCGGCCATCCAGGCTGGCCGAAATTGGCACAAAGAAGGTTTGGTGGTTCGGCCGACATTTCCTATCATGTTTACCGGCAAGAATAGCACCTAGATAACTGTGTTATACCGTATGTGTCCGAATTTGGGCTGGCAGAAGCTAATAAAAACATGTCTTGAAGAAAAAAGGAAACAGATAAAAGAACTACCAGATGCAAGTATTTTGGTTCATATTAACTCTCAGAGGCGCAAACTTTGCTTGAATCACTCGCGAATCTCCAAAGTCTAGTCGCTGAATTAGTCACTACTCGTGGCGTTGGCGTCCACAAAAAGAGATCGATTTAAAAACTACAAAATTTAAAAACTGAAGGTGGCCGAGATCTCGCAATGCGAGCTGACCTGCGAGCGCGTCCGCTGGGGGATCCGGCGGCCCCGCTCGGCGGCCGCGGTCGCGCCCGGCGAAGGGCGGCAGCCAGAACAAGGCGGAGAGGACCACGGCGGCGCCGAGAAGGAGCGCGGCCACGCATTGCGGCCGCACGGACCGGCGGCATCCGCTACAGCTTCTTCCTCTTCTTCTTCCTTCTCCTTCTACCTCCGCCGCCGCCCCCGGCGGCTGCTCCCGCTGCCCCCCGGCCGCCTTTCCCATGGCGCGCGCCCTCACGCATCACCGCCCGCAACCATTGCCGCCGGATGGAGCAGGGGCGAGGACGGGACCCACGTGAGGCTAGCTAGGGTTTGGGCTTGTGGCGTCGCCGCGTATGCTACACAGCACAGCAGAGCAGTGCGGCGCGCACGGGTGAGGACTGAGGTGGGGTGGTGGTGGAGTGGAAATGGTGGGAGAGAGAGAGAGGCTGCGTGCGCGTGCGTGCGAGGACAAGGGGTGATGGCCTGGCCGCTGCATTTATTGCGCAAGTCTGCTGACAGCGTAAATGATTTTAGCTTGTCACTATTAACGATAAATAAAATCCTTATATGTTTTCTTAAACAAAATTACAAATTTAAGAAAATCGTTTCTAATCTATCGGTTGATGATGCCACAAGTGTCATCCGTTTTTGCCACACGTCCTCATGCATCCCCCACGTAGCAGGTACCGAAAAGAGCCACCTTCGTTCCGGGGAGAATTTCTGGTGCTATCGAGGCCCAAGTGCTACCGTAATACGAGCTCCTGGGCCGTCGGATTCTCAGATCATATGGCTCCTAGAAACTCTGTAACATTTGCTAAAAAGCTTTTTAAGAGTCCGAAAATTGAGCATAGATCTAGCAGATAGCCAGATACAACAACTTTCACATGTCGTTCGATTTGATAATGCGACGACTCAAGACCCGTATCACAATAGCAACTGGACCTCGGTAGCACCAGACATTCTCCTTTTCATTCCCTTTCCCTCATTTATCACAATCAGACTCTTTTTTTACTATTCACGTGCCACAAGCTTTTTGTCGTCGTGCGCAAGTCGCCGTCTCTGCCTCCGTGCATCGATGGCGTGCTTCCCTTTCTTCTCATTGTCCCTTTCACGTCTAGTCAGCGGAGCTCACCATGCCACTACTACGAGGGATGACAGTTGTGCTACAAGAACAACCACTGTGGCTTGCGTCGATATTGCGAGGTTGACTCGTCGCTCGCCGTGGACTGATGCAAGCCTCTCCACCAGTGCTGCAAGGCGGCACTCGGTGTTGGAAGGTCGGAGGGGGGACATTTGGCGTGTTGTTCATTACTGCGATATTGCGTCAATGGTGTGTGCTAGGAGCCCCTCGGTGTTTGCAAGGTGTGTTCGCGTGATGATGACACTCGACGTTGCAAGGTGCGAGGGTCACCGACATGTTATCTATTGCTTTGCAGATGGTGTGATGGTGGTGCAACCGGGGGTCGCCGCATGCCTTCGCTACTGCGAGTGACGACCGGTATTGCTGGCCAACAAAGGAAAGCACTACTGTGGGGCATCATTGGGAGTTGGACGATGATGCTGAGTGGGTCGATGGCTATGTTGTAATGGTGGTGTTGCGAGGGGCGCTGCTACTTGTGATAGGCATTGGGATTTCCTCGAAGAGGAAGGGTGATGTAGTATAGTAGCAGATAGTATTCCCCTCAGTTAAGAACCAAGATTTATCGAACCAATAGGAGACACCACACAAAACCTATAAGCAGTACCTGCACACACACACACAAAGCAAATATTTGCACCCAACGCGGGCAAGAGGGTTGTCAATCCCCTTGTACTCTTTAATTGCAAGGATCAAATCTGATAGTGGTAGATAGATAAGGAAAATAAAAGTAATAAAATTGCAGCAAGTATTTTTAGGTTTTTAGTAAATATAAAGTGAATGGACCGGGGACCATAGAGTTCACTAGAGGCATCTTTCTCATGAGCATAATACAGTGGGTAGACAAATTACTATTGGGCAATTGATAGAAAAGTGCATAGTTATGGCGGTATTCATGGCATGATCACTATATAGGCATTACGTTCGAGACAAGTAGACCAACATCCATCTGCATCTACTACTATTACTCCACCCCTCGGCCGCTATCCAGCATGCATCTTAAGGTATTAAGTTCATAAAAAATAGAGTAATGCTTGAAGCATGATAACATAATGTAGACAAAGCAAGAGCAATTAATATGATAGAGCCCCATCGTTTTACCCCTAGTAGCAACAATACAAATACGTACCTTGCAACTCCTCCTATCACAGAGTAAGGACACCGTAAGATTGAACCTACTACCAAGAACCTCTCCCACTGAAGATAAATCGATCTAATTGGCCAAAAGAGATAGATAGATCAGAGAGAAATACAAGGCTATAAAATCACACATAATAAAGTTCAAAAAAGACTCAATTACTTTCAATAAATAATCTAATCATAAACCTACAATTCATCGGATTCCAACAAAAACACACCGCATGAATTACATCGAATAGGTCTCCGAAGAGATCATTGTATTAAAGATCAAGAGAGAGAGAGAGAGAGATCTAGCTACTGCTATGGACCCGTAGGTCTTGTGGGAACTACTAGCACATCATCATGGAGGCAGCAAGGTTGATGAAGATGGCCTCCATGATCGATTCCCCCTCCGGCAGAGTACCGTCGGAGGCCTCCAGATAGGATCCCGGAAGAACAGAGGCTTGTGGAGGCAATAAAATTGTTTTGGGTCTCGCTCTGGGGTTTTCGAATATTTCTGAACTTATAGGCTTGGAATTAGGTCAAACAGAGCTCTGTGGGGCCCACAAGCTCACGAGGCGCCCCCCAGGGGCACGCCATGTGAGCTTGTCGCCCTCTCATAGATCTTCTGGCCTTCCCCTAAAGCTTCTAGGATTTCTTCTGGTCCATTAAAAATCACTGTAAAGTTTCATCATGTTTGGACTTCGTTTGGCATGGTTTTTTTTGCGAAACAAAGAAATAGGCAAAAACAGGAACTGGTACTAGGCACTGAGTTCCTATCACAGAGTAAGGACACCGCAAGATTGAACCTACTACCAAGCACCTCTCCCACTGAAGATAAATCGATCTAATTGGCCAAAAGAGATAGATAGATCAGAGAGAAATACAAGGCTATAAAATCACACATAATAAAGTTCAAAAAAGACTCAATTACTTTCAATAAATAATCTGATCATAATCCTACAATTCATCGAATCCCAACAAAAACACACCGCATGAATTACATCGAATAGGTCTCCGAAGAGATCATTGTATTAAAGATCAAGATCAAGAGAGAGAGAGAGAGACAGACAGAGAGAGAGATCTAGCTACTGCTATGGACCCGTAGGTCTTGTGGGAACTACTAGCACATCATCATGGAGGCAGCAAGGTTGATGAAGATGGCCTCCATGATCGATTCCCCCTCCGGCAGAGTACCGTCGGAGGCCTCCAGATAGGATCCCGGAAGAACAGAGGCTTGTGGCAGCAATAAAATTGTTTTGGGTCTCGCTCTGGGGTTTTCAAATATTTCTGAACTTATAGGCTTGGAATTAGGTCAAACAGAGCTCTGTGGGGCCCACAAGCTCACATGGCGCGCCCCCCAGGGGGCGCACCATGTGAGCTTGTGGCCCTCTCGTAGATCTTCTGGCCTTCCCCTAAAGCTTCTAGGGTTTCTTCTGGTCCATTAAAAATCACTGTAAAGTTTCATCATGTTTGGACTTCGTTTGGCATGGTTTTTTTGCGAAACAAAGAAATAGGCAAAAACAGGAACTGGCACTAGGCACTGAATTAATATGTTAGATCCCAAAAATGATATAAAATGACCTATAAAGCATACAAGATTGATAATATAATAGCATGAAACAATCAAAAATTATAGATACATTGGAGACGTATCAGACGCCACCGTCGCGCCGGTGTGTCCCGTGTGTCAAGGGAAAGTCTATTTGCCCACTTTACGGCATCGTGTTTTCCTTACCTGGGTCGTAGAAACCCAGGAGGGACGATGAGAAGGGCCCACATACAGGGGCACCAACTTCCATAAATTTGTCGACCTTGGTTACCTTACTGAGGGGGCCTCGATGGCACCAGGACTTCACGGAGGAGGCAAACTAAGATACCATGATGGAGACGGCCCACGCAATCGAGCAAGACACCAATAAATATTAAATATGTAATCACCAAAGGGAGCAAGGCGGTCTCTGGCCAGACCCAAAAGCACCCAAATCTTGAAGATCCACCGGATTAGCCTAGCTGATTAGACAAGATCTAGACACCATCTATACCCTCCACCCCCAAGTAGTCCGGTTCATCCCGAACTCGATGAACACATGATTTACTCAATCATTATAATCCCTTGGGGATATTATTCCAGATAAGCAAGACTAGGGCTGGTACTCGCCATCTGAGGACCTGAACCTAGGTCAAATTTGTGCCCTGTGTCCATCTAGTAATATGAGGTTACTTCCCACTAACATACAAGTGTGGTGTGGTTCACACATTATTGTTAGGTACTCGACGAGAAAACCTTGACGCTTGGCACCCATCCTGGGGACCTCTGATATCAGATCAGATCCGTGGGAATATCTTTGCTCATGGTGGTGCTTTCGTTAACACCAGTGAAAGTACAATTAGGCCCCTAATCATATTTTGATATTGATGACAATATACTTATAGGGAACTAATACGTTCTTAAGTAATTCTACAGGTTTTATTTCCCATGAATACATTGTGTTGTGGATCACACGCCCCCTCCCTCCCCAGTGCAAATGACTCAAGGCATGTGCGACAATGAGAGAAGCATACTTGAGGTATCCTGGACTAGGGAGTACTAACCTAGTCGGCCCATAGTCCTTGGGGTGGGCCGGTGGGCCCTCATTCTCATCAAGGTGGACTCCGGAAGCTACACGAGTGTTCAAGATTGTGCCTACCAAAGACTTGGCGTACACTCTGATACGTCTCCAACATATCTATAATTTTTGCTTGTTCCATGCTATTATATTATCATTCTTGGATGTTTTACAATCATTTTATAGCAGCTTTATATCATTTTTTGGGACTAACCTATTGACATAGTGCCCGGTGCCAGTTGCTGTTTTTTGCTTGTTTTTTTACTTCGCAGAAAATCAATACCAAACGGAGTCCAAACGCAGCGAAACTTTTTGGAGAATTTTTTTGGACCAGAAGACACCTGTTGGGCCAAAGAAGTACCAGAGGGGGGCTCCGAGGGGAGCCCAGGCGCGCCCTAGTGGGTTGTGCCCACCTCGGCCGCCTCCCGCACCGCTTCTTTGCTCTATAAATACCCCGAAAATCCAAAAACCCTAGGCGAGTCGACGAAACACAATTCCAGCCACCGCAAGTTCCAGAACCACCAGATCCAATCTAGACACCATCACGGAGGGGTTCATCATCCTCATTGGTGTCTCTCCGATGATGCGTGAGTAGTTCATTGTAGACCTACGGGTCCGTAGTTAGTAGCTAGATGGCTTCCTCTCTTTCTTTTGATTCTCAATACAATGGTCTCTTGGAGATCTATTTGATGTAACTCTTTTTGCGGTGTGTTTGTTGGGATCCGATGAACTTTGAGTTTATGATCAGATCTATTTATCCATGGAAGTAATTTGAGTTTCTTTGATCTCTTATATGCATGATTACTTATAGCCTTGTATTTCTTCTTCGAATCTTTGGTTTAGTTAGGCCGACTAGATCAATTTTTCTTGCCATGGGAAGAGGTGCTTTGTGATGGGTTCGGTCGTGCGGTGTTCTTTCCCAGTGATAGAAGGGGCATCAAGACACGTATTTGATCGTTGCTATTAAGGATAACAAGATGGGGTCTATTCCTACATGAATAGATCTTGTCTACATCATGTCATTGTTCTTATTGCATTACTCCGTTTTTCCATGAACTTAATACACTAGATGCATGCTGGATAGCGGTCGATGTGTGGAGTAATAGTAGTAGATGCAGGCAGGAGTCGGTCTACTAATCTTGGACGTGATGCCTATATAATGATCATTGCATGGATATCGTCATAATTATTTGAAGTTCTATCAATTGCCCAACAGTAATTTGTTTACCCGCCGTATGCTATTTTTCTCGAGAGAAGCCACTAGTGAAATCTACGGCCCCCGGGTCTATTCTTTATCATATTTGCTTTGAGATCTATTTTTATTTGCTTTTGTTTTCAGATCTATTATTCTAAAAACCCAAAAATACCTTGCTGCACTTTTTTCTTTATTTATTTTTTATTGTGAGATCTATTTATCCAAAATCATACAAACCAATCTATCTTTTCGCGAGAGGGATTGACAACCCCTCTCACGCGTCGGGTTGCAAGTATTTGTTCTTTGTGTGCAGGTACCATTTATATAGTGTTACTTGGTTCTCCTACTGGTTCGATAACCTTGGTTTCATAACTGAGGGAAATACCTACCAAAGCTGTACTGCATCATCCCTTCCTCTTTGGGGAAATACTGACGCGGATACGGGCCATCAAGAAAGGATTTCTGGCGCCGTTGCCGGGGAGACATCATCAACATCTATCAGGTTCCTAATCACAAATCTCATCTCCTTGCAATTTACATTATTTGTCATTTGCCTCTCGTTTTCATCTCCCCCACTTCACAAAAAAATTGCCGTTTTATTCGCCCTCTTTTCCATTCGCCGTTTTCTCATCAGATCTGGTTTTGTGTGCAGTCTTGTTTGCGTAGTCATGATGCCTCAAAGAAAATATTATGATGTTCCTTACCCCAATATTTTGCTTGAAATTGAGAAAAGTACTAAGGAATATATGACTACACAATTTGAGCACAATAAATATTTTACCGAAGAACTTAAGGAACACTCTGTTGTGCTGGATGCTATAACAAAACAACTTGATGATATTAGTAGAGAAGTTTGTAATCTCCAATCTAAGTATGCTTTTGCTGAAAGTTTGCTAGGCAAAATATCCGATGCACAAGCTACCCTAGTAAATCAAATGGCCGCTAAACCAATCTCGTTAGAAGACAAAAATGATGTAGATCTTAAAGTGATTGGTGTTTCTTCTATTGATTCCTTGTTTAGTAAGATTAAAATTGATAATAAAGGGACTGAACAAGAGTCAACTTTAGTTAGAAGGCGTCCCAATAATTCGAAGGGTGAAAATCTTGATGAAAAATTTGAGAAAAGTGGGTTTGGAGAGGTCAAAACTTTAACTAGTGATGTGCCCACTCTTTTGGATTACAAAGACTTTAATTATGATAGTTGCTCTTTGGTTGATTGTATTTCTTTGTTGTAATCCATGATAAATTCACCCCATGCTTATGAACAAAATAAAGCTTTTACTAAACATATTGTTGATGCTATGATGAAAGCTTTTGAAGAAAAGTTGGAATTAGAGATCTCAATTCCTAGAAAATTACATGATGAATGGGAACCCACCATTAAAGTCAAGATAAAAAATTATGAGTGTTTTGCTTTATGTGACTTGGGTGCTAGTGTTTCCACAATTCCGAAGTCTTTATGTGATGTGCTTGGTCTTACCAATATTGAAGAGTGTTCTTTAAATTTGCACTTGGCGGATTCTACTATTAAAAAGCCTTTGGAAAGAATTAATGATGTTCTTATTTTTGCAAATAGGAATTATGTGCCCATAGATTTTATTGTTCTTGATATTGATTGCAATCCGTCTTGTCCAATTATACTTGGTAGACCGTTTTTACGTACTATTGGTGCCATGATTGACATGAAAGAAGGCAATATTAAATTTCAATTTCCACTAAGGGAATGGAACACTTCCCTAGGAAAAGAATCAATCCACCATATGAATCAATCATGAGGGCATCCTATGGATCTAGAACTAAAGATCACAATACTTGAATCTATGCTCTATGCCTAGCTAGGGGCGTAAAACGATAGCGCTTGTTGGGAGGCAACCCAATGAATAAAATTTGTTTTTGCCTTTTTATTTCTGTTCTTGAGTGTTTACACAATTATGCCTCTGTTATGATTGTGTTTTTTATGTTTTAATTAGTGTTTGTGCCAAGTAAAGCCTTTGGGATAGCTTTGGTGATAGTTGATTTGATCCTGTTGAAAAACAGAAACTTTTGTGTCCAGTAAAATAATTTTCTAGACTCACAGAAGCGACTAAAAATTCTGAATGTTTTACACAAGATTTATATACGAATCTCCTCTGTTTTCCTAATTTTTTAGAATTTTTGGACTTACATAAGTATGAGTAAAATTTGAGTCTTTACAGACTATTCTGTTTTTGACAGATTCTGTTTTCTTTGCATTGTGTGCTTATTTTGATGAATCTATGGATTGTATCGGGGGGTATAAGCCATAATAAAGTTATAATACAGTATATATAATGCAATAACAAAATTTTAATGGGCTTTATATAGTACTTAAAGTGAAAATTGGTTTTCTTATACTAACGGATCTCACGAAGGTTTTGTTAAGTTTTGTGTGATTGAAGTTTTCAAGTTTTGGGTGAGATCACGATGGATGAAGGAATAAGGAGTAAGAAAAGCCTAAGCTTGGGGATGCCCCATGGAACCCCAAGGCAATATTCAAGGAGAAACAAACAACTAAGCTTGGGGATGCCCCGAGTGGCATCCCCTCTTTCTTCTAACGACTATCGGTATTTTACTTGGAGCTATATTTTTATTCGTCACATATCATGAGTTTTGCTTGGAGCGTCTTGTATTATATGAGTCTTTGCTTGTTTTGATTTTTAGTTTGTCAGAAGTATCCTTGCTGGACACACCTATTTGAGAGAGCCAAAATTATACTATGATTTGTTAGAATTGCTCTTTATGCTTCACTTAATTTTTTTGAGCTATGGAATTGCTCTAGTGCTTCACTTATATCTTTTTGAGCATGGTGTGCTTTAATATTTTTGAAGAAATGCTCTCATGCTTCACTTAGATTTATTTGAGAGTTAGTAATTTTTCAAGAAATTCTCTCATGCTTCACTTATATTATTTTGAGAAACGAAAAAATTTCTATGCTCATGTTCTTCACTTAGATTTGTTTGAGCTATCAAAAGCAACATAGAAACTAGTCCCAAAGTGATAGATATTCAAGAGGGATATAATAAAAACTTTCATGAAGATCATTGGACAAAATAAACTTGATTCTTTGTAATAGTTTTGTGATATGATGATAGTGAGTCATGTTGATGAGTAATTATGCTTTAGTAAGAATATTGGTGTTAAGGTTTGTGATTCCCTATGCAAGCACGAAAGTCAATA
This sequence comes from Thinopyrum elongatum, assembly GCA_011799875.1. Lineage (NCBI taxonomy): Eukaryota > Viridiplantae > Streptophyta > Magnoliopsida > Poales > Poaceae > Thinopyrum > Thinopyrum elongatum. The sequence goes on along the minus strand of CM022297.1, from coordinate 351,001,551 downwards.
GTTATGCAATGAAATTACATCCTACTTGTGGTGCATTATTCGGTGTTAGTTATGGTTAATGCTCGCTTATGTGATTTTTCATTTCTTGGTTGGATGCTTCTCAATCTTTTTGCTAGCCTTCACTTGTACTAAGTAGAATACTACTTGTGCATCCAAAATCCTTAAACCCAGTTTTGCCATATGAGTCCACCATACCTACCTATATGCGGTATTTCTGTGGCGTCCTAAGCAAATTTGTATGTGCCATCTCTAATTTTCAAAATAATTTCCTTTTTGTGTGCTTGTACTGCTCATGAAACGGTAGGGGGTGGCTGATATTTTTCCATGCTAGATGTGTTATTCTCAAGATGAGTGTTTATTCACTTGTCATTGCATGAGAGTACGATAAAGGTATTAGGGATGCCCAGTCCCGAAATGAAAAATAAATTTACTTTATGTTGTCAAATAATAAATTCCTTGGAAAGTGTTGGTATGGACGACACCCATGGATACAGCTAGCCGTGGAATGTGAAAGCATGGTGGAAAAAGGAATAAACTTTATTTTCTGTTTGGGAACCACCTATGATATATCTAGCATGGAAAGTATTGGGAACTACTCGATCGTTTTCGTTGGCAGGAAAAGCATGCCACCCAAAATGTTTTATCTCTATTTTTTTCGCTTTGAACTCTGGCACCTCTACAAATCCCTACTTCCCTTTGCGAAGGGCCTTTCTATTTACTTTATGCAATTTTTACTTTTATTTGAGTCTCCATCTTCTCTTATAAAGCACCAACTAAGGGGCACTATGATCGTACTTGAGCATTGGGTGTCGCTAATATGCGAGTGTGTTTCATGAATGGGTCAATGATTGAGCATAATGGACTAGGGATAACTTGCTGTAGTGTTGATATTTTGAAAGACATGGTTGCTTGTTGATATGCTTGAGTATTGAAATCTTCATGTCAAAAGTAGACTATTGCTTTGAATCATATAAAAGTCCAAATGTCCATGCTACAAAAGAAAAGAATATGTGATGAACATCTTAGGCAGCATTCCACATCAAAAATTCTGTTTTTATCATTTACCTACTCGAGGACGAGTAGGAATTAAGCTTGGGAATGCTGATACGTCTCCAACATATCTATAATTTTTGCTTGTTCCATGCTGTTATATTATCATTCTTGGATGTTTTAGAATCATTTTATAGCAACATTATATCATTTTTTGGGACTAACCTATTGACATAGTGCCCAGTGCCAGTTGATGTTTTTTGCTTGTTTTTTACTTCGCAGAAAATCAATACCAAACGGAGTCCAAACGCAGCAAAACTTTTTGGAGGATTTTTCTGGACCAGAAGACACCTGTTGGGCCAAAGAAGTACCAGAGGGGGGCTTCGAGGGGAGCGCCTGAGGGCCCAGGCGCGCCCTGGTGGGTTGTGCCCACCATGGCCGCCTCCCGCAGCGCCTCTTTGCTCTATAAATACCCCGAAAATCTAAAAACCCTAGGGGAGTCGACGAAACACAATTCCAGCCGCCGTATGTTCCGGAACCACCAGATCCAATCTAGACACCATCACGGAGGGGTTCATCATCCTCATTGGTGCCTCTCCGATGATGCGTGAGTAGTTCATTGTAGACCTACGAGTCTGTAGTTAGTAGCTAGATGGCTTCCTCTCTCTCTTTTGATTCTCAATACAATGGTCTCTTGGAGATCTATTTGATGTAACTCTTTTTGCGGTGTGTTTGTTGAGATCCGATGAACTTTGAGTTTATGATCAGATCTATTTATCCATGAAAGTAATTTGAGTTTCTTTGATCTCTTATATGCATGATTACTTATAGCCTCGTATTTCTTCTTCGAATCTTTGGTTTAGTTAGGCTGACTAGATCGATTTTTCTTGCCATGGGAAGAGGTGCTTTGTGATGGGTTCGATCGTGCGGTGTTCTTTCCCAGTGACAAAAGGGGCAGCAAGACACGTATTGATCGTTGCTATTAAGGATAACAAGATGGGGTCTATTCCTACATGAATAGATCTTGTCTACATCATGTCATTGTTCTTATTGCATTACTCCATTTTTCCATGAACTTAATACACTAGATGCATGCTGGATAGCGGTCGATGTGTGGAGTAATAGTAGTAGATGCAGGCAGGAGTCGTTCTACTAATCTTGGATGTGATGCCTATATAATGATCATTGCCTGGATATCGTCATAATTATTTGAAGTTCTATCAATTGCCCAACAGTAATTTGTTTACCCGCCGTATGCTATTTTTCTCGAGAGAAGCCACTAGTGAAATCTACGCCCCCCGGGTCTATTCTTTATCATATTTGCTTTGAGATCTATTTTTATTTGCTTTTGTTTTTAGATCTATTATTCTAAAAACCCAAAAATACCTTGCTGCACTTTTTCTTTATTTATTTTATTTTGTTTTATTGCGAGATCTATTTATCCAAAATCATACAAACCAATCTATCTTTTACCCGAGAGGGATTGACAACCCCTCTTACGCGTCGGGTTGCAAGTATTTGTTCTTTGTGTGCAGGTACCATTTACATAGTGTTGCTTGGTTCTCCTACTGGTTCGATAACCTTGGTTTCATAACTGAGGGAAATACCTACCAAAGTTGTACTGCATCATCCCTTCCTCTTCGGGGCAATACTGACGCGGATACGAGCCATCACACTCCAAGATATCTCATGCCGCCTCCACGCGTCCCCTGGATACCGACTATGTAACCCTAGATACCCTACCTGGCATGTATATAAGTCAAAGGGTTTTAGCCCGTAGGGGGGACCGAATCACAGTTACATTCACCTAGCGCTAGAGTTAGAACACTAATTACGATCTCGAGGTAGATCAAGCTTGTACTCGATATTCATCATCAATGTAAACAAGAGCACGACGTAGGGATTTACCTCCATCAAGAGGGCCCGAACCTGGGTAAACATCATCTCCCTTGTTCCTGTTACCATTTGTCGGTGTATTAAGTACTGGGACTTTAGTACCCCATACTTGTGCACGGGCAGTCGTAGCCAAGCCCGCGGCAAGGTTTGCCGGGGGAGTAATTGGAGGTTAATGCAAGATTGTCAGGGGGACGTTCAGATCGAGAATCAAAGGATCAGGAGCTAATAAGATTCGAAGACCAAAGACCGGGCCCCCGGCAAGATCTTGCCGGGGTGGCTCACGAAACCCGGCAAGATTTGGGACTGGCAAGATTTGCACCCCGGCAAGATTCTATCACCGCGCCACCGCTTCGACACGTCAACGAGCTTGACATTCTGGGTCCTTCTCTGGATGCGTGTCAACGTGCTAGTGGAGGAGAGCTTAAGCGGCGCTGATGGGATGGCCCTTTTTTCCATCCCCAAGAAAGTGAGGACACCTAAACGGACACCTCACGGTGCATTAAATGCGTTCGTCCTAATCCGTCAGTGGTTAGGTATGACAATCCTGTAGCTACTTTACACCTCAATGTATGTACATTTTGCCACTGTGGTAGCCCCTTTGAGCATATAAAAGGAGACCCATGGCGACTGCTACAGGGGAGGAGGATCTTCTGGCCCATTCTGCATGCGTAGCCGCTCTTTGAACGTACTGTTCATTGCAAGCGCTCCTGGAGCCTGGGCTCAAGAACACTGATAATAAATCAAGGCAGGAGTAGGGTTTTACACTAATCAGCGGCCCGAACCTGGGTAAAATCGCCCTGCGTCGATCATTGGTTCTGCTCTTTGTGCATATCTCTCTCCCTGCCGAACCGTAAAGGGGTCCCTTGGGATCCCATAGGTGTCGTACGCCGACATCTTTGGCGTGCCAGGTAGGGGATCGAGGTTGTGCGAACCTGATCCAATGATCGGCGCCTTAGTTTCTTCATCATCTTCATCATCATGCCACCCAAGAAGAAGAGCGCCGCAACGGTGCAACCATCCACGTCCGTTTTGCTTGTGCCCTCGCGTACGGGTGACGGCGCGGATGCAGAAGGAAGAGGCTTAGAGCCTCCACGACGTTCCGGTGATCCAAGCCAGGCGAGCGGAGTCGTTCGCAGCGGCAGCGGCAATCCACACGCCACTGGATCCAGAGACAGAGCTGTGTTGCCTACGGGCGGCGCAACGAGCTCCAGAGATCGAAGGACGCCTTCTAGGGCTCCCGCGCCGGCGCAAGCGTCGCAGCCTTCTCAGGTCGTGCACGATGAACAACGCCACGGCGCTGGTGGTTCAGGACGTCCCCACGAAAAGGCTTCTGCGCATCAATCCCAAGGTGCGCAGGCCCAGCATGCACGCCAAACTGCTGGCAGGAGTGGCGTGCGGTCGCGTGATCGTGACGGTGCTCCTTCTAACATTGTTAGGAGTCAGAGCACCTCACGTACGTCGCACCTGTCGCCACCGCCTACGCCGGCGGAAGCTTTGGCACGTGCGCAGCTGCTCCTTGATTTCCCTCCTACTCCGGAGAAGATGGAGGAGTGGCGAGTTACTATCCAGAGCCTCATCGGCTTCGCCAACAAAGATGGGCCGCAAGAGGCAGGGCCCTCGCGACGGCGGTCCATCGATCTGGCGCGAGCCGATGTGGAGAAAACCGGAGGTGGTGTAACCACGGTGCACTCCCCTCCATGACACCAGCGGCGGGCGATGACCCGGCGGGCTGATGGCCATGATGATGATTCCACGGCATCGTCCGATCCACGGATGCGCCGCGACCAGCGTCAAGTTCTCCAGGAACGAAGCAAAGAGGACGCTCGAAACACCATCGAGCGGCGACGGGAAGCGCGCTATCAATCTGATAAGTGTGCAGGGCCTGCTGTCGACGAGCCTACGCCAGGGGACGCAGGTGACTTGCCTTACGAGGTAGGAATGCCAGCATTTACCCGTGAGCTGCGGCAAGTCCAGTGGCCCAATTCCCGAACCTTCAAGCCAGAAGTCCCAGAGAAATATGACGGCAAGACTCACCCCTCAGAGTTCCTGAGCATCTACACCATTGCGGTGCAGGCTGCCGGGGGCCGAGACGACAAGATACTTGCCAACTACTTCCCGTTGGTGCTTAAACCCAACGTCAGGTCGTGGTTGATGCATCTGCCGGAGAATTCTATTTCTTCTTGGTCAGATCTGTGCCATCAGTTTGTTGGCGCCTTTGTTGGAGGCCACCAAGCTCCTGAACAAGAGAGTGATTTACACATCATCCCTCAGAAGGAGGGCGAATCCCTGCGAAAATTTATCCAGAGATTTAGCCGGGTGCAGTACAATATTCCTGACATTCACCCTGCCGCTGTCGTCAGCGCGTTTCATCAGAACGTGCGTAACCGCAAAATGCGGGAAGAGCTGGCAATGAACAAAGTCAGGAGTATTGCCGAGCTTTACGCCTTGGTCGACAAGTGCGCTCGGGCTGAAGAAGGAAGGAAACTCCCTGGCGAGGCTGTTGGTGCAGGGGGGTGAATCGGAAAGTGAGGACGTTGCGACCCCGCCAAGGAAAAACCGGCGGCGGAACAAGAAGCGCAAAGGCAAGGCCGTGCTTGCTGTCGTGGAATCCGGCAACCCCGGCGCCGCCAAGAAGGCCAAGGTTGACGACCCCGGCAAGGAACTTGCCGGGTGTGCCTCCTGCCAGGCCTTGGCGGCTGCTGACAGGTCGGAAAACTCTGGCAAGCAGTATTGCAAGATCCATCGCACCAAGGGCCACGATCTCCAAAATTGCCGGCAAGTTGAGCAACTTGTCGAGAAGCAGAGAGCTGAATATGAAAAGCGAGACAAGGAGAAAGCCCAAGACAATGCTGAGGGACCCGGCAAGAAGCGCGGGGGCCGAGGGGGTCGCCGCGGCAAGGCCAAGCAACGGAGGGAAAGGCCTGCTCGAGGCCGCGACAAAGAAGAAGGTGATGATGACGATGGAGAAGATGATGAGTCCAGTGAGCAAGAATTTCAGAAAGCCACAGAGGCCATGTGTATCGACGGAGGTGCATCGTTGCATTCTTCCCACCATTGACTTAAACAGTGGGTGCGAGAAGTTAATGCAACAGAGCCATCGTTCGATGCATGTAAGCCCCTGAAATGGTCCAACATGCCTATCATTTTCGACGCCGAGGATCACCCTGATCGCACAACTGCGGTCGGGTGCTTGCCGTTGTTGGTCTCACCAACAATCCTCAACCTCAAGGTGACGAAAATGCTAGTTGACGGTGGGGCCGGGCTGAACCTAATCTCGCCGAATGTGCTCAAGAGGCTCCAAATTCCTGATGAAGATCTCGAGGAAACGGGCACGTTTCAAGGGGTCAATCCAGGAAGGACTCAGCCAAAAGGCAAGATTACGCTGTCGGTGACATTTGGTAGCGAGCTCAACTACAGGACAGAGAAGGTGGTGTTTGATGTCGCCAAGATTCCTATGTCATACAATGGGATCCTTGGCCGCCCCGCACTGGCAAAGTTTATGGCGGCATCACACTACGCGTATAATGTGTTGAAGATGCCCGGGGCCGTTGAGTGTCATCACTGTCCACTCCGACAAGAAGGATGCGCTCATCTGTGCCGACCAACTCTACCGGGAAGCAGTTGCAGCACCTGCCGTCAAGGCATCTGCTCCTGCCGCTGGAACCCCCGGGGGGAAGAGGAAGACCGGCAAGAATCTTGGCGCGAACTCCGGCAAGCGCACCTCTCCGGAGTGCCGCGCTTCCGTTGAGGACACACCAGAGAGTTCCACCGGTAAGAACAAGAAATCCAAGGCTGCTTCACCAGAAACCAAGAAGGTGCCCGTCAGGGAGGACGGAACGGGAGGAACTTTCACCATAAGTTCCACCCTAGATGACAAATAGGAAAGCGCGCTCATTGCCTTCTTGCGGGCGAATGCCGACGTGTTTGCATGGCAACCGTCTGACATCCCCGGTGTTCCCAGGGAGGTAATTAAGCACCACCTTGTTGTCTATCCTCACGCGTGGCCCGTCAAGCAGAGGGTCAGGAAGCAAGCTTTGGAGCGGAGAGAGTTCATTGCCGAGGAAATCAGGAAGCTGGAAGCGGCAGGATTGGTCAGAGGAGTACTTCACCCAACCTGGTTGGCCAATCCGGTCGTAGTGCGCAAGGCGAATGGGAAATGGAGGCTGTGTATTGATTATACAGATATCAATAAAGCCTGCCCAAAAGATCCTTTTCCCTTGCCGCGCATCGACCAGATTGTGGACTCCACTGCTGGTTGTGATCTACTGTTGTTTCTTGATGCCTACTCAGGGTATCATCAGATCTTCATGGCAAAAGAAGACGAAGAAAAGACCGCATTTATCACCCCATGTGGTACATATTGTTTTATACGAATGCCATTCGGGTTAAAAAGTGCTGGTTCTACATTTGCGAGAGCGGTCCAAATTGGTTTTGAGCCTCAGCTCCATAGAAATATGGAGGCATACATGGATGACATAGTGGTCAAAACCAAGGACAAGGCGACGCTCATACAAGATCTAGAAGAAACATTTGCGAATCTGCGCAAGATCAACTTAAAGCTCAATCCTGAGAAGCGCGTGTTTGGTGTTCCTTCTGGCAAGCTTCTCGGATTCTTTGTATCCCAGCAGGGGATCGAAGCGAACCCTGACAAGATCAAAGCTATTGAGTAGATTGAAGCGCCAAGACGCGTCAAGGATGTGCGTCGTCTTGCCGGCTGTGTTGCTGCCCTAAGCAGGTTTATTTCCAAATCTGCTGAGCGCGCCCTGCCCTTTTTCAAAATTTTGAAGAAGGCAGGTCCAATGAAATGGACTCCGGAAGCGGAGGCTGCGCTGCAAGATTTGAAGAAATACCTTTCCTCTCCGCCGACACTAGTTGCGCCTAAACCACAAGAGCCGTTGCTGCTATATTTAGCAGCAACAAACCAAGTGCTTAGTGCTGCCTTAGTGGCACAGAGAGAAGCTGACGAGGAAGCAACACCAGTGATAGGACTGCCAAGCGACGCGGTAGGATCTTCCCCGGCAAGGGTTGATCCCGGCAAGACAGGATCTGCGCAGTCAGAAGAACTGGTGCAAAAGAAAAAGGTGGTGCAGCGCCCAGTTTATTTTGTTAGTTCTCTTTTGCAAGGGGCTAGTTCAAGATATTCTGGCGTGCAGAAGTTGCTCTTCGGCCTCCTTATGGCCTCGAGGAAGCTGCGCCATTATTTTCAAGCACACGAAATCACCGTCGTCACTCGCTTTCCGTTGCAACGGATTTTGCGAAATCCAGAAGCAACCGGCAGAATTGTGGAGTGGGCGTTGGAGTTGTCGAGTTTTGGCCTCAAGTTCGAAAGCACTTCGACAATTCAGAGCAGGGCCTTGGCGGAGTTCATTGCGGAATGGACCCCAACGCCAGATGAAGAAGTTCAAGAAACGACTCTCCCCGGCAAGGAAATTGATCAAGAATGGGTTATGTACTTTGACGGGGCTTTTTCGCTGCAAGGCGCCAGTGCTGGCGTGCTGCTTGTCGCACCCACCGGAGAGCACCTCAAGTATGTAATCCAGATGCATTTTCCCCGGGAGAATTCGACAAACAACACTGCGGAATACGAGGGCCTGCTTGCCGGTCTCAGGATCGCGACAGACCTTGGTATTAAAAAGCTCGTCATCAGAGGCGATTCGCAGCTTGTCACCAGACAAGTTAACAAAAGTTATCAAAGTCCATTGATGCAAGCTTACGTGGATGAAGTGAGAAAAATGGAAGAGCGCTTTGACGGTCTGCAGATGAAGCACATTCCTCGTGCCGACAATAGTATTGCTGACGACCTGTCAAAGCGCGCTGCCCTCAAGTTGCCTGTGGAACCAGGGACTTTTGTGCTCCATTTAACTCAACCGTCTGTGGCGCCATCAATGCGGCAAGAAAAGAGAAGGAAGTTGAATTCTGGACAGTACTTTCCGGCAGAGCTCCCTGAAGCCACCGACAAGGAACTTGCCGGGATCAGCGACAAGCCTGCCGGGGAACAACAGGCTCCAGCGGAACCTCGTGCTTTCGCTGTCGAGACAAATGTTCCCCTGGCGGAAGAAATGCCTTTAGTCCTAGCTGTCGAGCCCCAGGCTCCAGCATGGGCGCAGCACATTGTCCATTTTCTTCAGACAGGAGAACTCCCTGAAGAACAGGAAGAGGCGGAAAAAGTAGCCCGTCGGTCTGTTATGTACAAGTTCGTCGATGACGTCCTGTACAAAAAAAGACCAAACGGTGTAAAATTGAAGTGTATTCCTCGGGAGGATGGACTAGAGCTGTTGGCAGAGATACATGGAGGCATATGTGGCTCTCACATAGGATCAAGAGCACTTGTTGGGAAAGCATTCCGGCAAGGTTTCTTTTGGCCCACCGCTCTCCAGGATGCAACTGCACTAGTAACCAAGTGTGAAGCGTGCCAGTTTCATTCGAAGAAATCACATCAGCCAGCGCAAGCTCTTCAGACAATCCCTCTCTCCTGGCCATTTTCGGTCTGGGGGATCAACATACTAGGCCCCTTCCCCCGTGCCACCGGGGGCTTTGAGTACTTGTACGTTGCGATCGACAAGTTCACAAAGTGGCCGGAAGTCGAAGCGGTGAGGAAGGTGATAGCACAATCAGCCGTCAAGTTCTTTAAAGGGATAGTTTGCCATTTCGGTGTGCCCAACAGGATCATCGCCGACAATGGCACGCAATTCACAAGTCGCACCTTCATGCAGTACGTCCAAGACCTTGGTAGCAAAATTTGTTTTGCCTCTGTTGCTCACCTGAGAAGCCACGGCCAAGCGGAGAGGGCTAATGCTGAAGTGCTGCGCGGTCTCAGGACCAGAACCTTTGACAGGCTGAAAAAGTGCGGAAGGCGCTGGATTGATGAGTTGCCGGCGGTTCTTTGGTCAATCAGAACGACACCAAATCGAGCCACCGGCCAGACACCCTTCGCTCTGGTCTACGGAGCAGAAGCAGTTCTCCCCACGGAACTCATATACGGATCACCTCGAGTGCTCGCTTATGATGAGCTTGAGCAAGAGCAACTGCGGCAAGATGACGTTGTGCTCCTTGAGGAGAATCGTCTTCAGGCTGCTGTGCGAGCTGCACGCTACCAGCAAGCTTTGCGCCGCTACCATAGCCGCAAAGTTCATGCCCGAAGCCTTGAGGAAGGTGACCTTGTTCTTCGACAGATTCAGTCCGCCAAGAATTCAAACAAGTTAACGCCGAAGTGGGAAGGCCCTTATCGGGTAGTACGAGTCACCAGGCCTGGCGCTGTCCGCCTGGAGACCGAAGATGGCGTTCCAGTGAGCAATTCCTGGAATATCGAACATCTTCGCAAGTTCTACCCATAAGGCGCGGTTGCCGGGGGTCCCCGTCAACCACCCTTTTGTACAAGTCTTGCCAGCAAGGCATGTAATCCTATGTACAAAGCCAGACTCAGACACTGAGCCCAGATGAATGAGTTTTAAGTGTTGTGCGTTTCCTTATTGATTTCCATGTTTATATATATATATATATGCATGTTTGTCTAAGATGTTGTATGACACTTGTTCCCGGTAAGTTCTAACAAACCGCCAAGGTTCCATATCTTTATTTTCTCTTCTTTCTTTTTCTCAAAAGACAGAAGGATTCCTCGCATGCACGTTTGCCGGGGGGGGGGGGAAGGAAGATATGAGTACCAGTCGGCGACGTTCAGAATTGATACCTTACCGAAGGAAGAACAGCAACAGAAAGCTAAGTTCTAAAACTTAGAGCAAGTTTCCTTTATTGCGAGGTTATTTTCCTTAGATGATTTTGATTTTTGTATGGAAAACCTGCACGCGAAGGAACCCTTGTCATAATCGGTTGCGCCCTTATTTTGTTTCGAGTCCGCTCAATGATTTAAGTGGCTGCACTGAGAACACCAAGGAGTCTTGCCGGCCGCTGCACCTCCAGCAGGCTGCTGAAGTCCCGCACCCAGCGCTCGCGGTAGGTTGCGCGCCGGCAAGTTTTTCAGTAAGCTTAGGGTGAAATCCATACATAAAGGAATCAGACAAGGGAAAGAGCATGCATGTACCCAAACACAAGCGAGTTATATTACATTAATAAGTTGCCGCAGTTCTAACTTAAGACTTAATTGTCTTTGGCATGGAATGGCGATGGCAAGAGGAGGTGGAGCAGCTAATATCTGCGCTGGCCTTCGACCCTTTTGATTGAATCCACCTTCTCAAGAACAGGCGCGACAAGCTCCTCAAGTGCCCTGAGATCTGCATCCTTCGGCAAGTGGTCGAGCACGTTGGTGAGATCAACGCCAGGGTTATTATACACCACCTTGACGAGTACCTTGCGGAGGACGGCCCGGCAAAGTTTGCGGGATTCATTGGCCAGTTGGGTCGCTCGGTTGGACTGTAGCAGCTTCAAAGCATCAATGATGCTTTCGAAGAACATGGTCAACCTGGCGCTCGAAGATATTCTGTCTTCGGAGGAATACCTAAAGTTTGACAGGCCCATGGTTGACAGTTGTGCCGTGAGCTTCTCCGCAGCGTCGATGAGGCGTTCAGTCCAGATCTCCACCCCTTTTTCGTAGTCAACTTGGGCGGTGGCGGCGCTCTTGAGCAGGTTCTTCTCGTCCTGGAGATCCTTGCTCAGGGCCTTTTCGCGGGCTCTGCTGTCCTCAAGTGACTTCTCCAGCATGGTCAATTTCAGCCTCAGATCGGCAATGGCGTCATTAGCTGAAGAGAGCTGCTTGGTCTTGTCGGACATAGCAACTTGCATCTCCGCCAGGGTGTGGAGGGTTTTTTCCCTGTCACCTTTGAGCGTCGAGAGCTCCTTGTCGTGTTCTTCAAGATCCACTTCCAGTTTCTTCACTTTGTCGCTCAGCTCATTCTTGGCGGCCTCTGCAGCCTCGCCAGCATCGACGGCCTCCTTGAGCTTGCCGGCGTGATCTACAGTTAGAGCTTCGAGCGCCTCCTTGTGCTTCTACTCTAGCTCCTGGGTCCGCCGCGCGACAAGCTTCTCGATTTCTTCATCTTTGCTGCGAAGCTTGGCGGCGAGCGCCTGCTCACGTGCGGCAAGGTCCTCCTCGTGAGCATCCAGCGCAATGCGACGCTCCGTCAGAAGGGCATCTTCGGCAGCAATTCTTTGCGTAGCTTCCTCTTGAGCCTTCTCCATGTCAGATTGCTTCAAGAGGAGCTCCGTCCAGCTTTGGCTCACTTGCTCCTGATTGATAGTCAGCTCTTGATAGGCCTCGGCATACCAGATTTGCGTTTGCTTAACGCGCTTTTGGAAATCTGCTTCAGCCGCTTCAACAACTGCGGCCCTGGAATCTACCTTCTCTTTCTGGGCACGGTGGAGTGCTCGGAGCTTGCGCAAGTTATTGCCCATGGCCTGAAGGAGCTGATCTTCCTCGGATTTGCTGCTACTGTCACTTGGTTCGTTGACAATCTTGAGCCCAGCAGCAGTGATGATTTCTTCATCAAAAGTTTCTCCTTCAGTCGGTGCCCCAATGCTTGCCGTCCCCGGCAAGTTGACAAACAGGTTCTCGCCAACTTTCAGATATTTGCTTGTTAAGGGGACTTGGGATGTTGACGGTTGATCATCAGCAACCGCCTCATCGGTTGCTGGGGGCTCCATGGCCGGCGTAGCGCCTGGCGCTCCTGCGGCAGGAATGCCGTCAGTACGGTCACCAGCCTCCTTGCCGTCCTCTTCAGCAGATTCCTTGGCGGGTTCCTCCTGTACAGTCTTGGCAGCCTCGCTGGCAGCGATCTTGTCGGCTTCAGCGGCAACATCCCTGGCGGTCTCCTCGATGATGGCGTCGATGTCCAAGTGTTCCATCACAGGGAATTCTAAAGGACAAAGGAGAGAAATAGAATGAGATCAAGATTGAAGTTCAAAAAGACAAGAGAAAGAGAGATAAAGGAAAGAACTGCAAGCGCTCTGAGGCAATTGGTTACCTGCATCGAGCTGTTGAGAGGTGGCCCCGCCCCTCCCGGCAACCTCGGTTGCCGGGGGTATGGCGCCAGTACCCATGGTTGTCGGCTCCTCTTCAACCAAGATAAGCTCGTCGGTGTGGTCTCTTGCCGGGGACGCGCTTGTAGGCGGCGTGGTTGACGGAGGTGGCACAACGAGGGTATCACCCGATAACTCCCCTTGTTGCCGTCCTTCTCCTGCAAGCCCAAAAGATATCAGCGGCAAGAATAGAAACCTTAGCATTCGCCAACGGAAAAAGAGTAATGACCTCACGCTGGGGGCTGTGCTGGGGGCTGCGTTGAGGGCTAAGCTCCGGGCTGATGGTAATAGTTTCCGGCACGCTTATAAAGCCTGCTGAGGGCTCGTCGCCTGTGGAAGTCTTTGCCCTCTTCGTCATCCTTTCCGCCAGGGTTTCTGCATCACTGCAGAGACGAAACAAGCAAGTCAATAAGATTGATCCAGAGTTTGGAAGATAAAGGCAATGACAGGATACTTAATCTTCCTCTTCCCGCTCCGGACTGAAGCCGGAGATGTCGAAATCGACCTCCGTAGCAGTGTCTGTGTGAGGAGGCGGAGGAGAGGTCCTAGGCTGCTTGGCTGTAGCGGGCGCAGGGAGTTGGCGTGATTCCGCCACCTCAGCCTCCGGTGCGGTAGTGCGGGACGCCCCTGTCGCCTCAGCGGTTGCCGCTGGTGCGGGTCTCGCGCGCCGCGCAGGTTGCCGTCGAACTCCTTGCCGCGCCGCGGCCTTGCTGGCCACCTTCTTGCCGAGAGCCTCGCTGCTCGAAGAAGGTTGGCTTGCCGGGATGCCAGATACGGCCTTTCGAAGGACACGCTTTGTCTTCTTCGGGGCTGGGAGCTCTTCTTGCGGTTCTTCTTCAGCCGCGTCTTCGTCGGACGAGCTCTCAGCGGCTGCGCCGCTATGTTCCCCGGCAGCTTTGTCCTCCCTGGCAGGATTTTCTTCCACCACTACCTCTGCGTTGCTGGTTTCCCATTCCGTGAAGCCGACGCTACCAGCCTCCGCGGCAAGATTCGCCTCCTCCGCCCTAGTGGCGATGTATGCCACTTCTTCGTCGGTAGTGGCTCGAATGAGGTCTCCTTCTTCCCGGACGGCTCTCTCCGTCAAGTTATCAAAGAACTTTTGTGCTTCCTCTTCGGTTGGCTCGACCCAAGTCGCGTCAAGATTGTGGGCGTTGAACACTGGCATGAAGGCAATGATTGACCCCAAAGCGGAGTTGTTGCACAAGGGGATGATTCTTGCCGGCAATCGATGCTTGTCGTCGTGTTGGAATAGCCTTTGACGGAGAGCGCCAAGCTGCATAGTAGTCAAATTGTTGTTCAATCATGGGCACAGCCTCATGATATCTGCTGCATTCCGGTACTCCCAAGCTGGTCTTCCCCTGCTCTGTAAAGGGGCGATGCGGCGACGGAGGAAATTGAAGGCGATCATCTCCATTGTAAGCCCGGCAGCTTTCAGGCGAAGGATCCTGGTGGTGGCGATTGTGAGCCTCTCGTCCTCCGCGGCAAGGTCGCTCCAATCGCTGCCGCGGACCACCTTCTGCCGTCATGGCAAACAAAACGGATGGGGATCTGCTTCCTTGATCCAGCACCACTCAGACCGCCATTCATCCCACTTCTCCCGGTAAACTCCCTCTGGGTATATCTCTTTATTCCAAGCTCGTGGAATCCAGGCGATAGAACCGGAAAGGGCCTCCCACTTTTGAAGGCGAGGAATAAAATAATGGCGGAAGAGGGCGGTACTGGGAAGTACTCCGATGAAATTTTCGCAAAGATGAGCAAAGACAGACATGCACATTATGGCTTTCGGCGTGAAATCAAGAAGGCGAAAACCATATGTGTACATGATATCATTGAAGAAATCGGAGAAGGGAGGGCAGAGTCCGCAATAGAAATAAGCGACGAAGAAGTGGTATCTATCAGGACCGCTCTTGGAACAAGATCCTGGAATCACGCGAGTGGCGGGGTGAGCTTGCGTCTCCCTCGCCCACATACACTGGTGCCGGCGCTTCAGAGTTCTCGCATCAAGCGACGGGGCGAAGACGACGTATTTCTTCCGCATCTTCACCAGCTCGCTCTCCGGGACATCAGCTTTCGTCTCCTTGCCTTTGCCTTTGCTGGTCTTGGGCGACATGGCGACTGCAGGGGCGGGAGCCGAGGATGGAGCGGGTGTGGAAGCGGCGAGCGGATGAGGAAAGGCTTTGCTCTGAGCTCGAGAGAAGGAAGGCAATGGCGGATTTCAGATTGGGGAGAAGGAAAAGGGGGTAAATAAGCAGCGCCTCTGCAGTTTCCTTTTTATGGGGAAGGAGTGAGGCCGCTTCCTTTGCTGCCCAATGTGAGTACGCCTCTACAAGCGCGCTGCGGCCGTGGCCATTCAGCGCACGCGCCCCATGTCGCGCATTTAATGCGCGTAGTGGGGGATGCAGTAAGCGAAATCATCATGAAGCAGTTAATCCCCTGCCACGCGTGCCCGGGCACTGTTTGGGCCTAGCCCAACAACGCCTCGCATTCGTGTATGGCCTAGGCCCGAGGGCTCCTGTCGGTGTATTAAGTACTGGGACTTTAGTACCCCATACTTGTGGACGGGCAGTCGTAGCCAAGCCTGCGACAAGGTTTGCCGGGGGAGTAATTGGAGGTTAATGCAAGATTGTCAGGGGGATGTTCAGATCGAGAATCAAAGGATCATGAGCTAATAAGATTTGGAGACCAAAGACCGGGCCCCTGGCAAGATCTTGCCGGGGTGGCTCACGAAACTCGGCAAGATTTGGCCCCGGAAAGATTTGGCCCTGGCAAGATTTGCACCCCGGCAAGATTCTATCACCGCGCCACCGCTTCGACACAGCAACGAGCCTGACATTCTGGGTCCTTCTCTGGATGCGTGTCAACGTGCCAGTGGAGGAGAGCTTAAGCGGCGCTGATGGGATGGCCCTTTTTTCCATCCCCAAGAAAGTGAGGACACCTAAACGGACACCTCACGGTGTATTAAATGCGTTCATCCTAATCCGTCAGTGGTTAGGTATGACAATCCTGTGGCTACTTTACACCTCAATGTATGTACATTTTGCCACTGTGGTAGCCCCTTTGAGCATATAAAAGGAGGCCCATGGCAACTGCTACAGGGGAGGAGGATCTTCTGGCCCATTCTGCATGCGTAGCTGCTCTTTGAACGTACTGTTCATTGCAAGCGCTCCTGGAGCCTGGGCTCAAGAACACTGATAATAAATCAAGGCAGGAGTAGGGTTTTACGCTGATCAGCGGCCCGAACCTGGGTAAAATTGCCCCGCGTCGATCATTGGTTCTGCTCTTTGTGCATATCTCTCTCCCTGCCGAACCGTAAAGGGGTCCCTTGGGATCCCATAGGTGTCATACGCCGACACCATTGATCCGAGATCCACAGCTCGGGACCCCCTACCCCGAGGTCTGCCGGTTTTCACACCGACACTGGTGCTTTCATTGAGAGTTCCACTGTGAGATCAACAAAGGATCGATAGGATCATCGGTCAATGACTCCAATCTCCAGGGCACAGTTCTCATGCTCGAAACCTCCATCGTGGAAGCGCACTTTCTCCCTTATGAGAAGGAAGCGATCCATGACCTTTTTTTCTGCCTCGACCGAACTCCCCATGAAGGGCGAGGGGCCAAGGTACTTTCTGGAGAGCGATTCTGACGGTGGCCAGCCTGACATGACCGACGAGTCTGATCGTCAAATCAGCTTGGCCAATCCGGCGGCTGTGCACCCTCCGTAGGATAAAAACATCAGGACTTCAAGCCCATGGTCCATAGAGATCAAAAACCCTTTACCATCCGCCTCCCACATTGAGTATCGCCCCGATAATTCGGGCCCTCCCGATGTCTGTGATATCGCCTACATGCAACAATTACTTGACGAATCGATCAGGCAATTTTGGGCGAGGTTTTTGTCTATTAAAAACAACATACCAGGCTACGAGGACTCAGATATATGTCATGGTATTCTCACGGGGGGGTTGCGAGACGACAGATGCCACAGGGTGG
The DNA here is from genome assembly GCA_011799875.1 of Thinopyrum elongatum. Lineage (NCBI taxonomy): Eukaryota > Viridiplantae > Streptophyta > Magnoliopsida > Poales > Poaceae > Thinopyrum > Thinopyrum elongatum. The sequence continues at coordinate 350,984,706 of CM022297.1, read as the reverse complement.
CTTGAGGTGAGGGCAAGACTGCCGCCGGAATATCCAGGGACGGGTATGCGAGTAGCACGCGCTAGTTTACCCAGGTTCGGGGCTCTCCGGAGAGATAATACCCCTACTCCTGTATGTCTGAGTATATATGTGGTATATCTGGTACAGAGTGCTCCTGGAGCTGTATCATATATCTAGCAGTAGCAGGGAGCTAGCTAGCTAGTGAGGCGTGGTGGCATGAGAGCCTCATGCTCCCGTGAGAGTGTGAGTGTGAGCATGTGTGTCCATGCGTGAATGAGAGAGTGAGGAGTGGATGGATGGCTAGCTATGTATAGTGTGGAGTGGGCATGGTAGCTAGCTAGCTAGTGGCATGGTTGAGGCATGGTGGCTGGTGCCCCATGTCCCCTGGTGGTGTGGCGTGGCACGTCGGCTTGTCCCCTGGGTCACTTTACAAACAGTTCCCAGGGGACAAGTAGCACTATACATGGTGATGTGGTGTGACCCGCACACAGTGCCTCGCTATTCCTCAGCAGTGCCGGGTACAGCCGTCTCGTTGGGGTCTTGTCGGTGTCGGGTCGGAGCTGCGGTTGACTCTGCGCAGCCGGCCAACTGGAGCAGCCGAACGGAGAGCAGGCCGGGCAGCCGGGTGGAGAGCCGGCCCGGGCAGTCGGATAGGGGGTCATCTGGGGCGGCCTGAGCAGTCGGACTGAGGGGCTTGCTAGCCCCAATGTCTTGAAATGTTGTCTCGCTGTCTTCGGGGTACCCGTGGTCAATTACCCCGACAATATAATAGTAGCATTTTAGCGCGGATGCAAAGATAAAGGCGTTTCAAATGCCCTCACTCACCGCTGTGTTCAAACACTCCCAGAGCTATCCGATCTGGTATCAAAAAAATTGTAACATCGAAGATGCCAGGCTGGCACGGAAAAAGACAAATTCGATCCGTGACAACAAATTGAAGCGCGACAGGCTCACACCTCGGCACGAGCCCCGCACACGACACACATCAGCTCAATGACCTCGGAAAAAGAAGAAAATTGTCGGCCACTCCGGGACCGCCCTCGATGGCCTCCTGGATAAGCCATGCCCAATACACTCTGTTCTGCTAAATTCCTGCCCCACTCAGAGCCTTCGCAATTGTTGGGTGGTGAGGCAAGTGGCTAAAGGAGGCCCAACCCTCCTCACTGGTGCGCCCAGGCATGCGGAAGAGTCCTCGGGCGATGACGAGGTCATGATGATCTATGGAACCTTTACATCCAATAACCAGCTATAGGATCGAAAGTATGTCTAGAGGGGGGTGATTAGACTACTTGACCAAATAAAACCTAGACTTTTCCCAATGTTAGTTGTAGGCAGATTTTAGCAATTATGACAAGTCAAGCAATCAACCTACACATGCAATTCTAAGAGTATAGCAGCAGAAAGTAAAACATTGCACATGTAAGTAAAGGGAATGGTTTGGAGAAGGCAAACACAATGGGGACACGAAGATTTTTGGCGTGGTTCCGATAGGTGGTGCTATTGTAAATCCACGTTGATGGAGACTTCAACCCACTAAGGGTAACGGCTGCACGAGTCCATGGAGGGCTCCACCCACGAAGGGTCCACGAAGAAGCAACCTTGTCTATCCCACCATGGCCATCGCCCACAAAGGACTTGCCTCACTAGGGTAGATCTTCATGAAGTAGACGATCTCCTTGCCCTTACAAACTTCTTGGTTCAACTCCACATCATGTCGGAGGCTCCCAAGTGACACCTAACCAATCTAGGAGACGCCACTCTCTGAAAGGTAATAAATGGTGTGTTGATGATGAACTCCTTGCTCTTGTGCTTCAAATGATAGTCTCCCCAACACTCAACTCTCTATCACAGATTTGGCTATGCTGGAAGAAGGATTTAAGTGGAAAGCAACTTGGGAAATCCTAGAGATCAAGGTTCAAGTGGTAGGAATGGGTTCTCTTGAGCTCAACACATGAGTAGGTGGTTCTCTCTCAGAAAATGAGTAGTGGAAGTGTAGGCACATTTTGATGGCTCTCTTACTAAGTAAGAGGGGGTGGAGGGGTATATATAGCCTCCACAGAAAATCCAACCGTTACACACTTTTGACCCAACTCGGTGGCACCGATCATAAATCTTGGTGGCACCGACCTATGCAAGAGATATGAACATTAGGAATCTCGGTGGGATTGACGGAAACATCTCAGAGGAACCGATGTGCAATGGCAAAGGCAAGCCTCATTTCGGTGGCACCAATTGCATCATCTCGGTAGGACCGAAGTGAAGCAATAAGGCAACAGAAAGGTTGGCAAGCCATCTCGGTGGGACCGACCACAAAACTCGATGGGACCGAAATAATTGCAACTGGTTACAGAAGGTTTGGCAGGCCATCTTGGTGAGACCGATTGCAAAACTCGGTGAGACCGAAATTATTGCAACAAGTTACAGAGAGTTGGGCAAGCCATTCCGGTGAGACCAATAACCATATCGGTGGATTCGATTTGTTAGGGTTTGGCTATGGCAGTGTCCAGATGAACTCGGTTATTCCGGATAGGGAAATTTCGGTGGGGCCGAGTTGGAATGTAGGGTTTGGTAAGATTTGGATAGAGAAAGTGGCCGAGGGTTTTGGAGCAATATCACTAAGCACTTGAGCAAATAGATCATTAAGCAACACCTCATCCCCTTTTAATAGTATTGGCTTTCCTATGGACTCAATGTGATCTTGGATCACTTAACCAAAAAATGTAGAGTCTTGAGCTTTTGCCAATCCATGTCCTTAGCATTTTGAGGGGTCCACAATCACTAGTCCTTGCCATGCCAATCATTGAACTTCCTGAAATCTTTAACTTGAATGGCTATTAGTTCAATGAGATATATGTTGTTATGAATTACCAAAACCACGCGGAGATTAGTTGCACTTTCAATCTCCCCATTTTCGGTAATTGATGCCAACATATAGATGAAAGCTTCGACAAATGATTAAATGAATGAAATACATCGTCGCTTTGGGATGTATGTGATAAGCAAGAGCTCCCACTAAATTTGTGCATTATTAAAAATTTGCATTTTAATGCAAATGCACAATCGATTAGGATCATGGGCCACTCTTCCATGTCACATACAACTTGGTGGAGCGCACAAAATGATATGATTGGAATGGTAAGCACTCATCACCAAAAGCACAAGTGAATAATCATGCAGACAATAATGATAGTGATAAGCATTAAGCATAACATGAAGCATAGTATGATCAATCACACACAACCAACGTAGTATCTCACAAGCATAACGAACAAAGTAGCACAAACCAAGTAGCAACAAAAAAACTCGAGAAACCAAAGAAAGACACACTATCTCTTGAAGCCTAATGATCTATACATATTCTGCCCCTTTGGCAACAAGTACCAAAAAGCTTGAATAAGCATAGAGCTATACGCCTCTCTAGGCACGATCTCCGATAGCTCCTGGCGGTGAAGGTCTCTAGCTGGCAGCTCCGGTGTGCGTAGATGGTGTTGGGAGAATTGCGTCAGCAAAAGCTTTGGCTGATGTCTGTTGAGCTGGTGTAGTAGAAATTGGAGTTGGCACTGAAGCAGTAGCAGGGGCAGAAACTATAGCTCTTTTGTCAGCAACAGGTACAACAGCAGACCTGGATGCCCTAGGCACTATCTAGAATCTATCTGTAGTGGGTCTGCCATCTCCAATGTCCTCTGCAGCAACTCTAGCTGTGTCAACATCATCCCTCAGCTTCTTCACTATGGTTTGGATTTCTATGACCTTGACATCAAGCTCGTAGAATTTTGCCTCAACTATCCTCTCTAGGCTCTCCTGGTTCTTGGTGAGGTTGGCCAGACTTCGCTCAATCCTTAAGGTTTCTTCCAGTAGATATGCCATTTGATCGTTCTTTGTCTTGAGGTTGGCAATAGGAGCATTTGGAGCAGATGCTTCCTTGGCTGCTTTGGTTGCGGTTGTGGCTTGTATCTTCTCCTGTGCCTCAGCGGATGTAGGGTGAGAAGGATCCATCACCACTACATTGTCCTTGAACTCTGGCAACAAGGGGGGATGCTCACTATCAAGTAGATAAGTGCTCATTCCAACTTTGGAGTTGATGAGCAACTGAATATGCGGAGCAAAGCCACATGATCTCTTCTGGTTGGCAGCCGGTCTCTTGACAGTTTCAACAATTAAGCTCATCATCTTGAATTTCTGAGGTGTATCAAAGAGGTGCAGAAGGTTGATGGAGTGGCCATGAATCATCTTGTCATCACCATATTTAGGAAAAGTGTATGCCTCAAAATAGTATTAATGGTGGCCAATCCAGATGGCAGATGCTTCACAGAACCAAGCTTGTGTGTCTCAAGGTCTTTCTCAGGAATGGACTTGTACATGTTCTTCATGGAATTGTGGTCCATCTTGGGATTGGCATTGAACGAAATATGCCCTATAGGCAATAATAAAGTTGTTATTTTATATTTCCTTATTGATGATAAAGGTTTATTATTCATGCTAGAATTGTATTGATCGGAAACTTAAATACATGTGTGAATATATAAACAAATACCGTGTCCCTAGTAAGCCTCTACTAGACTAGCTCGTTGATCAAAGATGGTTAAGGTTTCCTAACCATAGACATGTGTTGTCATTTGATAACGGGATCACATCATTAGGAGAATGATGTGATGGACAAGACCCATCCGTTAGCTTAGCATAATGATCGTTCAGTTTATTGCTATTGCTTTCTTCATGTCAAATACATATTCCTTCGACTATGAGATTATGCAACTCCTGGATACCGGAGGAATACCTTGTGTGCTATCAAACATCACAACATAACTGGGTGATCATAAAGATGCTCTACAGGTATCTCCGAAGGTGTTTGTTGAGTTGGCATATATCAAGATTAGAATTTGTCACTCCGAGTATCGGAGAAGTATCTCTGGGCCCTCTCGGTAATACACATCATAAGAAGCCTTGCAAGCAAAGTGACTAATGAGTTAGTTACATGATGATGTATTATGAAATGAGTAAAGAGACTTGTCGGTAACGAGATTGAACTAGGTATGAAGATACCGATGATCGAATCTCGGGCAAGTAACATACCGATGGACAAAGGGAATTACATATGTTGTCATAACGGTTCGACCAATAAATATCTTCGTAGAATATGTAGGAGCCAATATGGGCATCCAGGTTCCACTATTGTTTATTGACCAGAGAGGTGTCTCGGTCATGTCTACATAGTTCTCGAACCCGTAGGGTCCGCATGCTTAATGTTCGTTGACGATATAGTGTTATATGAGTTATATGATTTGGTGACCGAATGTTGTTCGGAGTCCCGGATGAGATCACGGACATGACGAGGAGTCTCGAAATGGTTGAGAAACAAATATTGATATATAGGACGATGGTATTTGGACATCGAAAGTGTTTCGGAGAAAACCGGATAGTCATCGGAGTACCAGAGGGGGTACCGGTCACTCCCGGGAGGGTATTGGGCCTATTGGGCCATAAGAGGGGAGCACACCAGCCCACAAGGGGCTAGCGCGCCCCCCATGGCAGCCTCCCAAATGGGGAAAGGATAGGGGGGAGGATTCGGCCTCCCCTTCCTTCTCTCTTCCCCCTTTCCTTTCTTCTCCGGCAAATAAGGAAAGGGGGGCGCCACTTGGGGAGGACCCCAAGTAGGATTCAGCCTACTTGGGGCGCCCTCCTGGCTGCTTCCTCCTCCCCCACCTATATATATGTGGGAGGGGGGCGCCTAGTACAAGTACAACAATCCCTTAGCCGTGTGCGGCGCCCCCCCTCCACCGTTTACACCCCTGGTCATATTTTCGTAGTGCTTAGGCAAAGCCCTGCGGAGATAGCTTCACCATCACCGTCACCACGCTGTTGTGCTGTCGGAACTCATCCACTACCTCATCGTCTTGCTGGATCAAGAAGGCCGAGGACGTCATCGAGCTGAACATGGAGGTGCCGTACGTTCGGTGCTCGATCGGTTGGAACGCGAAGAAGTTCAACTACATCAACTGCGTTGTCAAACGCTTTTGCTTACGGTCTACAAGGGTACATAGACACACTCTCCCCTCTCGTTGCTATGCATCTCCTTGATAGATCTTGCGTGTGCGTAGAATTTTTTTTGTTTTCCATGCATCGTTTCCCAACAGTGGCATCCGAGCCAGGTCTATGCGTAGATGATATGCATGAGTAGAACACAAAGAGTTGTGGGCGGTGATAGTCATACTGCTTACCACCAATGTCTTATTTTGATTCGGCGGTATTGTGGGATGAAGCGGCCCGGACCAACCTTACATGTCCACGCACATGAGATCGGTTCCACCGACAGACATGCAACTAGTTTTGCATAAAGGTGGCTGGCGGGTGTCTGTTTCTCCTACTTTAGTTGAATCGAATTTGACTACGGCTTGAAGAAGGTTGAAACAGCAAACTTGATGAAACACCGTTGTGGTTTTTGCCGTATAGGTAAGAACAGTTCTTGCTAGAAGCCCGTAGCAGCCACGTAAAACTTGCAACAACAAAGTAGAGGACGTCTAACTTATTTTTGTAGGGCATGTTGTGATGTGATATGGTCAAGACATGATGTGATATACGTTATTGTATGAGATGATCATGTTTTGTAAATTATCAGCAACCGACATGAGCCTTATGGTTGTCTCTTTATTGTATGAAATGCAAACGCCATGTAATTGCTTTACTTTATCGCTATGCATTAGCAATAGCTGTAGAAACAATAGTTGGTGAGATGACCACGACGCAATGATGGAGATCAAGGTGTTGAGCCGGTGACGATGGAGATCATGACGATGCTTTGGAGATGGAGATCATGACGATGCTTTGGAGATGGAGATCAAAAGCACAAGATGATGATGGCCATATCATGTCACATATTTTGATTGCATGTGATGTTTATCCTTTATGCATCTTATTTTGCTTAGTACGACAGTAGCATTATAAGATGATCCCTTCACTAAATTTCAAGATCAAAGTGTTCTCCCCGAGTATGCACCATTGCCAAAGTTCGTCGTTTCGAAGCACCACGTGATGATCGGGTGTGATAGACTCTACGTTCACATACAACGGGTGTAAGACAGTTTTGCACATGCAGAATACTTGGGTTAAACTTGATGAGCCTAGCATGTACAGACATGGTCTCGGAACACTGGAGACCGAAAGGTCGAACATGAATCATATAGTAGATATGCTCAACATAGAGATGTTCACCATTGATGACTACCCCATCTCACGTGATGATCGGACATGGGTTAGTTGATTTGGATCACGTATCACTTAGATGACTTGAGGGATGTTTATTTAAGTGGGAGTTCATTAGTAATTTGATTAATTGAACTTAATTTATCATGAACTTAGTCTTATAGTTTTGCATATCTATGTTGTAGATCAATGGCCCGAGCTACCGTTCCCCTGAATTTTAATGCGTTCCTAGAGAAAGCAAAGTTGAAAGATGATGGTAGCAACTACACGGACTGGGTCCATAACTTGAGGATTATCCTCATTGCTGCACAGAAGAATTATGTCCTTGATGCACCGCTAGGTGAAAGGCCTGCTACAGGAGCTGAAGCTGATGTTGTGAACGTCTGGCAAGCTCGATCTGATGACTACTCAATAGTTCAGTGTGCCATGCTTTACAGCTTAGAACCGGGACTTCAAAGACGCTTTGAACGTCATGGAGCATATGAGATGTTCCAAGAGTTGAAGTTAATATTTCAAGCAAATGCCCAGGTTGAGAGATATGAAGTCTCCAACAAGTTCTATAGCTGCAAGATGGAGGAGAACAGTTCTGTCAGTGAACACATACTCAAAATGTCTGGGTATCATAACCACTTGACTCAGTTGGGAGTTGATCTTCCAGTTGATAGTGTTATTGACAGAGTTCTTCAATCACTGCCACCAAGTTACAAAGGCTTCGTGATGAACTATAATAAGCAAGGGATGAATAAAACGATTCTTGAGCTCTTCGCAATGCTTAAGGCCGTGGAGGTAGAAATCAAGAAGGAGCATCAAATGTTGATGGTTAACAAGACAACTAGTTTCAAGAAAAAGGGCAAGGGAAAGAAAGGGAACTTCAAGAAGAATGGCAAGCAAGTTGCCACTCCCGGGAAGAAGCTCAAAGCTGGACCCAAGCCTGAAACTGAGTGCTTCTACTGCAAAGGGACTGGTCACTGGAAGCGGAACTGCCCCAAATACTTGGCGGATAAGAAGGATGGCAAAGTGAACAAAGGTATATTTGATATACATGTTATTGATGTGTACCTTACTAATGCTCGTAGCAACGCCTGGGTATTTGATACTGGTTCGGTTGCTCATATTTGTAACTCGAAATAGGAGCTGCGGAATAAACGAAGATTGGCTAAGGACGAGGTGACGATGCGCGTCGGAAATGGTTCCAAGGTTGATGTGATCGCCGTCGGCACGCTACCTCTACATCTACCTTCGGGATTAGTTTTAGACCTGAATAATTGTTATTTGGTGCCCGTGTTGAGCATGAACATTATGTCTGGATCTTGTTTATTGCGAGACGGTTATTCATTTAAATTGGAGAATAATGGTTGTTCTATTTATGTCGGTGTACTAAGTATTGGGCCACTAGTACCCCGTACTTGTGCACGGGCAGTTGTAGACATCCTCGCGGCAAGGCTTGCCGGGAACAGCTCGAGGTCGATTCAAGCCATCAAGGAAATCATCAAGTCAGAGATCTGAGGATCAGCAGATAAGCAAAGCTGGAATCCGAAGGCTAGTTTCCCCGGCAAGATCCTTGCCGGGGTGGCCTATGGAGCCCGGCAAGGCTTGGCTCCCGGCAAGGTTTGGAGCCCGGCAAGGTTTGGAGCCCAGCAAGGCTCGGCGCCCGGCAAGATTCGGCGCCTGGCGAGATTCTGCCACTGTGCCACCGCCTCGGCACAGTAACAAGTCTGACATTCTGGGTCCTTCTCTGGATGCGTGGCAACGCGCCAGTGGAGGAGAGCTTAAGCGGTGCTGATGGGATGGCCCCTTTTTCCATCCCCAAGAAAGTGAGGACACCTAAATGGACACCTCACGGTGCATTAAATGCGTTTGTCCTAATCCGTCAGGGGTTAGGTATGATACCCTGTAGCTACTTTACACCTCAATGTATATACATTTTGCCACTGTGGAGACCCCTTTGAGCATATAAAAGGAGGCCCAAGGCAACTGCTACAGGGGAGGAGAACTTCTGGCCCATTCTGCATGCGTAGCTGCTCTTTGAACGTACTGTTCACAGCGAGCGCTCCTGAAGGCTGGGCTCAAGAACACTAATAAGAACACAAAGCAGGAGTAGGGCTTTACGCTGATCAGCGGCCCGAACCTGGGTAAAAACTTCCCGCGTCGATCGTTGGTTCTGCTCTTTGCGTATACCTCTCCCCCCGCCGAATCGTAAAGGGATCTCTCGGGATCCCATAGGTGTCGTGCCCCGACAATTTATATGAGTAATATCTTTTATGGTCATGCACCCTTGATGAGTGGTCAATTCTTGTTGAATCTCGATCGTAGTGATACACATATTCATAATATTGATGCCAAAAGATGCAAAGTTGATAATGATAGTGCAACATACTTGTGGCACTGCCGTTTAGGTCATATTGGTGTAAAGCGCATGAAGAAACTCCATGCAGATGGGCTTTTGGAATCACTTGATTATGAATCATTTGATACTTGCGAACCATGCCTCATGGGCAAGATGAGTAAAACTCCGTTCTCCGAAACAATAGAGTGAGCTAATGACTTATTGGAAATAATACACATCGATGTATGTGGTCTGATGAGTGTTGAGGCACGCGGCGGGTATCGTTATTTTCTGACCTTCACAGATGATTTGAGTAGATATGGGTATATCTACTTAATGGAACACAAGTCTGAAACATTTGAAACGTTCAAATAATTTCAGAGTGAAGTGGAGAATCATCGTAACAAGAAAATAAAGTTTCTACGATCTGATCGCGAAGGCGAATATTTGAGTTATGAATTTAGCCTTCATTTAAAACAATGTGGAATAGTTTCACAACTCACGCCACCTGGAACACCACAGCGTAATGGTGTGTCCGAACGTCGTAACCATACTTTATTAGATATGGTGCGATCTATGATGTCTCTTACCGATTTACCACTATCGTTTTGGGGTTATGCATTAGAGACAACCGCATTCACGTTAAATAGGGCACCGTTTAAATCCGTTGAGATGACACCGTATGAACTATGGTTTGGTAAGAAACCTAAGCTGTCATTTCTTAAAGTTTGGGGTTGCGACACTTATGTCAAAAGGCTTCAGCCTGATAAGCTTGAACCCAAATCGGAGAAGTGCGTCTTCATAGGATACCCTAAGGAAACAATTGGGTATACCTTCTACCACAGATTCCAAGGCAAGATCTTTGTTGCCAAGAATGGAACCTTTATAGAGAAGGAGTTTCTCTCGAAAGAAGTGAGTGCGAGGAAAGTAGAACTTGATGAGATAATAGTACCTTCTCTCGAATTGGAGAGTAGCACATCACAGAAAACCGTTCCCGTGATGCCTACACCAACTAGAGAGGAAGCAAATGATGATGATCATGAAACTTCAGATCAAGTTACTACTGAACCTCATAGGTCGACTAGAGCACGATCCGCACCAGAGTGGTACGGTAATCCTGTTCTGGAAGTCATGTTACTAGACCAAGGCGAACCTACAAACTATGAAGAAGCTATGATGAGCCCAGATTCCAACAGATGGCTTGAGGCCATGAAATCTGAGATATGATCCATGTATGAGAACAAAGCGTGGACTTTGGTGGACTTGCCCGATGATCGGCAAGCCATTGAGAATAAATGGATCTTCAAGAAGAAGACTGACACTGATGGTAATGTTACTGTCTACAAAGCTCGACTTGTCGCGAAAGGTTTTCGACAAGTTCAAGGAGTTGACTACGATGAGACTTTCTCACTCGTAGCGATGCTTAAGTCTTTCCGAATCATGTTAGCAATTGCCGCATTTTATAATTATGAAATCTGGCAAATGGACGTCAAAACTGCATTCCTTAATGGATATCTTAAAGAAGAGTTGTATATGATGCAACCAGAAGGTTTTGTCGATCCTAAAGGTGCTAACAAAGTGTGCAAGCTCCAGCGATCCATCTATGGACTGGTCCAAGCATCTTGGAGTTGGAATATACGCTTTGATGAGGTGATCAAAGCATATGGTTTTATACAGACTTACGGTGAAGCCTGTATTTACAAGAAAGTGAGTGGGAGCTCTGTAGCATTTCTGATATTATATGTGGATGAAATATTGTTGATTGGAAATGATATAGAATTTCTGGATACATAAAAGGATACTTGAATAAGAATTTTTCAATGAAAGACCTCGGTGAAGCTGTTTATATATTGGGCATCAAGATCTATAGAGATAGATCGAGACGCTTAATAGGACTTTCACAAAGCACATACCTTGATAAAGTTTTGAAGAAGTTCAAAATGGATCAGTCAAAGAAAGGGTTCTTGCCTGTGTTACAAGGTGTGAAGTTGAGTCAAACTCAAAGCCCGACCACTGCAGAAGATAGAGAGAAAATGAAAGTCATTCCCTATGCCTCAGCCATAGGTTCTATCATGTATGCTATGCTGTGTACCAGACCTGATGTGTGCCTTGCCATAAGTCTGGCAGGGAGGTACCAAAGTAATCCAGGAGTGGATCACTGGACAACGGTCAAGAACATCCCGAGGTACCTGAAAAGGACCAAGGATATGTTTATCATTTATGGAGGTGACAAAGAGCTTGTCGTAAATGGTTACGTCGATGCTAGCTTCGACACTGATCCGGATGAATCTAAGTCACAAACCGGATACGTATTTATATTGAATGGTGGAGCTGTCAGTTGGTGTAGTTCCAAGCAGAGCATCGTGGCGGGATCTACGTGTGAAGTAGAGTACATAGCTGCTTCGGAAGCAGCACATGAAGGAGTCTGGATGAAGGAGTTCATATCTGATCTGGGTGTAATACCCGGTGCATCGGGTCCAATGAAAATCTTTTGTGACAACACTGGAGCAATTGCCTTGGCGAAGGAGTCCAGGTTTCACAAGAGAACCAAACACATCAAGAGACGCTTTAACTCCATTCGTGAAAAGGTTAAGGATGGAGACATAGAAATTTGCAAAGTACATACGGATCTGAATGTGGCAGACCCGTTGACTAAGCCTCTTCCACGAGCAAAACATGATCAACACCAAGACTCCATGGGTGTTAGATTCATTACAATGTAATCTAGATTACTGACTCTAGTGCAAGTGGGAGACTGAAGAAATATGCCCTAGAGGCAATAATAAAGTTGTTATTTTATATTTCCTTATTCATGATAAAGGTTTATTATTCATGCTAGAATTGTATTGATCGGAAACTTAAATACATGTGTGAATACATAAAAAAAATACCGTGTCCCTAGTAAGCCTCTACTAGACTAGCTTGTTAATCAAACATGGTTAAGGTTTCCTAACCATAGACATGTGTTGTCATTTGATAACGGGATCACATCATTAGGAGAATGATGTGATGGATAAGACCCATCCGTTAGCTTAGCATAATGATCATTCAGTTTATTGCTATTGCTTTCTTCATGTCAAATACATATTCCTTCGACTATGAGATTATGCAACTCCCGGATACCGGAGGAATACCTTGTGTGCTATCAAACATCACAACGTAACTGGGTGATCATAAAGATGCTCTACAGGTATCTCCGAAGGTGTTTGTTGAGTTGGCATAGATCGAGATTAGAATTTGTCACTCCAAGTATCGGAGAGGTATCTCTGGGCCCTCTCGGTAATACACATCATAAGAAGCCTTGCAAGCAAAGTGACTAATGATTTAGTTACAAGATGTTGTATTACGGAATGAGTAAAGAGACTTGCCGGTAACGAGATTGAACTAGGTATGAAGATACTGACGATCGAATCTCAGGCAAGTAACATACCGATGGACAAAGGGAATTACGTATGTTGTCATAACGGTTTGACCGATAAATATCTTCATAGAATATGTAGGAGCCAATATGGGCATCCAGGTTCCGCTATTGGTTATTGACCGGAGAGGTGTCTCGGTCATGTCTACATAGTTCTCGAACCCGTAGGGTCCGCACGCTTAACGTTCATTGACGATATAGTGTTATATGAGTTATATGATTTGGTGACCAAATATTGTTCAGAGTCCCGAATGAGATCACAGACATGACGAGGAGTCTCGAAATGGTCGAGAAGTAAAGATTGATATATAGGACGATGGTATTCGGACACCGGAAATGTTTCGGAGAAAACAAGATAGTCATCGGAGTACCGGAGGGGGTACCGGTCACCCCCGGGAGGGTATTGGGCCTATTGGGCCATAAGAGGGGAGCACACCAGCCCACAAGGGGCTGGCACATCCCCCATGGCAGCCGCCCAAGTGGGGAAAGGAAAGGGGGGAGGATTTGGCCTCCCCTTCCTTCTCTCTTCCCCCCTTTCCTTTCTTCTCCGGCAAATAAGGAAAGGGGGCGCCACTTGGGGAGGACCCCAAGTAGGATTCGACCTACTTGGTGCGCCCTCCTGGCTGCTCCCTTCTCCCCCCACCTATATATATGTGGGAGGGGGGCGCCTAGCACAAGTACAACAATCCCTTAGCCGTGTGCGGCGCCCCCCTCCACCGTTTACACCCCCGGTCATATTTTCGTAGTGCTTAGGTGAAGCCCTGCGGAGATAGCTTCACCATCACCGTCACCATGTCGCCGTGCTACCATAAATCATCCACTACCTCACCATCTTGCTGGATGAAGAAGGTGGAGGATGTCATCGAGCTGAATGTGTGCTGAACGTGGAGGTGTCGTACGTTCGGTGCTCGATCGGTTGGAAAGCGAAGAAGTTTGACTACATCAACCGCGTTGTTAAACGCTTCCACTTATGGTCTAGGAGGGTACGTAGAGACACTCTCCCATCTCGTTGCTATGCATCTCCTTGATAGATCTTGCGTGTGCGTAGAATTTTTTTTGTTTTCCGTGCATCGTTTCCCAACAGGCATATACATCAATATCATTCTCTTCTTCTTCAGGAGCACCAAGAAGAGCAGCCCACTCAGAGATGGTTGACTGGTATCTCACTCCCTGAGTCATCCACACTATCCTTCCATCTGAATAGGAATGAGCAGTAGAGTAGATTGCATAATCATCTCATCACTACACTTGGTAAGCTTCTTCCCAACAAAAGCATCAACACCAGCAAGTCTGAAGCTCTCATGAACATGGGGGAAGTTGTCCTCATTCGTTGGATTCAGGGCTCCGCAGACCCAAGAAGGTTTGAACTCTGGGGTGTGTGCGAAGAACTCAACCTCTCAAGCCTACCAACTCATCGCCCCACAGCCTAGCCTAGCCGGACCCGCGTGAACAAGTAAGAAGATGAACACGGCAGTTTACCCAGGTTCGGGCCACCTTGCGGTGTAAAACCCTACCCCTGCTTTGTGGTGGATTGGCCTCACGAGGGGCTAAGGATGAACAAGTACAGAGGATGAACAACCTCGCGAGGGCTCAGGGGTGAGGATGAGTCGACCCCCTCTATGGTGGTGGCTAACCTATCTTTATAGTGGCCTCAATCCTCTTCCCCCAAAATGTAGGCGGGAAGGGATCCCACAGTGGCCAATTTGAAAGGGGACAAGTAGTACATCTTATCCTGACGAAAGGTGGTCTTCGCCTGCAAAGCTTCTGGTCATGACGCAACGGTGGGCTCGGCGATGACATCCGTCCTGCCGTGCTGGTGGTCTTGGCCTTGTAGCACCGGAATGGAAACCTTTGGTAGATTCCTCGGGAACCCACGCCTGTCCTTGCCTCCTTAGCACCAAAGAGGAAACTGCCTCCTCTGCGCCCGCTGGCGCCCGCCTGGCCTTGGTCGTCATGGCTTGCGTCATCGCAGCCTCATGAGGCTGGTACCTGCATAGAAATCTCTGCTCCTCGGGAAGCAGCCTGGGAAGGCCGCTCCCTCCAGAGGTATTGGTGTCGTCCGCCTCACGAGGCCGGGGGGCCTTCGTGAGGGTCTTGTCTTGGCGGTCTTGGAGATGGGCCATACCAGGCCCTCAAGGGAGCCACGCCATGGGCCACAGGCAGGCAAGTCTGGGTACCCTGGTTTCCAGAATGCCGACAGTAGCCCCCGGGCCCAAGGCGCGCTCAGGCTTGGCTTCGAGGCGAAGCCAAAGGGCAAGGGAGAAGCACTGCGGACCCCAATCGCCTGCGGGCCAGGCCGACGCGTGGCGCTTGACGGGACGTGGGCGTCTCCTCTTCCCCATGTCGCCTCGGCAACTGCCCGACTTGACAATTTCCTGGTGCATGCAGCGAGGCCATCATTGCGTGGAACGTGAGAGGCCGTCGGTTAGCCTTCCTCTGCCTATAAATGGGAAAGGGGGCGGAGCCCCCAGCCCATCTTCTTCTTCTTGCTGCCCGCTCCTTCTTCTTCTCCGTCGTCCCGCCATCTTGCTGAAGCATCCATGGCGCTGGTGAAGAAGTTTTTCGTCGAGGAGAAGGGCAAGGCCCCACGGGTGGAACCAGAGCTGCTCCTGCTAAAGAAAAGACGCAACCGCCCCCGCAAGGCCGCCGCAGCGCCCACAGCTATCCAACCCTGGTGCGAGCCTGCCCCACCGGGTTTCCCTGTCAGTGCGAATGTTCATGCGCAGGGCCCCGCTCGCGAGAGCAGCCATGGAAGTCGCGGAGGACGAAGCCGGGAAGGAGAACGAGCGATGTCCGCGTGACCACCCTACCCGCAGGCCCATGCCGATGGCACGACCCGCGAATTCGTGGTGTGGGCGGCGATGCCGCCGCGCACATGGATCCGGTTCCCACGGCCCCTGATGGGGGAGATACCGTCGAGGGGGCCGTCGAGTTGTGGCTGCAGCATGACGGCTGCTGTAGCCAAGCTTCGCAGGAGGAGGTTGAGGTCGTCTCCTCCTCCGACGTCTTCATGACCCGGGGATGGGGAGCGATCGCCCGTGCCTGCAACTCGGAGGGGGGGGGGGCACGCCCTCCACTTCGAGTATGATGGGGCATCGACGCTCTTCTTCAAGGTCTTCGGAGAGGATGGCAAACGTCTGGAGTGCTGCCCTAGGGGAGGCGACCGAGACGACGATCCCCCTGCTGGCCGGCGAGGCGGTGAGGCCCCTGGCGGTGAACTTGCCCTTGGCCTTGTCCGCGATTCCTCCGGCAGCAGCGGCGCTTCCTCCGGACCAAGCTCAAGTGACGACGACTACTATGAGCCGCCGCGTCACCATGCCTGGGCTTAGGAGGGGAATGGCGCCGACCAGGCGTCATGACGTTGTGGGCGGCGCTGCCCAGGTCGCGGCCCTCAGGAGATCTTTTTCTTTTGTTTCATTCCTGCATAAAAAATCATGAAGGGCCCCGCGGGGGCGTGTAAGGATCGTGACGTCTGCGCCTTAATGTTAGCGTTCCCAGCTTATGTCGTGATTGCGTCTCTCGCTTGGGCACGGGCCCCCCTTTTATTCTCACGGTAGCTTAGTGCTCTACGCCGACAGGACCTAGTCCACAGGCAAGCTTCGGCCATCGCTGGTATGCCAGGTCGCGATGCCGTGGTCAAGGCCAGGAGGTGAGCGGCCCAAGTTCCGGTAAGAGCCCTCGAGGCGCGATGCTTGGGAGGTCCCCTTTAGCGCGCAAGCAGCTCCCGAAGGACTAAGAGGGAGGTTTCCTTGCCCGAGCGAAATCACAGGAAACAAGATGTCAATGATGAGGTTCACGCCTGAGTGTGTAAGGTGACTTAGCTTAGAGGGCTTGTAGCCTGAGGTGGTTTTCTTGTTGCGAGGGCGAGCTTCTTCGGTTTCGCGATTGCGAGGGCATGCTCCTCGTCCGACGTCGGGTCGCGTCCCTCCCTTGGCGCTCCTCCGCAAGGTTTCGCGACCCCATTTCTCCCACCCATCATGGTGCTCTACGTTCCCGGCCCTCGAGCAGGGCCCAGCCGCCGCTGGTATGCCAGGTCGCGATGCCGTGGTCAAGGCCAGGGGGTGAGGGCTTGAGAGCCAGTAGGAGCCCCTGAGACGTGGTGCTCAAGGGCCCCTCTTTTGACGTGCAAGCGACTTGCGCGAGAAAGGAGTGGCTCGCCCCGCGGGGGTGCCTAGGAGGGGTTGTACCCAATAGTACGTGGTGCAGCATCTTCCTGAAGTGGTGAGGTGTTGACGAAGCCGCTCGAGGTCCCGTCTCCGGAGGCTCCTACGCGTTAGACAGTCACGAAATACAAAAGGTAGCCGCGCTTGCTGTTCTGCCCATGATCCTTCTATGAGAAGACGAAGGCACTAAGGACCTGGTGAGGTGACGTGTGCGGGGCTGGCCCGCGAGCCAGAGCTCAGTCTCTTAGGTTTGTCAGCGCTGCTGGGACGGACCCAAGCACAGGCGCCGTGCTGGTAGCCCCCCTTGCGGGAAGAGCAAGAGGCGAGTTAGCAGCGTGCGGTGACCGCAAGGGTGATTCCAGAGATGATAGATTGTCAGCGCAACATTAACAACCATAATAACTCAAGCAGGCATAGCTGGTCCAGAATACATGAATCGAAATGACGCAGCTGTAAGGACGGGTCCCAGCAGCCTGAGGATGATGTAGCCCGAGGGGCACCCTTAGTTGAACAAACCAAAAAGTCACCTGGCACCATCGCTGTAGGAGAGTCGAGGTGGCTGAAGATGCATGCTGCAGAGATCGCTCCTCACGAGCCGACCGGCTCCTGAGGCCCGAGAGGCTCAGGAGGTCCGGGGTTATCGCAAGGGTCTGGCACCTCCTCCATCAGGACCGCCTGGCGCCTGGCCTCGTAGGCCGCTATGGCACCCTGCGCAAAGTGCTGGTACGAGGCGGCCACGTTCAGCAAGCCAAACGACATGCGGACGTAGCTGCAGGGGTAGCCCCCGCTCCAGCCGACGTGGGACAGCCAGAAGAGGTCCTACGAAGCGGCCCTGTTGAGGCCTGGGATGTTGACGCATACTCGCAGCTCACCGCCCATGTCAGGGGGCGGGGCTGCACCCGGTGGTGTGGAGCGACGCTCGCCACGCATGGCTCGCGCCTCCTGAAGCTCTTCGATTGCCTTGGTGATGAACTCTTGCGTGCCTGGCACCTTGCGCCTTGCTCACGGAGGTGCGCGTTGAAGCACGCCTCCACGTGGTGCCCGAACACCTCCCTCGTTGCGCTGGTCAGGTCAGAGGCCCTCCAGATGAGAGCCCCCAAGCCCGTCCTGAGGGGGGTGTCGAGCGCGCCTTCCTATGCGAGAGGGAAAGGTGCCCCAGCCATGGGCGCGGGGCCTGAGGCACCGTCGGCGGGTGCCCCAGCCTCCTGATGGCCCTTGGGGAGGAGCTGCTTCTTCTTCATAGGGATGGCCTCAGGAGGCAGGATGGCGCCCTCGTTCTCGTGCGTCTTCAGCCACCTTCTCCGCTCCGATCATGACTTCGACTTCGAGGCCGCGATAGCCCCCGTGCCTGGAGCAATCCAAGGCATCTTGGCGGGCTGGGTGGAGGATCATGTGGACGACCTGATCACGGAGCTTGCCCCTGCCGAGGGTGCGGGTGCGCCCGTGGTTGAGGAGAACGGGACTAACGATGATGACGATGGCAGCAGTGACGGTGACAGGGCGTCTCCCTAGGCTTGTTTTCTCCTGTTTTCCTGTCAAGACTTTGGATGTGACCCCGCAGGGATGCGAAGGCATTTTTTGGAAGAACTTTCTTTATGATGTATTTAAGTAATATTGCACTCCCTGATGTCGCCTTTCCTTTACTTTTCGCGTGCCTTCGGCCCCTGAGCAGGGATGGCCATCATTGTCATGCCGGGTCGTGGTTCTCGACCAAGGTCCGGAGGCGGGCACCTGTCGAAGGTCCTGAGCCATACGTACCCATCAGCTCGCTTCGAGAGCGCCGTGCGAGGATCCGGACGCCGAGGTCCGGAGAGGTGTGCGCGCGGGCAAGGCCGTGGCTGCTGTGGCCTGGACCCTTAGGGCATCCTCAGCGCCGCTGGGCTGGCCCAAGTGTGCGCACCGCACCCAGGCCCCGCTCGCGGGGTGCGATGGAAGGAGCCACGGGGGCCCGCCATCTTTCACAAAGGTGGAGATCAAGCGAAGAAAAGCTACCAGAAGGAGAAAAGCCAAGAAACCCCCCTTTTTCGAACAAAAGCACCAAGACTGCAAGCTCATTCCAAGAAGTAGCAAACTCAGTTACAAGAGAAAGCAAAGAACAACCGCGTCCAACACCTATGCTAGTCTTCTAGTCTCCCCGCCAACGCGGAGCATGTGGCTTCCACTGGGTGTGGGCATAGTCATTGGGAGACCGTGTTGTCCGCCAGCGCGGAGCATGTGGCTTCCACTGGATGTGGGCATAGTCATTGTAAGACCGTGTCGTCTGCCAGCGCGGAGCATGGGGCTTCCACTGAGACGTGGGTGGGAGCCCCCGTGAGCCTCAGGGGCAGCACTCAGGAGACTCCGGGGCGTGTACAACCCCACTCATTTATTACATGAGAGTGTCACGGGCGGAGACTTGGGGAGGCATAAGGCGGTTGCCTGCTTCATGGTCGGGGGGCCCCACCCCCTGCCCTGGGCCGCGCGCCGGCGAGCCCGAGCGCTGGCAGCCTTGGGCGGGGCCCCGGACTGGCGACCGCCGGCGGGCGGTGCGATGCGCCACCGTATTGGCTGCGGGTCGCTTGATTAGCTCGCGATGCCTGCTGGCGGGCCCCTCCTGAGCCCTTTTTGGCCCTTGGGCCCCGAACGGTCGCGACGTTGGGGGCCACGGGCCCTCTTGAGGCTCCCTAGCGTTGCGGGCCCCTCAAGCCCCCGGGGCCCTATCCCGGTCTGGGGCGCCACCTCACGAGGTGCGCCCCGGCGCGCACAATCCGGCCGTTGTCTCGCGGGCGCGTCATGGGACGTAGGTCTCCTGTGCTCCAAAGTTAGCAAAAAATATGTTCTGAAAGTACTTGTCTCAGCAGCCATGGCCCTGCCTGCAGCCCCCGAGCCAAGGCCTCGACGATCTCGGAGGCTATACCAGCGAAGGCCTGCCTTCCGCCAACCCGCAGGTTCTTTAGACTTGCCGATTACCGCTCCACCGTCGTGTCACGATGGCCAGGAGGCGGCCCACCGTAGGACCTTCCACTGGGGGCCGCTTACCTGGCCTGAAGCTCGGGGGGGGGGCATCTCCTGAGCCTCGGGGGAGATCTCGTTCGCCTTCTCTTCGCTGCCCTGCCCTTCAGGTTCTCTCCCTACACAGATGCAGCAAGGGCATGCCCGGGCCTGCAGCAAGGGTCGAGACACAGGCGGGGGACAGAGGGGGTCCGTACCCCCACAAGCGACGTTGATCAGTTCGGCGGCCCGGTCAAGCCAAGTGGCGTGATCGCCCTCTGTAGGGTGGTAGCGCAGTAACTCACGCGCCGCAAGGAGCGCGGCCTGTGCGCCCGTCAGCCCCCAGCGAGTGCATGGGGACGGAGCCGCGGCGGCTCGCCCGTTGCGTCGCGCAAGGGGTGGCGGCGGCGAACCTTGTCATTGGTGACGGCGCGCCGAAGAAGGCGAGGCATGACGAGGAGCGCCGCGGTGGGAGGGCACCGCCCGATCGGAGTGCACGACCCATCGCTCAGCGCGAGCCCGGCCAGATCTCGTCATGACCAAGTGAGGATGGAACATGGTCGATGAGGAGGCAGGGCTTCGACACGCCCCTACCTGGTGCGCCAAATGTTGGATTCAGGGCTCCGCAAACCCAAGAAGGTTTGAACTCTAGGGCGTGTGCGAAGAACTCAACCTCTCAAGCCTACCAACTCGTCGCCCCACAGCCTAGCCTACCCGGACCCGCGTGAACAATGAAGAAGATGAACACGACAGTTTACCCAGGTTCGGGCCACCTTGCGGTGTAAAACCCTACCCCTGCTTTGTGGTGGATTGGCCTCACGAGGGGCTAAGGATGAACAAGTACAGAGAATGAACAACCTCGCGAGGGCTCAGGGTTGAGGATGAGTCGACCCCCTCTATGGTGGTGGCTAACCTATCTTTATAGTGGCCTCGGTCCTCTTCCCCCGAAACATAGGCGGGAAGGGATCCCACAGTGGCCAATTTGAAGGGGGACAAGTAGTACATCTTATCCTGATGAAAGGTGGTCTTCGCCTGCAAAGCTTCTAGTCGTGATGCAGCGGTGGGCTTGGCGATGACATCCGTCCTGCCGTGCTGGTGGTCTTGGTCTTGTAGCACCGGAATGGAAACCTTTGGTAGATTCCTCAGGAACCCACGCCTATCCTTGCCTCCTTAGCACCAAAGAGGAAACTGCCTCCTCTGCGCCCGCCGGCGCCCGCCTGGCCTTGGTCGTCATGGCTTGCATCATCGCAGCCTCATGAGGCTGGTACCTGCATAGAAATCTCTGCTCCTCAGGAGGCAGCCTAGGGAGGCCGCTTCCTCCGGAGGTATTGGTGTCGTCCGCCTCGCGGGGCCGGGGGGCCTTCGCGAGGGTCTTGTCTTGGCGTTCTTGGAGATGGGCCGTACCAGGCCCTCGAGGGAGCCACGCCATGGGCCGCAGGCAGGCAAGTCTGGGTACCCTGGTTCCCAGAATGCTGACATCATTCTCATCGATGTACTCCCAATCCACCCATTTCATATCACTAACAATAGGCTTCTTATCTAGCAACATAGTTTCATAGAAGTCTTGTTGCTCTCTGGTGTGGAAACGATAATCACAAGCAGTCTTCCTCCTAACAACATAGGGATAAGACAGTCTCCATTGAGGCAGACCTTTGTCTTTCCTCTCCATCATGTTCTCAACAACAGGACGGGCATTGTCATGCTCTGGAATCTTGGGTCTCAACTTTCTGAGCACTAGTGGCTCATCATCTTCAGCGGCTTCAGGCACTGGGGCCTTGTTCTTCTCACTAGCAGAGACATTCCCGGTAGTCCTCTTAGGTGCTGGAGCTTTGGGTTTGGACTTGGAGGTAGCATCACTTTTCATTGCATCTGCCATGAGCTTCTGAGACTTGACAGGAGGTGGATTTGCTGCAGCCTCATCATCTTCACTCTCAGGCATGTCATCTCTCCTCATGGAGGAAGTCTAAACACAACATTCACTGACTGTTTTCTGATTCTCTTTTTCTTTGGTGGCTCCTCTTCTGAGATCTTGTCCTTCTTAGACCGAGGAACCTTTCTTACAACAGTTTTGTCCTTGGAGCTGGCAGATGGTTTAGCACTAGCAGTTGTGCCATACTCCTTTCTGAGCACAATCTTCTTATTTGATGTTGCTTCAGCAGCAACAAAATCCTCATCCTCATCATCTGAGGTTCTCTTCTTCCTTGCCCTGGTAACAGCTTTAGGCATTTCAGGTGAGCTCCTCTCTCCCTCATAATTAGCTACCCTCAGGACTAGAGCCATCACTAATTTTTGAAGAAAATTGAGTTCAAATATTAGTTTCAAGTTTTCACAGAAGGCATTTTAGATCTACCTAGTTGATCATCTCGGCGATACAGAAGCACTCAACAGAAACATGGCACACAGTTTCGGTCAGACCAATATGTGGCTAGGTGTCTCCGATATGCTAGGGTTTCACTGAAACTTTACTTTCGATCTCACCGATTAGTACAACTCGGTGGCACCGGGACGTACTAGTGCAATGGCCTGAGCCAAATCGGTGACTCCAAAAGTTTCAAATCGGTCGGTCTGAAATTCGTTCGGCGGAAAATTAAACCTAACTTTTTTACTCGAATATAATCTATGGAATTTGTAGTGTATAGAAGGATTTCAATCTGTGGCAAGAATAATTGCAAACCATCCGTGCATTGAATCAAAATTTAGAACACAGAGGGGGTCGAATCTCACGCTAACTTGGTGGAGATTCTCTACGGCGGCAACGGCAGAGCAGATTTCCATTGACGGCGATGGAGTCCGGCAGCAAGGGCACGCAGGAGACGAGGGCGACAATCCGGAAACCTGGGTGACGGCAGCAATGAGGTGTGGGAATCAGACGTTTGAAGAAATTTTCAATTGTACGGGCCGCGGAGTATATATATACCCGTGTGCTGTCGATGGCTCTGAGTGGAACAACTCAGTGGCACCGATATGTGTAACTGCTTGCAGTATAGCACATAGGTGGCTCCGAAACGGTTCAACTCGATGACACCAAGAAGGAAAACTAGATCAATCTATATGATTTTGGTTTGACTGAGTTTGAGTGAATTGGTCCAACCGAAAGCAAATAGAAGGTTTTGGAGTTCAGTCCTCCTCAGATCGGTGACTCCGAGTGCGCCTCACCCGGAGGGTCCAAAAATGACTTGTTCAATTTTTGTGATGTAGTAAGAATAGAATTTGAGACAAGAAAGAATAGATAGCTAGAGGAGGTGCGTAGGGATTCTTGTAAATCCACTTGGCCATAAAAACTAAGACAATCAAAACAACAAATGGATGTCCTCTAATGAAGAAAACATGCATACCAACATGCTCACACAATAAGATAGCAACTAAAATATGTGTCAAACACGCACAACCAATTCTAGCATCTATCAAGCAATTGGCGATGACTAGGTCACCTATATATGAGTATATTGACTTAGGAGTCAAATGAGAACATTTGATCATATGTCATACTCATCGTTTAAGCACAAGTGGGGTTACCACTTTTACATAAAGCATTAATGTTTTCACACCATTAGAGTTGCTTTAGCTCAAGTCTTAGAGCAAAGCTCCCCCTAGATGTGATATCCCCCAAAGAGAGATGAACTAACCTTGGGATTTTTTGATGATGACTTCATGTAGATAGTGAAGATGTGGATGCTCAATGTTGATGTAGTCCATCAAGAGTTGGGAGCAATCCTTTGGAATTTTGCACTTTCAATACCTACATGGTTTGTGACTCTATGAACTAGTGCAAGATGTAGGCAATCTTCACGAAGTAGGTGATCTCCTTGCCCTTACAAACTTCTTGGTTCAACTCCACATAATGTCGGAGGCTCCCAAGCGACACCTAACCAATCTAGGAGACACCACTCTCCAAAAGGTAATAGACGATGTGTTGATGATGAACTCCTTGCTCTTGTGATTCAAATTATAGTGTCCCCAACACTCAACTCTCTCTCACATATTTGGCTATGGTGGAAGAAGGATTTGAGTGGAAAGCAACTTGGGAAAGGCTAGAGATCAAGGTTCAAGTGGTAGGAATGGGTTTTCTTGATCTCAACACATGAGTAGGTGGTTCTCTCTCAGAAAATGAGTAGTGGAAGTGTAGGCACGTTCTGATGGCTCTCTTAGTAAGTAAGAGGGGGTGGAGGGGTATATATAGTCTCCACACAAAATCCAACCGTCACACACTTTTGACCCAACTCGATGGCACTGATCATAAATCTCGATGGTACTAACCTATGCAAGAGATATGAACGTTAGGAATCTCGGTGGGATCGACGGAAACATCTCGGAGGAACCGATGTGCAATGGCAAAGGCAAGCCTCGTTTCAGTGGCACCAATTGCATCATATCGGTAGGACCGAAGTGAAGCAATAAGGCAACAAAAAGGTTGGCAAGCCATCTCAGTGGGACCGACTGCAAAACTCGGTAGGACCGAAATAATTGCAACTGGTTACAGAAGGTTTGGCAGGCCATCTTGGTGAGACCGATTGCAAAACTTGGTGAGGCCGAAATTATTATAAAAAGTTACAGAGAGTTGGGCAATCCATCCCGGTGAGACCGATAACCATATCGATGGATCCGATTTGTTAGGGTTTGGATATGGCAGTGTCTAGGTGAACTCGGTGGGTCCGGATAGGAAAATTTCGATGGGGCCAAGTTGGAATGTAGGGTTTGGACATATTTGGATAGAGAAAGTGGCTAAGGGTTTTGGAGCAATATCACTAAGCACTTGAGCAAATAGATCATTAAGCAACACCTCATCCCCTTTTAATAGTATTGGCTTTCCTATGGACTCAATGTGATCTTGGATCACTTAACCAAAAATGTAGAGCCTTGAGCTTTTGCCAATCCATGTCCTTAGCATTTTGAGGGGTCCACAATCACTAGTCATTGCCATGCCAATCATTGAACTTCCTAAAATCTTTAAGTTGAATGGATATTAGTTCAATGAGATATATGTTGGTATGAATTACCAAAACCACCCGGGGATTAGTTGCACTTTCACCAATGCAAGCGGGATCTTCGGGAAGTAAATTCTATCCGGCAAGTACCTGCTCGGGGTGCGTGGATAGACACGCTAATTACCTTTGATCATAAAGATCAGCCGAGGTCGACCCCGAATAGGTGCCCACCGCATTGGTCCTTGACCCAATTGTGGGCAGCTGTCGCCTTCCGAAGGTACTCATGGACGGAGGTAGCAACTTAAACCTGATATACATAGACACTCTGGATAGGATGCAAATCGATAAATCGCGCATCGAATAGAGCCATACCACCTTGAAAGGCATAATACCGGGACGAGAAACACACTACAGTGGAAAAATCACCTTGGATGTGGTTTCGGAACACCCGATAATTACCGGTCCGAAGAGGTGACATTCCATATTGCTCCTTTTAAGAGTGGATATCATGCCCTCCTGGGGCGCGATGCCTTTTCAATATTCCATGTTATCCCACACTATAGCTACATGAAGCCCAAAATGTCGGGCCCAAACGGGATCATCACCATCTCAAGCGACCCTGACAGAGCACTTAAAGCCAAAAACAAAATGGCGTCACTCGCCCTCGAATCTTTATCCGAAGCCCTCGCGGCCGAGGAGCTAACAACATTACGAGCCGAAGTCGATCGGGATGACATCATCCTCGACAAACGACTGAAGTCGACCTCATTCAAGCTGGCCGATGACTGATGACCCACAAGTATGGGGGATTAATCGTAGTCCTTTCGATAAGTAAGAGTGTCAAACCCAATGAGGAGCAGAAGGAAATGACAAGCGGTTTTCAGCAAGGTAATTTCTGCAAGCACTGAAATTGTCGGTAACAGGTAGTTTGATAGCAAGATAAATTGTAACGAGCAAGTAACGATAACGGTAATGGTAGCGAAAGTGCAGCAAGGTAGCCCAATCCTTTTGTAGCAAAGGATAGGCCAAAATAATCTCTTATGGTAAGTAAAGCATTCTCGAGGACACACGTGAATTTCATCTAGTCACTTTCATCATGTTGGTTTGATTCGCGTTCGCTACTTTGATAATTTGATATGTGGGTGGACCGGTGCTTGGGTGCTGTTCTTACTTGAACAAACCTCCCACTTATGATTAACCCCCCTCGCAAGCATCCGCAACTACGAAAGAAGAATTAATATAAAATCTAACCATAGCATTAAACATATGGGTCCAAATCAGCCCCTTGCGAAATAGCGCATAAACTAGGGTTTAAGCTTCTGTCACTCTAGCAACCCATCATCTAATAACTACTCCACAATGCATTCCCTTAGGCCCAAAGACGGTGAAGTGTCATGTAGTCGACGTTCACATAACACCACTAAGGGAATCACAACATACATATCATGAAAATATCGAACGAATATCAAATTTACATGATTACTTGCAACATGACTTCTCCCGTGTCCTCAAGAACTAAAGTAACTACTCACACAACATATTCATGCTCAAGATCAGAGGAGTAATAAATATCATAATGGATCTGAACATATAATCTTCCACCAAATAAACCGGCTAGCATCAACTACAAGATGTGATCAACACTACTAGTCACCCACAAGTACCAATCTGAGGTTTTGATACAAAGATTGAACACAAGAGATGAACTAGGGTTTGAGATGAGATGGTGCTGTTGAAGATGTTGATGAAGATTGGCCTCCCAAAGGTGAGAGGGTTGTTGGTGATGACGATGGCTTCGATTTCCCCCTCCCGGAGTGAAGTTCCCCCGGTGAAATTGCTTCGCCCGAGGGCAAAAGTGCTCCTGTCCAAGTTCCTCCTCGAGATGGCGGCGCTCCGTCCCAAAAGTCCTCCTCTTATTTTTTCTAGGTCAAAAGACCTTATGTACCAGAAGATGGGCACCGGAGGTGGGCTGAGGAGCCCACTACCTACCAGGGCGTGCTTGGAGGGGGCAGCGTGCCTTGGTGCCTAGTGGGCACCTGGGTGGCCCCCTCTGGTAGTTCTTTTCTATAGTATTTTTTATATATTCCAAAATAATTCTCCGTAAAATTTCAGCTCATTTGGAGATGTGCAGAATAGGTATCTCTGACATAGCTTTTTCAGGTCCAGAATTCAAGCTGCCGGTATTCTCCCTGTTTGTGTAAACCTTGCATATTATGAGAGAAAAGGCATTAGAATTACTCCATAAAGTATTATATTGCATAAAAACACTATAAGTAACAGTAGGAAAACATGATGCAAAATGGACGTATCAATGACATAGTCAAGTTTCAAGTACACCCCACGGATCCAGCTAAAACAGTGTCAATTGGGGCAAATCTTGAGCCGGAGATTGATGAGGCCTTACGTAACTTCCTTAGGGAAAATTGGGATATATTTGCCTGGCACCCTTCGGATATGCCAGGAATACCCCGCCAACTCGCCGAACACAACTTGAATATCTTAAAGGGCTACAAGCCTGTCAAGCAAGCACTCCGGCGCTTCTCTGAGCTCAAGTGACAAGCGATGGGCGAGGAACTGGCCAAGCTCCTTGAGGACGGATTCATAAGAGACATAAAACACCATGACTGGCTTGCCAATCTGGTCATGGTACCTAAGAAGGATAGGTCCTAGCGCCTGTGCGTCAATTTCAAAGACCTCAACAAGGCTTGCCCCAAGGACCCCTTCACACTACCACATATTGATTAGATTCTGGACGCCATAGCCAGACACGATTCGTTGTGCTTTTTGGATGCCTACTTAGGATATCATCAAATAAATATGAAGGACTCTGACTAGGCTGTGACAGCATTTATCACGCCCTACAGGCCGTTTTGCTTCAACACAATGCCCTTTGGGCTGAAGAACATCGCTGCCACATACCAGCGCATGATTCAAACATGCTTGGAAAAACACATCAGAAAGACCGTCGAGGCCTACGTCAACGATGTGGTTGTCAAAACCAAACACGTCGGGCAGTTGGTCGACAACCTTCGCGATACATTCGCCAGCCTGCGAGAATACCAAATCAAGCTTAACCCGGAGAAATATGTCTTTGGAGTACCGGCAGGCAAGCTCCTCGGCTTCATCGTGTCCAGCCAAGGAATAGAAGCCAACCCGGCAAAAATATGATCCTTGGACCGATTAGAGGTTCCAACCAAGCTCAAGCATGTTCAAAAACTCAAAGGTTGCATGGCGTCATTAAGCCGCTTCATCTCAAGACTGGGGGAGAAAGCTTTACCCCTGCACAGGCTACTAAAATAGATAAAGACTTTTCACTGGACCAAGGAGGCAGCGGCGGCTTTAGAAGACATTAACGCCCTCCTTGCCACAAACCCCATCTTGGCAGCACCAGGCATATGTGAGCCGATGATATTGTACATCTTGGCCACAAATTAGGTGGTTAGCGTAGTGCTCGTGGTCAAATGAGACATCAAGGGCCACAAATTCCCAGTCCAAAAGCCCGTTTATTATGTCTCTGAGGTCTTAACCTGTTGGTGTAATATCTGCCTACCTTGTGTTTTGGAGATTGTTGACAGAAACAGGTATGGACTGATTTGTTTGCTAGTGCATACAGAGAGAAAAAGTCCATACACAACCGAAGAGAATGTTGTCTCCGGTGCTAAGTTCGAGAAACTCACCGAAGTATATCTGCATTGCAGAGAAGAACGAGCTATATTTGTTGAAGTTATATAGTCGAGCAGATTGATGTGAAGGAATCTACCCCTCAAAGTTTACTGCTGAAGAAAAGCTTTTGACTCGGTATCATCGTCCGAAGAAATTGACTACAGCGATGGAAGTCGAAGACAAAGTGAAGATGTAGTATTCATTCCGTTGTTCTTCTTTCATTCAATTGAGTCATAGGACCTCCGTACTATTAAGAGGGGTATAGGTTCTCGATGCTTAGATCCGTTATGATGCTTAGCCAAAACCTATGAAAGTTGCGAGAGAAATCTCTTTGTGTTCTGAGCAAATACTTGTCAGCAAGAGACCATGATCTTCTTCACTGCGAGAGATTTGTCTCAGACAGAGGAGTTAGCATTCCTTGCTCCGCAAGCAATGTTACCGTTGTGCTCAAATCCGACCGTTTGACTCATGTCGTTCGGCCATTGGCTGATCCCGATGTCTAATTTGGTCATTTCCCATCTAGGAAGGCTGCGGCTATAAATAGCCACCCCGCTCCAACATCGTCCGTTGGCTGCTCCACTTGAATTTTCTGAGAAGATTGATTTGAGCAACCCCTCTCCGAGTGATTTGAGTTTAAGATCCATCGAGAAAAAAAATCAAGAGCCCAAACTTAGACAGTGGTTTAGCATCACAGTAGTTCTGAGTAAGAGTTCTTGTACCTATTACTCTTGAGAGTTGCGCACTCTCTAGACAGATAGGTTTTGGCTCGAGTGTTGAAGAGTCGTTGTCTTCACCGAGCTAGATCTTCAGCAACCAAGAGTGATTATGGTTCGCGAAGGTCGACCGAAGGTTTGGAGATCACCGACAAGGATCTACCACGAGTGAAATCAACCTGAGTCTGATCAGCTCTGTGTTGAAGAAGAATAGGGTGAAGAGAGTTTATCTTCCATGTTAAGTCACAGCCCCTCCAACTAGACGTAGCCCTTTGGCAGAAGGGTGAACTGGTCTACCAAATCTGATTGTCGCCATCGAGCACCACTTGTTTATTCTACTTCACTGCAATTCCTTCAGCAGTTCTTATTCGTGCTCTGTGCCGATAGTTTATCTGATCATTTTGTTCTGCAGTCAATCTCATAATTTATTGTGTTCATTTTGTTTCATTCTCATCACTTGTATTCATACATCTTCGTCATATTCCTCAGTTTACCTGTGAAATCATTCCATAGTATTATTTCTCTGTGCGTATCATGTTGTGTCTCATTCTACTGCATCTGTTTGCCTGTTGTATTACTCTCATCGTAGTTAAACCTGTGATTTCCCAAGCTAGTACTATTATCAATGCTTTCATCAAAGAATATGCTTCTGATGAAGAAGATTGACTCAGCTCATTTCCTTCCTTACTTTCTTCCGCTGCTGTGATTGGGATCAGTTTCAAAACATTCGAAAAAAAATTTGAATCTCCCATTCACCCCCCTCTGGTGATATACTCTCGGTGCTAACAATTGGTATCAAAGCAGGTTCTCCCTGTCTCTGCTTATTAAAGGTCTAACGCCCTTGGAGTTTTGAGTATGTCATATGCAGGTAGATCCTCGCACTCTGAAAGATTTCCTATCTTTGATGGAAATGACTATCTGTACTGGAAGGAACGAATGAGAATCAGAATTCAAACTATCAACTATGATTTGTGGCAGATTGTGGAAGATGTCTACACCATTCAGCAACCGAACAATCTCGACACCGATGATAAAGCAAAACTGCAGTTGGATGCTCAAGCAAAAGATATCATCTGCAGCAGTCTATCAAAAGACATTTTCTTTCGGTTCCAAAGGCTCAATACTGCAAAGCAAATTTGGGATGCCATCAACAATGCTCATGATGATTTTTTTGCTAGATCAGATCCTCACATTCAAATGCTTCGTGCTATGTTCACTGGATTCAGAAGTCTTCATAACGAAAGTGCTATGGAACTCACTGATCGATTGACAAACATTGTCGAAAGACCACATCAGCGAGGAATAACTGATATCACTGATAGAGATGTGGTCAACAAGCTTCTGAATGCTCTTGATGAATCCTTCGATCCCATTGTAGCTGAAATCAAACAAAGACCAGACTATGAAGAGCTTCACTATGTTGAGGTCATGACTCTACTGTTGATTCATGAAGAAAAGATGGAACTGGAAAATGCCAATCAAGAATCTTCTTCGGAAAGTGAAGGAGAAATTCTCTCACACTATGGCAGTTCTTAAGAAGAAGAAGAAGATGTTGAGAATCAACACACCATTACCAGAGAACTTGAAATGCTCACACAAAGGCTAAGTGATCTCAAAAGGAAAAATCTCTGCCTCACAAATGATGACGAGTTTGACGTGCCAGAATCGTCAAGAAGAAGATTGCCTCCGAAAGAAATGATGTGCTTCAAGTGCAAACAACTCGGTCATCTCATTGCAGACTGTCCATGCTAGGAAGGAAAACCTAGCAACAGATGGAAATACCTTCACTACAGTGGATTCACACAAATGGATCGTCATACTAAGCTCTCAAAGAAAAATGAACCATCCTCATCTTCTTCGACGAGACCAGTCACTGACGTAAAAGCAAGAGCAACCATCAAATCAAATATGAAGAGAATATCACGACTGAATAGAGCATGTGCTGATATAACCCCGGACTCTGAAGATGAGGCAACAGACTCTGAATCAGATGATGAAGAATTCTACAAAAGTATTGGAAGGAGCAATACCTTCATTGCCTATGAGTCATCTGAGAACTCACTCGAGTCAGACACTGATGATGATGCTTCAACCAATGATGAACCGATCGCTTTCTGTCTCATGGCAAAATCATCAAAGGATCAGGTATCAGCAAAACACCAAAGATCCATGAATGAATATTCACCTGAATATATTTCCTATGTCAAGCTAGTCAAGATTGCAAAATCTCAACATGATGAACTTGAAATGCTTGAGAGAAATCTCAGGAAAACCGAGGATTACTGGTCGGAGAGATGGAGAAGAATCAAAAATTGATCGAAGAGCAATATGCCTTTTCATCAACTATTGATGATCTTACCAATCAATATGATTCGCTTATAGTTGGCTTTGAGAATTTATCAGATGAACTCCTTAACAGGAATCAAGAACTCGTGTCATTGAAAGAATCTCATAATGAGCTGGTGTTATAGAAAGCTTCTCTCTTCGCCAAGCAATATGTTCGACTTCCTGATGATTTTGTACCTCGATGCTTAAAATGCCTAGAACGTAGCAATGCTGATTCTCATGCTGAAACTTCTAATACTGTTGTTAAGAATATTGCTACTACTGAAATTGGTACTACTAACCCCTCTTCCGAGGATTTTGCTGGTATTACTGAAGAAAATTACAGGCTAAAGGGCTTACTTGAGACTGGAATGCTAAGGAGCCTAAAAGAGCATCAAACCCTATGTGATGTGCTCAAGAAGTCCATACTACACAAAAACCCTCTGAAGGAAGGATTAGGTTTCGAAAAGAAACTCAATGTGGATGGATCCTACTGGATTCCCGAGCAGTATCCTTGAATGACTTGGGTTCATGCAAAGAGTAAAACCCTCGAACCTGAAACTCTAACTGGCTATCACTCACCCATTCCTGTTGATACCGATGAGTCTGACGACTCAAATTACAAAATCTTCAAACAATAGAATGGTGAAGTTTTTGCTCAATATGTTGGAACTAAATGCAGGACAGGTTCACCCAATAAGCAAATCTGGGTAAAGAAGTGCATTGTTGAAATTTTTTCTGTCACTGCCAACCTGACTGTGTAGGATAACTCTTGATGTGGAAATGGATATCATTCACAGTCTACTTTAGAATCTTTCTTGAATAATTATCATCCTAACTTGCGTCAGAAGGATTACATGCGTACCTCTTCAAATCATTACATCCATATATCTGGTAATAACTTCAATGCATATTCATATGATTATCATCAAAGTGCACAGGTGTCTTACAGGCCTCACCGAAGGAATACTCCTACTCAGTCCAAGCAAATGAGATCCTCACCACCCATGCAAGAGTGGGTTGTGAAGAAGAACTGATCCTCTCTTGCTGGGAAATTTCTCAGGGATATCTCACATTTATTTTAAGCCCTGAGATCAATCATTGTTTATGCTTAACTCTTTGTGTTTTTCGTTCGCCGTGTTTGTGTTTTTCATTCATCGTATTTGCCTTCAGTTGGGGTTGTGTTCTGTTTTTCCCTTTGGTCTTTCTCGTCTTGTCTTTGTTGTCCGTCATGAACATGCAACTTGATCTGAAGAAGATTTCAATCTGACGTCCTTGGTCGTGAATGAAATCAACTTCGAAATTTCAGCTGTTTTGGCGCTTGCGCTTCCTCAAACCCTTCGGCATTCTGTTCAGTTAACGAGATTTTCGCAGGAAACGATGACATGTGCCCATGATCTCACGATCGTGATCTCGTATGTTGAATGTGGAATGTCCCGTGCGTTTTGGCCGTGGATCTCGGAGGAAGTGGTTTCGCCCTCGGGCTATATAAACCCCCCTCCAGGCGTCTTCCTCCTTTGTTATTTCTCTATTCGACCTCAAACCCCTCCTCTCGCTCTCTGCTCGAGCCTGAGCTTGAAGCAGCATTGACGTTGCGCCTTGCCGTGCAACTCCGGTGAAGCCCCACCGCTGTTGGTCACGTTAGTGTGGTACATCTTCTCTCCCGCAGTGCCATAGATGATCTTTGCTGCCAAGTTAGGGCATTCAGATCTAGAGCTAGCCCTGTCGTTCCTGTGTTCCAGGGCTGTTCTTACCGACGCAATTTCTCCTATTTTAGTTTCTTACGGTAGATCTTAAGGGCTCTCTAGGTTATGGCTTGTATGGTTTGTAGCTTTTCCCTTTTACCAGTCTTTTGAGATCTAGGGTTCATGTGTATCCTTCTGAAAGATTAGATAAGTTGTTACTCTGCCCTATGGTGCTATGCAATTATATCGATGATATCTTTC
Organism: Thinopyrum elongatum; assembly: GCA_011799875.1. Taxonomy (NCBI): domain Eukaryota; kingdom Viridiplantae; phylum Streptophyta; class Magnoliopsida; order Poales; family Poaceae; genus Thinopyrum; species Thinopyrum elongatum. Next base: position 350,951,057 of record CM022297.1, on the reverse strand, counting down.
AAATATATGCCATGAATTACTACGCTGCTTCCGAAAAACTTGTCATTTTCAGTCAAAAATGCTTCTGTGCATGTTTGTGACCCCTTCCTGTTTTCCCTCACATTGATGTTTTTCTCTCAGGAGTGGTCATGGCTCATAGTTCGGACAAGCAGTCTGGGTCCGAGGAAGAAATACCTCAGCTGCCGCGTGTGGCTAATAGAGCAAAGTTGGCTGGTGAAAGAAAAGCAGCTAAGCCGCCAAAGGTGCCGAAGAAAAAATCTGAGTCAGAATCTGATGAAGAAGAAGATGATATTCCCTCAGCTCACAGTCAGCCAGAGGATGAGCAAGTCACCGATTCCAAGACCATGTTCTCTGATGGAAATCCCAAGAAGGGTGGTCGCGGTAGAGAGAGGAACCCCGCGGCTGAGATGTCTGATCCCGAAACTTACAAAACTCCACCTGGAGTTGAAACTGCCACCGAAAGAAATAACAGGCTACAGAAAATTCGCCGTCAATGGGCAAAGAAGTGGTTCAACTATGAAAATGTCTGAAGGAAATATCAGATCTTATTCGCATTCACTCCACCCTGGAATGACTGCATCGCAAAGGGCTGCCTAGGTCAAGATGATGAAAAAGTTAGGCCAGCTCCTCCCGCTAATGCTCATGCTGATTCATTGAAGACAACTGCTAATTTCCCCGAGGAAGTGGAAAAGAGAGCAAAGGCCAAGGCCAAGCGTGAAGCCAAGACCTCAAGGAAAAATCAGGTGGAACAAAGAAATGTTGAGTTAACTCAAAAAGATGTGCAAGATAAGAAGGAACGGGCCTCTACCCGAAAAGAAAAGAAGAAGAGGAAGTCTGTTTCCCCTCGAGCTCCGAGAAAGAAATCAATTGCGAGAAAATCAAAGAAGGCAGCATCTGCCTCATCTGATGATTCTTCCGATGATAATGTTGCCGAAGAAATTCCTATGTATGATCAACGAGCTCTTCCTGGCAAGCCGTATCAAACTCCCTCACCAGCAAAAGTTTCTCCTCCATTGAGGATGTCACCCAGGCTTGCAACTGCTCCAGTCTCAGATAAACCTTCGGGTTCTGCTGCCCCATCTATGAAGAGAAAGCTACTCCCTGAAGAGAAAGCTCCAGCCTCAACCAAGAAAGCCAAGACAAATGTTCCTGCTTTGACAGAGGAACAATCTTATGACTTCAATCTCATGATTGATGTTATTGAAACTGCTGCCTATGATCCTAAATCAGCTGACCTGAGCAGTTTGGGTCTTCCTAAAGATGTTACCAAGTTGGTAACAAAACACTTTGCTGAGCTAGGTGAGATTACCAAGGAGCTGAACCAAGCTGTCAAGGGCAAGAAGCGCCTCGAGCAAATGAGGAAAGAAGCTAGCACTGACTCTGAAAGGAAAAACCTTAACAAGAAAATTCTTGAGCTCATGAAATCCCTCACTGTTATGAGGAAAAATAAGATTGAATGGCACTCATGGCTGAAGTTGGATATTTCTGAGTTGTGTGATCGAAGGAATGATGAGATCAAACATCAAGCAGATCTTGCTCGACAAAGATTAAAGGAAGAAAAGCATCAGAAGGCATTGGAAAAAGCTAGCAAACAGAAGGAAATCAAAGATCGCCGTATCCAGATTATTGCATCTGACACACCTATCGACTCAAGTGCACCTCTACAGCAGATTCCACCATCTCCTCCTCACGAGGATGATCCCATGCAACAAGTAGAGCGTGCGGTAGTTATCATTCCTACCTCAGTTGCTCAAGAATCTGATATGATGGATATCTTTCTGAACAATCCTATCGAAGAGAATGTTGTGCCCGAGCAGCAAGCTCCAGAAGAAACATTGATGAAGAGATTGAAATGGAGAAGGTAGTTTCATCGCCGCTGAGAGAAATGCATGATGAGCCCTCCGGATCCAAGAAGGATGATAAGGTTGAGGGGGAGCAAGTTGCTTCTCGAGGAAATACTACCCCGGTCTCCTCATTTGGTGCCCCTACCCAGATGGAGGTTGACCCTGCTCCTGGTTCTTTGGCTTCACAGCCAGAACAGGAAGAAAAGAAAGATGAAGAGCCCATGGCTCATGAACAAGAAGTACCAGCAGTTGTACCACCAGTTTTGCCTCAGCAGACCGAAGGAGAAGCTGTTGTGCCTCCTACTGTTGAGAGCTCACCGAAAGAAAAGGCCCTAGTGCCTGAGAATAAGAAAGCCGCTGAAGGAGTTCCAGTGAAGGAAATTGAAGGTCAGATCAGTGCCCCAATGCCATCAGCTCTAGTGAAAGCAAAAAGGCCTCTTTCTCCATTAAAGCCAATCGATGAAAATGTGCCTGCATTTGATGATGTTTAGCCGATGGAAATTAGCGATGAAGAGAATCGAAAAAATCCCCAGGAATCATTTCCGTTGTTTCCAGCTGAGTATGGCCCCAATGGCCCTGCATTTAATGAACAACTTCATCTCTTGAAGCTAGCATTCTTTGGGGTCAGCCCTTACGAAGGAGAAAGAACTTCACTGTCACCAAGGTTTTGGACTGAAGAACAAGTTGTTTATTATGCTCGGATCCTGTTTGTCGGTGTACTAAGTATTGGGCCACTAGTACCCCGTACTTGTGCACGGCCAGTTGTAGCCATCCTCGCGGCAAGGCTTGTCGGGAACAGCTCGAGGTCGATTCAAGCCACCAAGAAAATCATCAAGTCAGAGATCTGAGGATCAATGGGTAAGCAAAGCTGGAACTCGAAGGCCAACTTTCCTGGCAAGATCCTTGCCGGGATGGCCTGTGGCGCCCGGCAAGGCTTGGCGCCCGGCAAGCCTTGGCGTCCGGCAAGGCTTGGCGCCCGACAAGATTCGGCGCCTGGCGAGATTCTGCCACTGTGCCACCGCTTCGGCACAGTAACAAGTCTGACATTCTGGGTCCTTCTCTGGATGCGTGGCGACACGCCAGTGGAGGAGAGCTTAAGCGGTGCTGATGGGATGGCCCCTTTTTCCATCCCCAAGAAAGTGAGGACACCTAAACGGACACCTCACGGTGCATTAAATGCGTTTGTCCTAATCCGTCAGGGGTTAGGTATGATACCCTGTAGCTACTTTACACTGTGATGTATGTACATTTTGCCACTATGGAGACCCCTTTGAGCATATAAAAGGAGGCCCAAGGCAACTGCTACAGGGGAGGAGAACTTCTGGCCCATTCTGCATGTGTAGCTGCTCTTTGAACGTACTGTTCATTGCGAGCGCTCCTGAAGGCTGGGCTCAAGAACATCAATAAGAACACAAAGCAGGAGTAGGGTTTTACGCTGATCAGCGGCCCGAACCTTGGTAAAAACCTCACGCGTCGATCATTGGTTCTGCTCTTTGCGTATACCTCTCCCCCCGCCGAATCGTAAAGGGATCTCTCGGGATCCCATAGGTGTCGTACCCCGACATCTTTGGCGCGCCAGGTAGGGGGATTGAAGGTTGCGTGAACCTGATCTAGTGCTCGGCGCCCTAGTTTCTTCATCATCTTCATCATCATGCCGCCCAAGAAGAAGAGCGCTGCGTCAGCGCAGCCGTCCACGTCCATTTTGCCTACACCTTCGCGTACAGGCGACGGCGTGGGTGCAGAAGGAAGAGGACTAGAACCTCCGCGGCGTTCTGGTGATCCAAGCCAAGCGAGCGGTATTGTTCGCAGTGGCAGTGGTAACCTGCACGCCGCTGGATCTAGAGATGGCACTGTGTTGCCTACGGGTGGCACAACGAACTCTAGAGATCGGAGGGCGCCTGCTGGAGCTCCCGCGCCAGCGCAAGCCTCGCGACCTACCCAGGTCGTGCATGATGAGCGACGCCATGGCGCTGGTGGTTCGGGGCGTCCCCATGAAAAGGTTTCTGTGCATCGATCCCAAGATGCGCGGGGCTAGCATGCACACCAAGCTGCCGGCGGAGGTGGCGCACGGTCGCGTGACCGTGGTGGTGCTCCTTCTAACATGGTTAGGAGTCAGAGCACCTCACGTACCTCGCACTTGTCGCCACCACCTACGCCAGTGGAAGCCTTGGCACGTGCGCAGCTGCTTCTCGATTTTCCTCCCGCCCCGGAGAAGATGGAGGAGTGGCGAGCTACTATCCAGAGCCTTATCGGTTTCGCCAACAAGGATGGACCGCAAGAGGCAGGGCCCTCGCAGCGGAGGCCCATCGTTCCGGCGCGAGCCGATGTAGAGAAAACCAGAGGTGGTGCAACCATAGTGCACTCCCCTCCACGGCACCAGCGGCGGCCGACAACTCAGCAAGTCGACCGCCATGAAGAAGTTTCCACGGCGTCGTCCGATCCACGGATGCGCCGTGATCAGCGTCAAGTTCTCCAGGAACAAGGCAAGGAGGACGCTCGAACAACCATCGAGCGGCGACGGGAAGCGCGCTATCAGTCTGATAAGCGTGCGGGGTCGGCTGTCGATGAGCCTGCGCCAGGGGACGTAGGAGACTTACCTTATGAGGTAGGGACTCCAGCGTTTACCCGTGAGCTGCGGCATGTCCGGTGGCCCAATTCCTGAACCTTCAAGCTGGAGGTCCCGGAGAAATATGATGGCAAGGCCAAGCAGCAAAGAGATCGGCCCGCTCGGGGCCGAGACAAAGAAGGAGATGATGATGAGGAAGATGATGAATCCAGTGAGCAAGAATTCCAGAAGGCTATGGAGGCCATGTGCATCGATGGGGGTGCCTCGCTGCATTCTTCCCACCGCCAACTTAAACAGTGGGTGCGGGAGGTCAATGCAGCAGAGCCGTCCCCAGAGGCATGTAGGCCCCTGAAGTGGTCCAGCACGCCTATCATTTTCGACGCCGAGGATCACCCCGATCGCACAACTGCGATCGGGTGCTTACCATTGTTGGTCTCCCCAACAATTCGTAACCTCAAGGTGATGAAAATGTTAGTTGACGGCGGGGCCAGCCTAAACTTAATCTCACCGGATGTGCTCAGAAAGCTTCAGATTCCCGACGGGGACCTCGAGGAAACGGGTACGTTTCAAGGGGTCAATCCGGGAAGAACCCAGCCTAAGGGCAAGATTACGCTGCCAGTAACATTTGGCAGCGAGCTCAACTTCAGGACCGAGAAGGTGGTGTTTGATGTCGCCAAGATTCCCATGTCATACAATGGGATCCTTGGTCGGCCAGCGCTGGCTAAGTTTATGGCGGCATCACACTACGCGTACAATGTCTTGAAGATGCCTGGGCCGTTGGGCGTCATCACTATCCATTCTGATAAGAGAGATGCGCTCATCTGTGCCGACCAACTTTACCGGGAAGCAGTTGCAGCACCTGCCATCAAGGCACTTGCTCCTGCCGCTGGAACTCCCAGAGGGAAAAAGAAGACCGGCAGGAACCTTGGCGCGAACTCCGGCAAGCGCACCTCCTCGGAGTGCTGCGCTTCCGTCGAGGACGTACCAGAGAGTCCCACTGGCAAGAGCAAGAAGTCCAAGGCTGCTCCGCCGGAAACCAAGAAGGTGCCTGTCAGAGAGGACAGAACAGGGGGAACTTTCACCATAAGTTCCACCCTAGATGACAAATAGGAAAGCGCGCTCGTTGCTTTCCTGCGGGCGAATGTCGACGTGTTTGCATGGAAACCGTCTGACATCCCCGGTGTTCCCAGGAAGGTAATTGAGCACCACCTTGCTGTCTGTCCTCATGCGCGGCCCGTCAAGCAAAGGGTCAGGAAGCAAGCCTTGGAGCGGCAAGAATTCATTGCCGAAGAGATTAAAAAGCTGGAGGCGGCAGGACTGGTCAAAGGAGTGCTTCATCCAACCTGGTTGGCCAATCCAGTCGTAGTGCGGAAAGCGAATGGGAAATGGAGGCTTTGTATCGATTATACAGATATCAATAAAGCTTGTCCAAAAGATCCCTTTCCCTTGCCGCGCATCGACCAGATTGTGGATGCCACCGCTGGTTGTGATCTCCTATCCTTCCTCGATGCCTATTCAGGGTATCATCAGATTTTTATGGCAAAAGAAGATGAAGAGAAGACCGCCTTTATCACCCCATGTGGTATGTATTGTTTTATACGAATGCCTTTCGGGTTGAAAAGTGCTGGTTCAACATTTGCCAGAGCAATCCAGATTGGTTTTGAGCCACAACTCCATAGAAATATGGAGGCATATATGGATGATATAGTGGTCAAAACCAAAGACAAAGCAACGCTCATTCAAGACTTAGAAGAAACATTTGCAAACTTGCGCAAGATCAACTTGAAGCTCAATCCTGAGAAGTGCGTGTTCGGTGTTCCTTCCGGCAAGCTCCTCGGATTTTTTGTATCTTGCCGGGGAATCGAAGCGAACCCCGACAAGATCAAAGCTATTGAGCAAATTGAAGCGCCGAGACGCGTCAAGGATGTGCGTCGTCTTGCCGGCTGTGTTGCTGCTCTAAGCAGGTTTATTTCCAAATCTGCTGAGCGTGCCCTGCCCTTCTTCAAAATTTTGAAGAAGGCAGGTCCGATGAAATGGACTCCGGAGGCGGAGGCTGTGCTGCAAGATTTGAAGAAATACCTTTCCTCTCCGCCGACGCTAGTCGCGCCTAAACCACAACAGCCGTTGCTGCTATATCTGGCAGCAACAAATCAAGTGGTTAGCGCTGCGCTAGTGGCGCAGAGAGAAGCTGATGAGGAAGCAACACCAGCAGCAGGACCGCCGGATGACGCGGCAAGATCTTCCCCGGCAAGGGTTGATCCCGGCAAGACAGGATCTGCGCAAACAGAAGAACCCGTGCAGAAGAAGAAGGTGGTGCAGCGCCCAGTTTATTTTGTTAGCTCTCTTTTACAAGGAGCTAGGTCAAGATATTCTGGTGTGCAGAAGTTGCTTTTCGGCCTCCTTATGGCCTCGAGAAAGCTGCGCCATTATTTTCAAGCACATGAGATCACCGTCGTCACTCGCTTTCCGTTGCAACGGATTTTGCAAAATCCGGAGGCAACTGGCAGGATCGTGGAGTGGGCGTTGGAGTTGTCCAGCTTTGGCCTTAAGTTTGAAAGCACTTCGATGATCCAGAGCAGGGCCTTGGCGGAGTTCATTGCAGAATGGACCCCAATGCCAAATGAAGAAGTTCAAGAAACAACTCTCCCCGGCAAGGAAATCGATCAGCAATGGGTTATGTACTTTGACGGGGCTTTCTCGCTGCAGGGCGCCGGTGCTGGCGTGCTGCTTGTCGCACCCACCGGAGAGCACCTCAAGTACGCAGTCCAAATGCACTTTCCCCGGGAGAGTTCGACCAACAACACTACAGAATACGAAGGTTTGCTTGCCGGTCTCAGGATCGCGGCAGACCTTGGTATCAAGAAGCTCGTCATTAAGGGCGATTCACAACTTGTCGTCAGGCAAGTTAACAAGAGTTATCAAAGTCCATTGATGCAAGCCTACGTAGATGAAGTGAGGAAATTGGAAGAGCGCTTTAACGGTCTCCAAATGGAGCACGTTCCTCGTGCCGAGAACAATATTGCTGACGACCTGTCAAAGCGTGCTGCCCTCAAGTTGCCTGTGGAACCAGGTACTTTTGTGCTCCAATTGACTCAACCATCCGTGGCGGCATCGATGCGGCAAGAAAAGAGAAGAAAGTTGAACTCTGGCCAGTACTTCCCGGCAGAGCTCCCCGGAGCCGCCGGCAAGGAAGTTGCCGGGATCGACATGCCTGCCGGGGAACAACAGGCTCCGGCAGGGTCTCAGGCCCTTGCTGTCGAGACGAACGTTCCCCCGGCAGAGGAGATGCCTTTAGTCCTAGCTGTCAAGCCTCAGGCTCCAGCATGGGCACAGCACATTGTCCATTTCCTTCAGACAGGTGAACTCCCTGAGGAACAGGAAGAAGCAGAGAGAGTAGCCCGTCGGTCTGTTATGTACAAGTTTGTCGATGACGTCCTGTACAGAAAGAGACCGAACGGTGTGAAATTGAAGTGCATTCCTCGGGAGGATGGGCTAGAGCTGTTGGCGGAGATACATGGGTGCATATGTGGTTCTCACATAGGGTCAAGAGCGCTTGCCGGGAAAGCATTCCGGCAAGGTTTCTTTTGGCCCACCGCTCTCCAGGATGCGACTGCACTAGTAACCAAATGTGAAGCGTGCCATTTTCATTCGAAGAAATTACATCAGCCAGCTCAAGCTCTTCAGACAATCCCTCTCTCCTGGCCATTTTCGATCTGGGGGCTCGACATACTGGGCCCTTTCCCCCATGCTATCGGGGGCTTTGAGTACTTGTACGTTGCTATCGACAAGTTCACAAAGTGGCCGGAGGTGGAAGCAGTGAGGAAGGTGACAGCGCAATCAGCTGTCAAGTTCTTCAAGGGAATTGTTTGCCATTTCGGTGTGCCCAACAGGATCATCCCCGACAACGGCATGCAGTTCACAAGTCGCACCTTCATGCAGTATGTCCAAGACCTTGGCGGCAAGATTTGTTTTGCCTCTGTTGCTCACCCGAGAAGCAATGGCCAAGCGGAGAGGGCCAATGCTGAAGTGCTGCGCGGTCTCAGGACCAGAACTTTTGACAGGCTGAAAAAGTGCGGAAGACGCTGGATTGATGAGTTGCCGGCGGTTCTTTGGTCAATCAGTATGACACCAAATCGAGCCACCGGCCAGACACCCTTCGCTCTGGTCTACGGAGCGGAAGCAGTTCTCCCCACGGAACTCATATACGGATCTCCTCGAGTGCTCGCTTATGATGAGCTCGAGCAAGAGCAACTGCGGCAAGATGACGCTGTGCTCCTTGAGGAGAATCGTCTTCAGGCTGCTGTGCGAGCTGCACGCTACCAGCAAGCTTTGCGCCGCTATCATAGCCGCAAAGTCCATGCCCGAAGCCTTGAGGAAGGCGACCTTGTTCTTCGACGGATTCAGTCCGCCAAGAATTCAAACAAGTTGACGCCAAAGTGGGAAGGCCCTTATCGGGTAGTATGAGTCACCAGGCCCGGCGCTGTCCGCCTGGAGACCGAGGATGGCGTTCCAGTGAGCAATTCCTGGAATATCGAACATCTTCGCAAAGTTCTATCCATAAGGCGCGGTTGCCGGGGGCTCCCAGCAACCACCCTTTTGTACAAGTCTTGCCAGCAAGGCATGTGATCCTTTGTACAAAGCCAGGCGCAGACCCTGAGCACAGATGAATAAATTTAAGTGTTGTACATTCCCTTATTGATTCCCATGTTCATATTTATATATATGCATGTTTGTCTAAGATTTTGTATGACACGTAATCCCGGTAAGTTCTAACGAACCGCCAAGGTTTCATGTCTTTATTTTCTCTTCTTTCTTTTTCCCAAAAGACAGAAGGATTCCTCGCGTGCACATTTGCCGGGGGGGGGGGAGAAGATATGAATACCAGTTGGCGACGTTCGGAATCGACGCTTGCCGGAGGAAGGACAGTGACAGAAAGCTAAGTCCTAAAAACTCAGAGCAAGTTTCTCTTTTATTACAAAGTTATTTCCTTGGACGATTCTGACTTTTGTATGGAAAATCTGCACGCGAAGGAACCCTTGTTGTAATCAATCGCGCCCTTATTTTATTTCGAGCCCGCTCAGCGATTTAAGTGGCTGCACTGAGAACACCAAGGAGTCTTGCCGGCCGCTGCGCCTCCAGCAGGCTGCTGAAGTCCCGCACCTAGCGCTCGCGGCGGGTTGCGTGCCGGCAAGTTTTTCAATAAGCATAGGATGAACTCCATACATAAAGGAATCAGACAAGGAAAGTAGCAAGCATGAACCTAAGCATAGGCAAATTGTATTACATCCATGAGTTACCGCAATTCTAACTTGAGACTCAATTGTCTTTTACATGAGATAGCAACGGCAAGGAGAAAAGGAAGCACTCAATCCCTGCGCTGGCCTTCGATCCTTTTGATGGAATCCACCTTCTCAAGGATAGGCGCGATGCACTCCTCAAGCGCCTCAACATTTGCATCCCTTGGTAGATGGCCGAGCGCGTTGGAGAGGTCGATGCCGGGATTGCTGTGCACCACCTTGATGAGCACCTTGCGGAGGACGGCCCGGCAAAGCCGGCGAGTCTCGCTGGCCAGTTGGGTCGCCCGGCTAGACTGGAGCGCCCTCAATGTGTTGATGATGCTTTCAAAGAACATCGTCAACCTGGCACTTGGAGATATTCTTTCCTCGGAAGAATACTTGAAGTTCGACAGGCCCATGGTTGACAGTTCTGCGGTAAGCTTCTCCGCGGTGGCAATGAGACGTCCAGTCCAGATCTCCACTCCCTTCTCGTACTCGGTTTGGGCGGCGGCGGCACTCTTGAGCAGGTTCCTCTCTCCTTGGAGATCCTTGAGTAGAGCCTTCTCACGGGCCCTGCCGGTCTCGAGAGACTTCTGCAGCATGGTCAGCTTCAGCTCCAGAACCGCAATATTATCAGCCGCAGAGGAGAACTGCTTGGTCTTGTCGGACAGGGCAACTTGCATCTCCGCCAAGGAGTGGAGGCTTTTTTCCCTGTCCCCCTTGAGTGTCGAGAGCTCCTTGCCGTGCTCTTCGAGATCTGTTTCCAGCCTCTTCACTTTGTCGCTCAGCTCGTTCTTGGCGGCCTCTGCAGATTTAGCAGCATCGACAGCCTCCTTGAGCTTGCCGGCGTGACTTGCAGTCAGAGCTTCGAGCGCCTCCTTATGTTTTTGCTCCAGCTCCTGGGTCCGCCGCGCGACAAGATTCTCGATATCCTCATCCTTGCTACGAAGCTTGGCGGCGAGCGCCTGCTCATGTGCGGTGAGATCTTCCTCATGAGCATCAAGAGCAACACGGAGCCCCGTCAGGAGGGCATCTTCGGCAGCAATCCTTTGAACATCTTCATCATGCGCTTTCTCCATATCGGACTACTTCAGGAGGATCTCATTCCACTGTTGGCTCACTTGTTCCCGGCCGGCAACCAACTCTTGGAGGGCCTCGGCGTGCCAGATCTGCATTTGTGCGACGCGCCTTTGAAAATCCGCTTCGGCCGCCTCGACAACTGCCATTCTGGAGTCCGCCTTCTCTTTTCGGGCGCGATGGAGAGCCTGGAGTTTGCGGAAATTCTCGCCCATGGCCTGAAGGAGCTGATCCTCTTCAGATTTGCCGCTGCTAGCGCTGGGGTCGTCGACAACTTCGAGCCCGGCAGCTGCAATGATTTCTTCAAAAACTTCTCCTTTGGCTGGTGCCCCAGTGCTTGCCATCCCCGGCAAGTTGACGAACAGGTTCTCGCCAACCTTGAGGTACTTGCTAGATGAGGGGCCTTCAGATGTTGATGGCTGGTCTTCAGTGGCCGCCTCACCAGTGGCAGGGGGCTCTGTGGCCGGTGCAGCGCCTAGCGCTCCTGCGGCAGGAATGCTGTCAGTGCGGTCCTCAGCCTCCCTGTCGCCCCCTTCGGCAGGTTCCTCGGCGGTTTCCTTTTGTGCCATCTTGGCGGCTTCCCCGTCAAGAGCACCACCAGCCTCGACAGTGTCATCCTTGGTGGCCTCGCTGGCAGTGATCCTGTCTGCTTCGGCGGCGGCATCCCTGGCGGTCTCCTCGATGACAACGTCGACGTCCATGTGTTCCATCACAGGGAACTCTGAAGGGCGAAGGAGGAAAACAGAATAAGATCGAGGTTGAAATTCGAAATGACTAAAGACAGAGAGATAAGAGAAAAGGAGTAACAAGCGCTCTGAGGCAATCGAGTACCTGCGTCGAGCTGTCGGGAGGTGGCTTCGCCTCTCCCGGCAACTTCGGTTGCCGGGGGTGGGTTGCCGGAGTCCGTGCTTGCCGGCTCCTCCTCAATCAGGACGGGCTCGTCGGCAGGATCTCTTGCCGGGGATGTGCTTGTGGGCGGAGCAGTCGATGAAGGAGGCACAATGGAGATGTCTTCTCCTTGTTGCTGTTCTTCTCCTGCGAACCCAAGGATATCAGCAATAAGAATGAAAGCCTCGGCACCAGTCAGCGAAAAAAGAACAATGAACTTATGCTGGGGGCTGTGCTGGGGGCTGCGCTGGGGACTGGACTCCGGGCTGACAATGACAATTTCTGGCACGCTCATGGAGCCTGCCGGGGGCTCGTCACCCGTAGAAGTCCTTGACCTCTTCGCCATCCTCTCCAGCAAGGTTTCTGTGTCACTGCATAAACAATACAAGCAAGTTAGTAAGATTGATCCAGAATTGGAGGGTAAAAGCTGTGGCAAAGTACTCACTCTTCTTCCTCTCGCTCCGGACTAAAGCCGGAGATGTCGAAGTCGACCTCCGTTGCGATGTCTGAGTAGGGAGGCGGAGGAGGAGTCCTAGGCCGCTTGGCTGTGGTAGGCGCCGGGCCAGCTTCCGGTGCGGTAGTACGAGACCCTCCTGCCGCCCCAGCAGTGGCCGCTGGTGTGGGTCTCGCGCGCCGCGCAGGCTGTTGACGAGCCCCCTGCCGCGGTCCGGTCTTGCCGGCCACTTTCTTGCTGGGGGCTTCGCCGCTCGAAGAAGGCTGGCTTGCCGGGATGCCAGATGCAGCCTTTCGAAGAACACGTTTCGCCTTCTTCGGGGGTGGGGGCTCTTCTCGCGTCTCTTCTTCGGCCGTGTCCTCGCCGGACGAGCTCTCAATAGCTGCGCTGCTCTCTTCCCCGGCAACCTTGTCCTCCTCGGCAGGCTTTACCTCCACTACCACCTCGGCGTCGCTGGCTTCCCACTCTGTGAAGCCGACGCTACCGGCCTCCGTGGCAAGATTTGCCTCCTCCACTCTAGTAGCAATGTAGGCTACTTCTTAATCAGTGGTGGCTCGGATGAGATCTGACTCTTGCCAGACAGGCTTCTCCGTCAAGTTGTCAAAAAACTTCTGTGCTTCCTCCTCGCTTGGCTCGGCCCAGGTCGGGTCAAGGCCGTGGGCATTGAACATCGGCATGAAGGCAATGATTGACCCCAAGGCAGAATTGTTGCACAAGGGGACAATCCTTGCCGGCAGCCGGTGCTTGTCTTCGCACTGGAATAATCTTTGACGGAGAGCGCCAAGCTGCATAGCGGTCAGGTTGTTGTTCAGCCCGGGGCGCAATCTCATGACATCTGCCGCGTTCTTGTATTCCCAAGCTGGCCTTCCCCTGTTCTGCAGAGGGGCGATGCGGCGGCGGAGAAAGTCGAAGCCGATCATCTCCATCGTCAGTCCGGCAGCCTTCAAGCGAAGGATTCTGGTAGTGGCGATTGTGAGCCTCTCGTCCTCTGCTGCGGGGTCGCTCCAATCCTTGCCGCGGACCACCTTCTGTTGCCGGGGATGACAAAATGGATGGGGATCTGCTTCCTGGATCTAGCACCATTCAGCCCGCCACTCGTCCCTCTTTTCGCGGTAAACTCCCTTTGGGTATATTTCCTTATTCCAAGCCCTTGGAATCCAGGCAATAGAACCAGAGAGGGCCTCTCCTTTTTGGATGCGAGGGTAGAAATAATGGCAAAAAAGAGCAGAATTGGGGATCACGCCAACAAAGTTTTCACAGAGATGGGCAAAGATAGACATGCAAAGTACTGCATTCGGTGTGAAATCAAGAAGGCGAAAGCCGTATGTGTACATGATATCATTGAAGAAGTCGGAAAAGGGGGGACAGAGCCCGCAATAGAAATATGTAGTGAAGAAAGGGTATCTGTCTGATCCGCCCTTGGAACAAGCACCTGGGATTACGCGTGTGGCTGGATGAGCTTGCGTCCCCTTCGCCCACATGCATTGGTATCGCCCCTTCAGAGCTTCGGCATCGAGCGTTGGAGGGAAGACGACGAGACTCTTCCGCATCTTCGCCAGTTCACTCTCCGGGACATCGGCCTTCGCCTCCTTGCCCTTGCCTTTGCTGGCCTTGGGCGCCATGGCGACTGTGAGGACGGAAGCTGGGGGTGGAACGAGCGCGGAAGCAGCGCACGGAAGAGGAATAGGGCCTCGCTTTGAGCTCGAGAGGAGGAAGGCGATGGCGATGGCCAGATTGAGAAGAAGAGGGGGGTAAATAGGTTTGTGCCTCTGCGACTTCTCTTTTTTATGGGGAAGGAGCGGAGCCGCCTCTTTTATCCCCCAATGTGAATGCGCCTCTATAGGCGCGAGGCAGTTGTAGCCTTTTTGGCACGCTTCCCACGTCACGCGCTCCGTGCGTGTAGTGGGGGGCACAGTAAAACGAGATATTTATGAGCAGTTAATTCCCTGCCACGCGTGCCCGTGCACTGTTTGGGCCTAGCCCAACAACGCCTCGCACTCATGTATGGCCTAGGCCCGGGGACTCCTGTCGGTGTACTAAGTATTGGGCCACTAGTACCCCGTACTTGTGCATGGGCAGTTGTAGCCATCCTCGCGGCAAGGCTTGCCGGGAACAGCTCGAGGTCGATTCAAGCCACCAAGGAAATCATCAAGTCAGAGATCTGAGGATCAATGGGTAAGCAAAGCTGGAACTCGAAGGCCAGCTTCCCCGGCAAGATCCTTGCCGGGATGGCCTGTGGCGCCCGGCAAGGCTTGGTGCCCGGCAAGCCTTGGCGTCCGGCAAGGCTTGGCGCCCGACAAGATTCGGCGCCTGGCGAGATTCTGCCACTGTGCCACCGCTTCGGCACAGTAACAAGTCTGACATTCTGGGTCCTTCTCTGGATGCGTGGTGACGCGCCAGTGGAGGAGAGCTTAAGCGGTGCTGATAGGATGGCCCCTTTTTCCATCCCCAAGAAAGTGAGGACACCTAAACGGACACCTCACGGTGCATTAAATGCGTTTGTCCTAATTCGTCAGGGGTTAGGTATGATACCCTGTAGCTACTTTACACCGCGATGTATGTACATTTTGCCACTGTGGAGACCCCTTTGAGCATATAAAAGGAGGCCCAAGGCAACTGCTACAGGGGAGGAGAACTTCTGGCCCATTCTGCATGTGTAGCTGCTCTTTGAACGTACTGTTCATTGCGAGCGCTCCTGAAGGCTGGGCTCAAGAACATCAATAAGAACACAAAGCAGGAGTAGGGTTTTACGCTGATCAGCGGCCCGAACCTGGGTAAAAACCTCACGCGTCGATCATTGGTTCTGCTCTTTGCGTATACCTCTCCCCCCGCCGAATCGTAAAGGGGTCTCTCGGGATCCCATAGGTGTCGTACCCCAACACTGTTTGGCAAGAATAGAATCTTCAATCACAAGATATTAAACTTCGCTGAACTCGAAGAAATGCCCTATTTCCTCCATGCAATCAAGCACATTGAACATGCCCTTCTGAAAGGATTCATGCGCTTCAATCATGGCTGGAATAGAGAGATTATCCTTCAATTATATGCCACACCATATATCTCAGGAGATCTTGGCAACACCTCATCCTGGACTCTTGAATGGATGACTGGCAGAGAAAGGATCAAATGTTCGGCAGATCAGTTTTGGGCAATAATAAATCTTCCTCGATGTGAGTTTGAGAAGGATAGAGAGCACAAGCTGCATTAGTGGGAAGTGTACGAAGCACAACTCCACATTCTAATGGATCCCACCATGGTTGGTGACGAATGCATTGATGTTGATCCAAAGAAGTTGGCCTATGACAACAAAGTGGCATTTCACATGCTGTGCAATACTCTCATGCCAACGAACATACAAAATTCCATCAATGGCATTGTGGGAAATGCACTTCTGGCCATGTCTCAAGGAATTATGTTTGATATTCCTGACCTTTTCATTCGAAACCTCGCATGTGCAGCTGACAGCCCTCAGTCACTGAAACCTTATGCTCCATGGATCATGTTCGCGATCGAGCAGCTCACCAATGAGAAATTCTTCTGGGCTTATATGCCGAAGGTATTCATGCCATCGGTTCATGATACTCTACGCATAGTAAAGGATATTGGAAAAGGGAAGGAACTTGTTGATACTGCTGCCACTGCGTTTGCATCTAAAAATGCACCGAAGGTCAAGAAAGCCAGGGTTGTAATCCCTCATGAGAAAAATCCATCTCTTTATGAGATTTGCATTCGCACACAGCAGACACTGGAAAGCCACATTAAGCTGGATAGAAAGTAAAAGCTAGAGTTAATGACTGAGCTGGATTTGCTTTATAATCATACTCACCAAATTCTTCTGCATGAGAAGGAGGCAAAGAAGCGCTCATGGACTCTGTTAAGGCAACATTACTCTTGTAAGGATTTAGCCAAAAAGGGCATCATGAAGGAGTATGACTTCCTGGACTTACTTGTTGTTCCTCGCATCCGAAGACAAACTCCCGTGCTGCCACATCGTTCTGCTTCAACTGACCTGATGTTTGTCGGTCATGATGATGAAATTGCAGATACAGCCGATACTCTTATCTTCAAGCCAGATGTTCATCGCTCCAAGTCATCCAGAGCCCTTGCTGCCACTCCTGCATCTGCCTTGACCATTCCTTACTCTTCAGATTCTGATTCATCAAGTGGTTTTAATTCTGACTCTGAGGATTCTCCCATGGAGTAGTTCCTCGTATGTTTTCTCATTCCTTTATTTGACACTTGTTGACAAAAGGGGGAGAATTACATCAAGTGATAGTTTATCGGGGTTCTTGTAGGGTGTTTTCTTTTGCATTTTGGTTTTCCCTCGAACAATTTACTTCATGAACTTAACGTACCGCCTGTGGTGTTGAAATACTCGGTCGCCATGTAACGTTAATAACCCCCCGCCTGCAATATTATTTGCTTCGTACTATCTATTTGCAGGTACCATCGAATGAGTTTTCCCTTGAAATGATTATCCTTGATAATTATCTATCTTCCAAGGAAATATATTTGCTCCTCGAAGAAGAACATGAAATCATCAAGTGATGATACTAAGGGGCAGAAGTACTTCGTTTACTAAATGAGTTATATCTGTTGTGGTTGGATATGTTCTGATTGTTATCCTTCATTATCTAACCTTGCCAGGAGAGAATGTCAGTCTAAGCTTTTATGCCTTACGTTGTGAAGGCTATATGTTTCACTGACAAAGTGTTTTTCCCTTGAAATTATTTCTCTTATAATCTTCTGTATCGCAGGGAAACCACATCTGTAGCATATCCACTCCGAGCAACATATTCTTATTTTATCTTGCTCTGATCGTATCGAATATCTACCATGCAGGAAAACTACATCTCGTGTGGATTCAAATTGTGTTCTGAGAAAACCTTCATGTTATATCCTTCATCACAAATCTTTCAAAGCATATCTTAAATCTAATTCTCTTTGAAGATTTTGTGATAGGAATCACCTCAGACACCGTCGAGTGCATTGAAAGAAGTCAAGTATCAAACCATAAATCAATGTCACTTATACGAAGAATAATATCGTCTTCCTCCGGTCCATTTATGCTCTGATGCATATCTTCAGGGGGAGAGTGCTTTATCTTCGTAATTATCTCTCGTGTCTTATTATCCTTCGCATTACATTCCATTATTTATCTATCCTTCAATGCGATCTGTTTTGTCAACAATCATCCAAAAAGGGGGAGATTGTTGGTGCAATATCTGCCTACCTTGTGTTTTGGAGATTGTTGACAGAAACAGGTATGGACTGATTTGTTTGCTAGTGCATATAGAGAGAAAAAGTCCATACACAACCGAAGAGAATGCTCTCTCCGCTGCTAAGTTCGAGGAACTTCACCGAAGTATATCTGCGTTGTAGAGAAGAACGAGCTATATTTGTTGAAGTTATATAGTCGAGCAGATTGATGTGAAGGAATCGACCCCTTGAAAGTTTACTGCTGAAGCAAAGCTTTTGACTCGGTATCGTCATCCAAAGAAATTGACTGCAACGATGGAAGTCGAAGACAAAGTGAAGACTTAGTATCCATTTCGTTGTTCTTCTTTCATTCAATTGAGTCATAGGACCTCCGTACTATTAAGAAGGTATAGGTTCTCGATGCTTAGATCCGCTGTGATGCTTAGCCAAAACCAATTAAAGTTGCGAGAGAAAGCTCTTTGTGTTCCGAGCAAATACTTGTCAGCAAGAGACTGTGATCTTCTTCGCTACGAGAGATTTGTCTCAGATCGAGGAGTTAGCATTACTTGCTCCGCAAGCAATGTTACCGTTGTGCTCAAATCCGACCGTTGGACTCGTGTCGTTCTGCCATTGGCTGATCCCGATGTCTAATTTGGTCATTTCCCATCTGGGAAGGCCGCGGCTATAAATAGCCGCTCCAACATTGTCCGTTGGCTACTCGGCTTGAGATTTCTGAGAAGATTGATTTGAGCAACCCCTCTCCGAGTGATTTGAGTTTAAGATCCACCGAGAAAAAAATCAAGAGCCCAAACTTAGACAGTGGTTTAGCATCACAGTAGTTCTGAGTAAGAGTTCTTGTACCTATTACTCTTGAGAGCTGTGCACTCTCTAGACGGATAGGTTTCGGCTCGAGTGTTGAAGAGTCATTGTCTTTACCGAGCTAGATCTTCAGCAACCAAGAGTGATTGTGGTTCGCGAAGGTCGACCGAAGGTTTGGAGATCACCGACAAGGATCTACCATGAGTGAAATCAACCTGAGTCTGATCAGCTCTGTGTTGAAGGAGAATAGGTTGAAGAGAGTTTATCTTCCATGTTAAGTCACAACCCCTCCAACCAGACATAGCCCTTTGGCAGATGGGTGAACTGGTCTACCAAATATGATTGTCGCCATCGAGCACCACTGGTTTATTCTACTTCACTGCAATTCCTTCAGCAGTTCTTATTCGTGCTTTGTGCCCACTGTTCAAGAATTCGTCCGATTAATCACTTAACGGGCCAGTTAATCGCTACTCATAGGGTGGCCGAATCGAATAACACACATTCATCGTGTTAACTTGTCAGGCCAATTAATTGGCCTGCGAGACCGATTAATCGGTTGTTAGGACGATTAATCATTGTTGAACCATAACTTGTGGGCAAAAAAGCCCAAAATTTTGCCCTGTAACCCCTCCCATCCCCCTCTCGCTCCTCAATAGCTAGGGTTCAACCAAATAGTAGCATATATTGGTATATTACATAACTGAGAGCATGAGAGTATGGTATAACACATAAAAAACTAGATATATGTTGGCAAGTTCCTATTTAATCTACCGATTAATGGTCGATCGATAAATTCAGTTAATAGGCCGATTCACCGATTAATCACTACTCCCAAGCCGACCGAGCAACTACCAGTTACCAATTTCTCCATCCTAACATAACCCCGTGCAAGACATGCTACCCGCACTATCAGAAGATAGCCTACGCCATCTTTATGGCGTCACGAAAACTTCAGCACTACTTCCAAGAGTGCTCAGTAACCTTTGCATCCGACGTCCCCTTAAGTGACATAATTAACAATCGAGATGTGACGAGGCGTATAGCCAAGTTGGTCATAGAGCTCCTACCCTTTGATATAACATACCGGCCACGCCGAGCTATTAAATCTCAGGTGCTGCAAGACTTTGTAGCCGAATAGACGGAGGCTGAACTTCCTAGAGAATACAACACATATTCACATTGGACCTTGTATTTTGACGGGTCAAAAATGCTTACTGGGCTGGGGGCTGGAGTAGTGCTTACATCGCTGATAGGCTATAGCATTCGATATGTGTTACAAATTATGTACACCGACTCCAATAATGTGGTCGAATATGAAGCCCTCTTACACGGACTCCGGGTAGCAGTCTCAATGGGCATTAAATGCCTCGAGGTTCGAAGAGACTCCAACCTCGCCACCTCCCAGGTAAATGGCGAGTTCAACGCAAAGGACCCAAAGATGACAGCTTACAGGAATATCGTGTTAAAAATCTCGGCCAGGTTCAAGGGGCTCGAATTTCATCACATCCCTCAAGATAGTAACCAGGCCGCCGATATCCTCGCCTGAATGGGTGCCAAGCGGGATAAGGTGCCCGACAACACCTTCCTCGAATGGCTTTTTAAGCCATCTGTGGTCTGACAGGACGACAAGGAAACATCGGTGTCAAACGACGTAGGGCAATCTGCCCCACCCGAGGGTGACACGGAACTGGACATAGTGGGTGGCTAGCCGTCCAGGAAACGGCTTCGGCGCACAAAGTCATGGCAGTCATTGCACCCTAGACTGAGCCACTCCTCGCGTACCTGCTCCACAAGGAGATCCCCAAAGACCAAAGCTCCCCGAAGACCAAACTGATGCACGTCGGATCATAAGGTAGTCTAAGGCCTATAATGTTCACGAGGGTGTGCTCTATAAACTAAGCACCACGGGCGTCCTTCAACGATGTGTATCTGAAGAGGAAGGAAGATCACTACTTCAGGCAAGGACAAGCTCAAACACAATCATCACATGTCTATCCTTCGAAAACCCAATGCCACCATGACAGCCTATGTCAAAAATAGTAAAAAGGGGACAAGTTTTAGGTGGTCGCACTATTCAGATAGGTTGGCGAGAGGTGATAATCGATAGCCAAAAGACACAGGTGGTATGTGATGGCTCGTGTCCGCGTCAGTATTTCCCCGAAGAGGAAGGGATGATGCAACACAACTACGGTAGGTATTTCCCTCAGTGATGAAACCAAGGTTATCGAACCAGTAGGAGAACCAAGCAACACTATGTAAACGGTACCTGCACACAAAGAACAAATACTTGCAACCCGACGCATAAGAGGGGTTGTCAATCCCTCTCGGGTAAAAGATAGATTGCTTTGTATGATTTTGGATAAATAGATCTTGCGATAGAACAAAATAAAATAAATAAAGAAAAAGTGCAGCAAGGTATTTGTGGGTTTTTAGAATAATATATCTGAAAACAAAATCAAATAAAAATAGATCTCAAAGCAAATATGATAAAGAGTAGACCCGGGGGTCGTAGATTTCACTAGTGGCTTCTCTCGAGAAAATAGCATACGACGGGTAAACAAACTACTGTTGGGCAATTGATAAAACTTCAAATAATTATGATGATATCCAGGCAATGATCATTATATAGGCATCACGTCCAAGATTAGTAGACCGACTCCTGCCTGCATCTACTACTATTACTCCACACATCGACCGCTATCCAGCATGCATCTAGTGTATTAAGTTCTTGGAAAAACGGACTAATGCAATAAGAACGATGACATGATATAGACAAGATCTATTCATGTAGGAATAGACCCCATCTTGTTATCCTTAATAGCAAGGATCAATATGTGTCTTGCTGCCCCTTCTGTCACTAGGAAAGAACACCGCACGACCGAACCCATCACAAAGCACCTCTTCCCATGGCAAGAAAAATCTATCTAGTTGGCCGCACTAAATGAAAGATTTGAAGAAGAAATACGAGGCTATAAGTAATTATGCATATAAGAGATCAAAGAACTCAAATAACTTTCATGGATAAATAGATCTGATCATAAACTCAAAGTTCATCAGATCCCAACAAACACATCGCAAAAAGAGTTACATCAAATAGATCTCCAAGAGACCATTGTATTGAGAATCATAAGAGAGAGAGGAAGCCATCTAGCTACTAACTACGGACCCGTAGGTCTACAATGAACTACTCACGCATCATCGGAGAGGCACCAATGAGGATGATGAACCCCCCGTGATGGTGTCTAGATTGGATCTGGTGGTTCTGGAACTTGCGGCGGCTGGAATTGTGTTTCGTCGACTCCCCTAGGGTTTTTCGATTTTCCGGGTATTTATAGAGCAAAGAGGCGATGCGGGAGGCGGCCGAGGTGGGCACAACCCACCAGGGCGCACCTGGGCCCCCAGGCATGCCCAGGTGGGTTGTGCTCCCCTCGGAGCCCCCCTCTGGTACTTCTTTGGCCCAATAGGTGTCTTCTGGGCCGAAAAAATCTCCAAAAAGTTTCACCGCGTTTGGACTCCGTTTGGTACTGATATTCTATGAAGTAAAAAAACAAGCAAAAAAACAACAACTGGCACTGGGCACTATGTCAATAGGTTAGTCCCAAAAAATGATATAAAGTTGCTATAAAATGATTGTAAAACATCCAAGAATGATAATATAACAGCATGGAACAAGCAAAAATTATAGATACGTTGGAGACGTATCAGTATGTCAGGTAAATTGAGTATTCTTCCTTTAATAGGAGAACTAGGTGTAACAGG
The DNA here is from genome assembly GCA_011799875.1 of Thinopyrum elongatum. NCBI lineage: Eukaryota > Viridiplantae > Streptophyta > Magnoliopsida > Poales > Poaceae > Thinopyrum > Thinopyrum elongatum. Next base: position 350,929,175 of record CM022297.1, on the reverse strand, counting down.
TGATTGGGAGAAAGTATATCTATAATTTTGGCCTCGTGAAGGATAAAGTATCGCTCGAGATTAGGGGAGGCTTAAGAACTTAATGCTCAAATGCCCCAATCATGAGATCTCGAGAGATATTGTTTTTCATAATTTCATGCAAGGCTTTCTCTTCACGACAAATAAATGCTTGATTCTTCTTTTGCTAGTTCTTTCTCAAGTAAACAAATTGAATTCAAATGGGATCTTACTGTAAGAATTAAACACAATGCTGAAGATTGGGAAGTCGACAAAGGTAAAGAGTCAGGTCTAAATCTTGAATATGATTGTGTTAAGTCCTTTGTAGAGACTGATGTTTTTCATGAGATTAGCACAAAATATGGGCTTGACTCTGATATAGTTGTTAATTTGTGTAAGTCTTTTGCGGCTCATATCAATCTCCCTAAAGAAAAATGGTTCAAATATCATGAACCCATTAAAGATATTTGTGAAGAACCTATTGCTGCGAATACTGAAACACAAGCTTATTATGCTATTCCTGTTGTACCTTCTGCTTATATTGAAAAGCCTCTATTTCCTGCTAGCATTAAGGAGCACTCTAAGGCTACAAATGTGGTTTGTAAAAGTTACATTAAAGCACCTGAACATTATGAACAAATGCAAGGTGAACCTTCTATTGCAATGGTTAAAGATCTTTTGGTTGAAATTATTGATGGGCATGTGTGAAGATGCTGCTCGAATTGCTAAATCTGTTAGAAATTAACATGATAAGAAAGATAAGAATAAAAGAGTTGTCGGCATGCCTGTTATCTTTGTTAAGATTGGAAATCATTGTTATCATGGTTTATGTGATATTGGTGCTAGCATAAGTGCTAATCCTTTTTCTCTCAATCAAGAAGTCATGCATGATATTTCACCTGTTGAGATAGAGGAGATGGATGTTACTATTAAGCTTGCAAAGACATGTTGAAGTCTTGTGTGGTAAGATGAAATACCCTACTAATTTCTTAGTGCTTGAATCTAAACAAGATAATTTTTGCCCCTTTGTATTTGCTAGACCCTTCTTGATAATGCTGAAATTGATTGTGTTAAAGAGAAAGTTAAAGTTAAGTTTGGTGATGAATCTCATGAATTTAATTTTTCTAAGTTCACCAGACAACATCATTATAAGGATTTACCCAATGATGTTATTATTGGTCTTGCTTCTATTGATATGCCTCCTACTGATCCTTTAGAGCAATATTTGTTAGATCATGAGAATGATATGAATATGAATGAAAGAAATGAGATAGATGAAATATTCTTGAGGCAAGAACCTATTCTTAAAAATAATTTGCATGTTGAATTTTTGGGAGAACCTCCACCCCCTAAGGGTGATCCCAAGTTTGAATTAAAGTAACTCCTTGATACACTGAAATATGCCTATCTTGATGAAAAGAAAATATATCATGTTATTATCAATTCCAACCTTTCAGTGCATGAACAAAAGAGATTGTTCAAAACTCTAAGAAAACAGAATACCAGAATTGGATATACTTTGGATGCTCTCAAGGGCATTAGCCCAACCATGTGTCAGCACAAAATTCATTTGGAGCCAGACGATAAACCGTTGCTGATCACCAACACCGCTTGAATCCGAAGATGAAGGAAGTGGTAGGAAATGAAATATTAAAACTTCTGGAGGCAGGTATAATGTATCATATAGCTGACCGTAGATGGGTAAGTCTTGTTCATTGTGTCCCTAAGAAAGGTGGCATTACTATTGTTCCTAGTGATAAAAATGAACTTATCCCACAAAGAGTTGTTACTGGTTATAGGGTGGTTATTGATTTCAGAGAGTTAAATTAAGCCACTAGAAAAGATAATTTTCCTTTGCCTTTTATTGATCAAATGTTAGAGATATTACCTAAGAATGCACTTTTTTGCTTCTTAGCTGGTTATTCTGGTTTTTCTCAAATACATGTTCTCCTGAGGATTAAGAGAAGACTACTCTTACTTGTCTGTTTGTAACTTTTGCTTATAGACGTATGCCAATTGGTTTATGCAATACACCTACTACCTTTCAAAGATGTATGGCCGCTACATTTTCTGATTTTTGTGAAAGAACGTAGAAGTTTTCATGGATGATTTCTCCGTCTATGGGACTTCTTTTGATGACTGCTTGAACAATCTTGATAAAGTTTTCAGAGTTGTGAGGAAACTAGTCTTGTCTTGAATTGGGAGAAGTGACACTTCATGGTAAACGAAGGTATAGTCCTCGGCCATAAAATTTCTGAAAGAGGCATTGAGGTAGATAAAGCTAAAGTAGATGCCATTGATAAAATGCCATGTCCTAAAGATATCTAAGGTATAAGATGTTTCCTTGGTCATGCTAGTTTCTATAGAAGGTTCATTAAGGACTTTTCTAAAATCTATAGGCCTCTTACTAACCTCTTGCAAAAAGATGTTCCATTTGTTTTTTATGATGATTGCGTAGAAACCTTTGAGATTATGCGTGATGCTAGTGATTATGCTATAGGAGTTGTCCTTGGTCAAAGAGCTGATAAGAAATTGAATGTTATTCATTATGCTACTAAGACCTTGGATAGTGCTCAGAAAAATTATGCTACTACTAAAAAATAATTCTTAGCAGTCGTGTTTGCATGTGATAAGTTTAGACCTTATATCATTGATTCTAAATTAACTATTCACACTGATCATGCTGCTATTAAATATTATGGATAGGAAAGATACTAAGGGTGTGTTTGTTTCAGCTCTAAAAACCGGTTCCATCGGCTTCTGCCCCGTAGAAGCTGGAGCTGAAACAAACACCTGATTTTAGCCTGGCTCCACGCAGCGGCTTCAGAGGAGCACTCCAAATAATTGCATGTCGGGCTGGGAGCTGTCAATTCAGGCTTCCCACAGCCGCAGCCAGCTCCATATTGTCCTTTTACAGTTTTACCCTCCCACCAATTTCCATAATACAACAAAATTGCCACGCAACGGTTCGTTGGTGTTCTTGCTCCTCCCTCACCATGATAGAACACGCTCGCTTCCCTCACCTCGATGACTCCGCCGCCACCCGCTCGATCTCTGGCCTCCGCAACCTGTCCCCTCCTCCGGCGATGGATCTGGACCTTCTCGCCGGTGAAACTCCCACCTCGGAGCCCCACGGCGAGGCCCTCGTCCTCCACCGCCCTGCAACCCATGGAATCGAAGGCGCCACCCCGAGATCCCTCGCGAGCTCTACCACCATCAGAAGTTGCCTCGGCGATGATGTCCGCCGCCACGAGCTAACTTGCCGCATCGGTGGGGTGATCCTTCCCGGGTCAACGTTAGGCAGGCGCAGCTGCTGGCGACCCCCCAGGCGTGACTGTGCTTGCCGACGACGCACACTGGGTTGTTCCGGTGCAGGCTCCATCTTGGCCTTGTCCCATTACCTTCGTCCCCTGCTTCGCCATGGACGCCCGCAAGCTCCCCGGTTCGTCCTGCTGCTTCGCTCAGGCACAGCGCTGGTCTGTGAGCACTTGTATATGAGCCGTGATGTGCTAATTGATATGTATATGAGTGCTAATTGATGTCCAAGGTTTGGGTGCGTGCTTGTGCTTACGTAGCGTGCTCTATGTACTAGCTTTGTCATCGACTATGTGAACGTGTGATATTTTTGTGATAAAGATACACAGAGGTCGATCGATTATGTGAATATGCGGGTTCAGTTCAAATCTGTGAAAAATTAGTCATTTTTGAAAAAAATAAATTTTAATCCGGTCATTTATTGTTAAAACAGTATAATCAGCACAACACAGGACATTTTGGTCATTTCAGCACATTTCAGAACAAGCCATAGCTGCTACAATACAACCACCAAACGACTACACTTCAGCTTCAACCTTTCAGCCACAGCTAGCAGCTACAGCTGCTCCTTCCTGCCGGAGCCGTTGCAGCTGCAACCAAAGAAGTTGCAGCCCAAACAAACACACCCTAAGCCTAGGTTGATTAGGTGGCTTTTTATTACAAGAGTTTGATTTGCATATTGTTGATAGAAAGGGAGCTGAAAACCATGTAGCTGATTACTTGTCTAGGATGGAGAATATTCTTGATGTCCCAATTCCACAGTTGATGATAGTTTTCCTGATGAGCAATTGGATATTATTAATACTTCCTCTCGTGATAATCCTTGGTATGTTGATTATGTAAACTACATTATTGCTAAATATATACCGCTACTTGTGAGCTGCGTTGGGTTTTTTCCCGAAGAAGAAGGGAGAAGCAATATAGTAGCGGGTAGTATTCCCCTCAATAGAGAACCAAGATTATCGAACCAATAGGAGATTCGCACAGACAAAGGTCGACAGTACCTACACACACAAACAAAATACTTGCACCCAACACGGGCAAGAGGGTTGTCAATCCCCTTGTACTCGTTAAGTGCATGGATTAATTCTGATAGTGATAGATATATAAATTGCAAAAGGAAATAAAAGTAAATAAATTGCAGCGAGCTTCTTAGGGTTTTAGTAAATATGGTGAATGGACCCTGGGGCCATAGTTTTCACTAGAGGCATCTCTCTCAAGAACGTAGCATACGGTGTGTAAACAAGTTACTGTTGGGCAATTGATAGAAAAGTGCATAGTTATGATGTTATTCATGGCATGATCAATCCATAGGCATTACGTCCGTGACAAGTAGACTGACATCCATCTGCATCTACTACTATTACTCCACCCCTCGACCGCCATCCAGTATGCATCTTAAGGTATTAAGTTCATAACGAACAGAGTAATGCTTGGAGCAAGCATGGTGACATAATCTAGACAAAATAAGACCAACTAATATGACCGAACCCCGTCGTTTTACCCTTAGTGGCAACAATACAAATACGTGCCTCGCTACCCCTTCCATCACGAGGTGAGGACACCGCAAGATTGAACCTACTACTATGCTCCACTTCCATTGAAGATCTAATCATCAACTTGGCCAAAGAAAAACCATAGATCGAAAAGCATTAAATAGCTATAACAATCACACATAATAAAGTTCAGAATATAACTCAGTTATTTTCAATGAACAATTTGATCATAAACCCACAATTCATCAGATCCCAACAAAGACACCACAAAAGAAGATTACATCGAATAGAACTCCGAGGAGAACATTGTATTGAAGATCAAAGAGAGAGAGAAAGCCATCTAGCTAATCACTATGGGCTCGTAGGTCCTCTGGGGAACTACTCACACATCATCGGAGGTGCAACAAGGTTGATGTAGAAGCCCTCTGTGATCGAGTCCCCTTCCGACAGAGTATCGGCGGAGGCCTCCAGATGAGATCGCGGAAGAACAGAGGCTTGCAGCTGCGGAATAATTGTTTCGGATCTCGCTTTGGTGGTTTATGGAATTTAGGGAATTTATGGAGTTGGAATTAGGTCAATCGGAGCTACGAGGGGCCCACAAGCTCAGGTGGTGCGCCCCCCTGGGGCGCGTCATGTGAGCTTGTGGCCCACTCGTATATCTTCTGGCCTCCTTCCTAAGCTTCTAGGGTCCCTTCTGGTCCAGAAAAGATCACCGGAAAGTTTCATCGCGTTTGGACTTCGTTTGGTACTGTTTTTCTACGAAAATAATAAAATAGGCAAAAACAGAAACTGTCACTGGGCATTAGTTTCATAGGTTAGTTCCCAAAAATGATATAAAATTGCATATAAAGCATACAAGATTGATAATATAGTAGCACGAAAGAATCAAAAATTGTAGATATGCTCGAGACATATCAACATCCCCAAGCTTAATTCCTGCTCGTCCTCGAGTAGGTAAATGATGAAAATAAATTTTTTGATGTTGAATGCTACCTAGCATGTTTATCATGTAATCTTCTTACGGTATGTACATTGAGAAATAATGAAGCAACTGATATCAACATAATAATATCCATGACTACTAGAACATAAAATTTACTCTTCAAATATAAGATGCTTAACGAATATTATCCCTACTCATTGAATTATGTAAGCATGGCATGACTCTGTCTTCCTCACATAAGTACAAATCATGAGCACCCCGGTGTCAAACCAAGAAATTGTATCTTACTTTTTCTTGCTTCAAAATTTTCAACTTCACTCAATATATGAGCGTGAGACATGGACTTAGCACTACGGGTGGAATAGAATATGTTGGTAGAGGTATATAAGGGAAGACAAAAGTGGAGAAAGTCTCTCATCAACTCGGCGGATCACTAGGCAATGGAGAAGCCTTTCAATCAATATCGATGTGAGGAGTAGGGATTGCCATGCAACAGATGCACTAGAGTTACAAGCGTAAGAAATCTCACTACTGAAACTAAGTGGGTGTGCATCCAACTTGCTTGCTCATGAAGACCTCGGGCATTTGAGGAAGCTCGTCATCGGAATAGACAAGCCAAGTTCTATAATGTAAAAATTACACTATATATGAAAATGACAAATCATGTAGACTCTCTTTATGAAGAACATGGTGCTACTTTGAAGCACAAGTGTGGTAAAAGGATAGTAGCATTAACCCTTCTCTCTTTTTTCTTTTTTTTCTTTTTTCTTCTTTGTTTATTTTCTTTTTTTTTCTTTTTAGAACAATATTATGAACCTCATACCCACTTTTTGGAGTACTCATAAGTCTCCATCATTCTTTACCTCACTGTGACAATGCTCTAATAATGATAATCACCACACTTCTTTTTACTTACAACTCGATAAACTGAAACAATATCACTAGTGCAGGCGACTCCTATACAATCGGTTTTTACCCCCTTTCTGTGACAGAGTTTTAAACTGTCGCCTTGCCTGTGTGTGCGATAGGGGGGGGGGGTCCATCTCACACGACCCAGAAACCATCGGCGATAGGTCCTCCGGTCACACACGCAGGGCAAAAAGAGCTCGTGTGCAATCGGGCAAGCCATCGTAGACAATTAGACATGCCCAATCATTTTCGTTCATAGTTACATTCCACACAATGAATCCCAAACAAACATTTTCATTCGTATGTACATCACACACAATTCTCTGCATCACATCGTCTGTGATAACGTTGTCATTGCAGAGGTATTTATAATTTTATTGTTTGCGTTATTGAATGCATCACGCACGGTGCCTAGAAGAAACTGTGTGGCATAGGCTATCCATCACACACACTTTTTATGTGAAAAAACTTTGTGCAAGGTGGCCTACCACAAACAGCTGTCCAGAGAAAGTCATGTGGGATTGTTCATTGATCCAACACGTTTACTTCCTAAAAACTGTGTGGGTTGTCTGAGGTCATCGCCCACGGTGTTGTCTCAATAACCGCCTGCAATAGAAAACCCAATAAATAGGCTAATTGGCCTATTATTTTTAACCCATGTAGTAATCAAATTGACATTTTTTATTAAACCCACAATATATTTCATTTTTGTATTACGACAACCATGATTTCATAATTGAAATACATCAGAGTACAACATCATATAACTTTAACACTTAGTCACACTATATAGGCATATAGCTAGCTACCCCGTTACACAACAGTAGAAAGTTTCACATGCAACATCTAAAACCTTTGGAAATTAGTACCATAGACGGTAGATAGACAGATGAATCTCATCTAGAAAACTGCTGAAGCAGAAGGCGAATATTGAGCCTTCAATGATGTTGAAGGTCCTTACAACTTTAGGGCAATGCTCATGGATGATTGACCGCCCATCCTTCTTCCTCTTGAGGAAGACTTCAATATTGTACCGTGGGTGTTGCCTGAATACCTTCCTCACCTCTTTACCATGCAGGTGGTTTGAGAGGTAATCATCAGTGAACTGCTTTGGAAAGGCCTAAAAACAAAGATATGCATAAATATCTTCTCTAAATTTTGGGATGGCGCAAAAGATAAAAAAAGGTATATGAGTTAGTACCATCATGTAGTTCACTGATGTCTTCTTCATTATGCACACAAAGATCTTGTTGTTTTTGTCGCTAGTTTCTTTATCCTAACAATCTTTCCGAGTTTCTCGACTTGACTGATAATCATGGACATATCATTTCCCCATATGCAAAATGGGTCGAACAGTGGGTCAAAACCTCTGACAGTAGGACCTACATGTGCAAGATCAAAATTTTAAAACCCTAAATAGTAGAATGGTTCCTGCAATTACACAATAATGTGCTAATACCCAAAGGACCATGCATGTGCAAACCTCGTTGGTAAACCTCTGTGCCTCCCATTGTTTCCCTGCAACACATATAAGGTAGTTATTGATCAGGTTAAATGAGAGTTGGCATACTATGAGTATAATATGTTGATGAAAAATAAACACATTGCAGATTCCATAGATTAATTCGAGCCACATGAAAAATCCAGTTATCCAAACCAAGCATGCTTAAGAACTAGGAAATATAGCAATTTTATATGTTTCTCATGTATTTAGTACATCCAAATTTGATTTATTTCTCACATGCATAACAATACAAAATTGTACCCACAACAATTGAACATCGCATTGCAGAACTGAACAAAATAGTTAACTGAACACCACAACAAATGAACCGAACAGTTAACTAAGCACCACATTGCACAATAGAACATACTAGAAGATTAGACAGTTAACCAAGCCAAGCATGCTCAACAACTTGGAAATATACAATAGTATATGTTTCTCATGTATTTGTCAGCCCAGTGGGAACCGGGGTACCACGGGCCATATGCCTGTGGCCCAGGTAGGGCCCCTTGGCCCAACGCATGAGGTGGACCAACAGTGGGCGCCACAAAGCCAGCAGCCTCGGCAGGCCCCTGCCCCGTGAGAGACTTCCCCGACCAAGGACTTCACCAAGATCGCTACCGCGGCAAGCGGCCTCGCGAGGTGCCCTCCCACACCGCGGGACGTGTGCCCATCACATGGGCGACATCGTCGGATTGGGTGCCAGCCTGCACGGCCAGGGAAATTTCCCCTTTGGTGCTAAGGGAGCAGCTGCACCTGCCCGCACCCAAAGCAAAGTCCCAAAGGTTTCCCCTTTGGTGAAAGAAGACCAGGATGGTGGCGTCCAGGACGGAGGTCATCGTGGAGCCCCCGGCGCGTCACCGGATAACACCTTTTGCAGGCGAAGACCACCTTTCGTGAGGATAGCACCGGTGTCTATCCCCTTTCTAATTCCCGCCCCGTGTTAGCCCTTTCCCGCTCATATTTTCGGGGAAGAAGCCTAATACATCCATTTTGCATCATGTTTTCCTACTATTATTTATATTGTTTTTATGCAATATAACACTTTATGGAGTAATTCTAATGCCTTTTCTCTCATAATATGCAAGGTTTACACAAATAGGGAGAATACCAGCAGCTGGAATTCTGGACCTGAAAAAGCTATGTCAGAGATACCTATTCTGCACATCTCCAAATGAGCTGAAATTTCACGGAGAATTATTTTGGAATATAAAAAAAATATTGGAGTAAAGAAATACCAGAGGGGGCCACCCAGGTGTCCACTAGGCACCAGGGCATGCCACCCCCTCCAGACATGCCCTGGTGGGTAGTGGGCCGCCTGGCCCACCTCCAGTGCCCATCTTCTGCTATATAAGGTCTTTTGACCTAGAAAAAATAAGTAGAGGAATTTCAGGATGGAGCGCCACGGTCTCGAGGCAGAACTTGGGCAGGAGCACTTTTGCCCTTCGATGGAGCGATTATGCCGGGGGAAATTCCCTCCGGGAGGGGGAAATCGAAGCCATCGTCATCACCAACACCCCTCTCATCTTGGGGAGTCCAATCTTCATGAACATCTTCAATAACACCATCTCATCTCAAACTCTAGTTCATCTCTTGTGTTTAATCTTTGTATCAAAACCTCAGATTGGTACCTATGGGTGACTAGTAGTGTTGATTACATCTTATAGTTGATGCTAGCCGGTTTATTTGGTGGAAGATCATATGTTCAGATCCATTATGATATTTATAACTCCTCTATCTTGAGCATGAATATTATTTGTGAGTAGTTGCCCTTGTTCTTGAGGCCACGAGAGAAGTCATGTTGCAAGTAATCGAATTTGATATTCATTCGATATTTTGATGATATGTATGTTGTGATTCCCTTAGTGGTGTTATGTGAATGCCGACTACATGACACTTCACCATCTTTGGGCCTAAGGGAATGCATTGTGGAGTAGTTATTAGATGATGGGTTGCTAGAGTGACAGAAACTTAAACCCTAGTTTATGCGCTATTCTGTAAGGGGCTGATTTGGATCCATATGTTTAATGCCACTGTTAGATGTTATATTAATTCTTCTTTCGTAGTTGCGGATGCTTGTGAGGGGGTTAATCATAAGTGGGAGGCTTGTTCATGTAATAATATCACCCAAGCACCGTTCCACCCACATACCAAATTATCAAAGTAGCGAACGCGAATCAAACCAACATGATGAAAGTGACTAGATGAAATTCCCGTGTGCCCTCAAGAACGCTTTGCTTATTATAAGAGACCGTTCAGGCCTGTCCTTTGCTATAAAAAGGATTGGGCTACCTTGCTGCACTTTTGGTACCGTTACCATTACTTGATCATTACAAATTATCTTTCTATCAAAGTATCTGTTACCTACAATTTCAGTGCTTGCAGAAATTACCTTGCTGAAAACTGCTTGTCATTTCCTTCTGCTCCTCGTTGGGTTCGACACTCTTACTTACCAAAAGGACTATGATTGATCTCCTATACTTGTGGGTCATCAAGACTCTTTTCTGGCACCATTGCCGGGGAGTGAAGCGCTCTTGGTAAGTGGAAATTGGTAAGGGAAATTTTATATTATGTGCTGAAATGTACTATTACTTGTTACTATGGAAAACAATCCTTTGAGGGGTTTGTTCGGGGTATCTTCACCTCAACCTGAAGCACAAAGAGTTGCCCCTCAACCTACTGCACCTACTTAAAATATTGGTTATGAAATTCCTTCGGGTATGATAGAGAAACTACTAGCTAAGCCTTATGCAGGAGATGGAACACTACATCTTGACATGCATCTAATCTATGTGGATGAAGTTTGTGGATTATTTAAGCTTGCAGGTTTACCCGGAGATGAAGTTAAGAAGAAGACTTTCCCTTTATCTTTGGGGGGGGGGGAAGCATTGACATGGTATAGGCTATGTGATGATATTGGAGCTTGGGATTGGAATCGACTGAAATTGGAATTTCACCAAAAGTTTTATCCTATGCATCTAGTTCATCGTGCCGGGTTAAGCATCATCTTGTATACCCGAAGATTGTCAAAGGTCTCCTTCAGATCATCAAGCAAGGTTTCTTTCTTCCTGGACTTAACCACAATGTCGTCCACATAGGCATGAACATTACGTCCGATCTGCTTATGAAAGCAATTCTGAACACAACACTGGTAAGTTGCCTCAGCACTCTTAAGCCCAAAAGGCATAGACACATAACAGAAAGCTCCAAAAGGTGTGATGAAGGCTGTTTTCTCCTGGTCTTCCACTGCCATCTTGATCTGATGATAACCATAGTATGCATCTAGGAAGCACAAACTCTCACAACCCGCCATGGCATCCACGATCTGGTCAAGACGAGGGAGAGCAAAAGGATCGGTTGGACAAGCCTTGCTGAGATCTGTGTAATCCACACACATACGCCAAGTGCCATTTTTCTTGAGCACAAGTACCGAGTTAGCCAACCACTGAGGGTGGAACACTTCAATTATGAACCCGATAGCTAGGAGCCGGGCCACTTCTTCTCCAATAGCCTTACGCCTCTCCTCATTAAAACGGCGAAGGAATTGGTGAACAAGTTTCATCTTAGGATCAATATTAAGTCGGTGCTCAGCGAACTCTCTCGGTACACCTGGCATGTCAGAAGGCTTCCATGCAAAGATGTCCCGATTCTCACGGATGAATTCGATGAGCGCGCTTTCCTATTTGGGATCCATTCCTGTCCCAATGGTGAACTGTTGAGAAGAATCACCAGGGATAAAATCAACTTGCTGTGTATCCTTCGCCGACTTAAACTTAAGTGGCGGGTCTGTCTATTTGGTGGGCTTCTTCAGAGGGGTCATATCAGCCAGGTCAACATTATCCTTATAATACTTGAGCTCTTCCGTGGCACAAGCCGACTCTGCATAAGCTGCATCTCATTCCTCGCACTCCAGGACGAGTTTGCGATTCCCGTGAACTGTGATTGTCCCCTCAGGCCCTGGCATCTTGAGTTGCAGATACACATAACAAGGGCGAGCCATGAATTTAGCATAAGCCGGCCGTCCAAACAGGGCATGATATGGACTCTTGATCTTGACCACCTCAAACCACAGTGTCTCTGCTCTATAATTATACTCATCACCAAAGGCCACTTCCAGTGATATCTTCCCAATAGGGTAAGCCGACTTGCCGGGCACCACTCCATGAAACACTGTGGAGGATGGCTTGAGATCCTTGTCGGTCAAACTCATCCGATGGAAAATACCATAGTACAATATATTGATGCTGCTGCCACCATCCATAAGTACCTTTGTAAATTTATAACCACCCACCTGGGGGGCAACCACCAGGGCTAGATGACCTGAACCATCAACTCGGGGCGGGTGATCCGCCCGGCTCCATGTGATTACCTGCTTTGACCATCTTAAATACTGAGGCACTGTCGGCTCAATCATGTTGACTGCTCGCTTATGGACCTTTCGGTCATGCTTGCACGTGTTCGTAGTGAAGACATGATACTGGCCACCATTAAGCTGCTTTGGATTACTCTGATATCCTGACTGATTATTTTGCTGTTGATTACCCTGACCAGACTGTTGATTATGACAACCATGATTGCCCTGACCCTGATAGCCAGAATTTGAGCCGCCACCACCAAAGCCGGAACCCTGAAAACCAGATTCTGACCCGCCGGGCGGCCCATTACTATTACCATGATTCTGTTGAAGGTTCTGATTCCTAAACTCCCGCATGATGTAACAATCCTTCCAAGCATGAGTAGACGGCTTGTTGGGATAACTGTGTTTTGGGCAGGGATCATTGAGCATTGCTTCAAGATTGAAAGGCTTTCCTCCACTGAAAGGCGGCTTACCATTACCATTGCGACGCTGGTTTTTAAACCCGGTGTTGGTGTTAGCCACAAAATCTGACCCACCATCGGAGCATTTGCGCTTCCCCCCATTGCCTTGGTTATTCTGATTACCATGCTGAGCCGAGGCGTGTTGCTGCTGGCCCTTGCCTCCGCCGTTTTTCTTGCCTTTACTAGATTTATCATCATCAGAGCTTGGATCCTTAGTAGTATCAGAGTCTCCATACCTGCTAAGTACATCCATAGGCTTGCCCATATCTATACACTTACGCTTAAGCCACCCTAGCTTCTGCTTAAGCGGGTCAAAGTGACAGTTTTTCTCTAAGAGCAGCACAGCCTAAGCCGCCCCAATACTTTTTGAAGAATGAATGATGGTTGCAACCCGGTGAGCGCAATGATGAGCTGACTCATCCTCTCGCTGCACACAGTGCTCCAAATCAACAATTGTCATTGGCTGCTTACAAGTTCCCTGAAAGTTTTTGATAAAGCTGTCCTTCAACTCCGCCCAGGTATTGATAGAGTTGGGGGGCAGGTTCTTTAACCATGTACGAACCACCCCTTCCAACATCATAGTGAAATATTTGGCACAGACAGCATCATTGACGTCCAACATCTCCATGGCTAGTTCATAACTCTCAATCCAAGCCTCCAGGGGAGATCCGCCGTGTAATTGGGCACCTTGCGAGGGCCCTTAAAATCTTTGGGCAGGCGTTCGTTATGCAAAGCCGACACTAAACACGGCACTCCAATCGTCCTGGAATTTGAACCGGCTTCCACCGAGGCTGAAGGGGTCACCGGAGGCTGCTGATAAGCCCCCTGGTTAGCCGCTGCCGCCTCACGGCAGGCTCTGGCCTCATCCACAATGGCTTGAGCATTAGTGCATGGATTAAGGGGCGGGTTATCACGGGGCGGGTTACGGCGTTGCTCACTGCTGGAGACCGCGGGCGACTCAACATGCCGGCTGTAACTACGGCTCGGGAGAGGAGTTGAGTGCACACGATCACGACTGTATGAATAGGTAGCCTATTGCGCGATGGCTGTTTGCAGGAGCTCAACCGCATTCCGGGTCTCCATTGCGGCTGGTGACTCGCCAGTGATAGAAATCGCTGCAAGCCGGGTTGCCGCCGCTACCATGTTATCCACCGAGTTGAAAAAATGCCCAGGTGGTGTCAGAAAACGCTATTGTGGCGTCTGAACAGGGGGCGGGTTGGTCCTCGGCTCTTCTCTCCGTGTCGGCTTGGGCTGACGAGGTTGAGTCGCCGCTTGGTTTCCTGGCACATCCGAGTGTGACTGGGAGATAACCCGTGTTTCCGGTGTGCTTGGCCCCGCTCCAGGCGTGTCAAATAGGCGCGTCGGGTCATACACCAATGGTAAACAACTCTGGTGCCTTCTCCGGAACACTGCATTAGATGCGTTCTAGTCTAGATTTAAATGCCAAGCCTCTGCCTTGAGGCGTTCTGCCTTTGCATCAACATGAGCCTTCAGTGCAGCCATCTGGATGTTCTCAGCATTGATATCCTCCTGAGCCTTGGTCATCTGCTCACGAATTTTCGCAATCTCTGCATTACGCTTTGCTTGATTTGCAACGGTGACTTCCGTTGCCAGCAGGGTCGTCAAAGTGCCCATGAGGTCAGATAGTACCTGAGCCGGTGGCCTAGCTGGGCTGGCCGCCGTGGCAGCCGAGTCAGATGTGACCGCTGTAGTCGTTGAAGAATTGAGAACCGACGCCATCCTAGCCATAAAGATGGCGGCTCGGCACGGCGGCTCATAGGGGTCCGAAATCATGTCGCCATCGGAACAGCCCCCAAGCCCGCCGTCTTGAAGCTGGTAGATTGACTCCGTCTCACCATTAGAGGACTCATCACCTAAGTAGATGAGAGTCTCTCCTCCATATGCGGAATTTTTCGCAAGTTCCAACCCTTGCGTGAAGCCCACGAAAGCGTGCCTCCGCCCGGCTTGGACCCGGGCTAGTTGTGTCCGCCGAGCCAGCTCGATGAGGTCGGTGCAGATGTCCGTCTCAGGTTCAGATCTGCCGATCCTACCGATGAAGACGTGAATTCCGCCGAAGGGGACCCGGTACCCGTACTCAATTGAGTCGGCCTTGGGGCCCCAGCCAGCGTCGTTGATGTAGAGCTTGCCGTGGTGACTCATAGTCATCCTGCCAATGGCGTATCCCTTGATCCCTGGGAAAGAGCCCTTCAAGAACTCGAAACCACCATGTGCTGGCCCCACGATGGGCGCCAACTGTTGTGGTATTGTCACGACAGATGTCCTAGTGAAAGGACTTAGGTGAGAGGCCATCGCGATGGTGATTAACTTGTCGGGGTTGAGCGGGACAAGAGACATGAGTTTACCCAGGTTTGGCCCCTCACGGTGGACGTAAAAGCCTACTCCTGCTCTTGTTGCTTATTGCTCAAGTATCGATTACAAAGGAGTGGATTCGCTTGACCTAGCTCTCGATTGATTGTAACTTGCCCTATTCTATGCCATGGACTCGCCTTTATATATAGGTCGAGGCCGCCGGCTTACAAGAGTCTGGGTCGGGTCATGTTTCGTGACCGATCCTAACTCTAAGTCGCCTTGCCTTCTATGACAAGTCATCAATGGGTGGCTTACACCTCCGGGCTAGGCGCCATCTTCTGGCCTTGGGCCTTAAACTGACCCATCTTGTGAGCCATCCCTCCGGTTTTGCGTCTTGATCACTTGGGCCTGTCTGAGGCCTAGCTTCGAGAGTCGCCAACGACCTAACCCGGCCCTTCTAGGGCGGGTTATACTGCGGGGTTATATCCCCAACACTTCTTGTACTGGTTCTTTTATGAATAAGACTATTGAATTCAGGTGGGATATTTTGGAAAGAATTAAACGCAACTCTGAAGATTGGGAACTTGAGAAGGTAAAGAGTCGGGTATTAAGCTTGAGTTTGATTGTGTTAAATCTTTTATGAATACCGATGCCTTTCACAAGTTTAGCACTAAATATGGACTTGACTCTGAGATAGTAGCCTCTTTTTGTGAATCATTTGCTGCTCATGTTGATCTTCCTAAAGAGAAGTGGTTTAAATATCATTCCCCTATTAAAGAAAAGATTGAGGAGCCAGTTACAGTTAAAAATGAAACTATCATCTACAATGTTGATCCAGTTGTGCCTACTGCTTATATTGAAAACCCACCTTTCCCTGTTAGGATAAAGGAACATGCTAAGGTTTCAACTATGATTAATAAGAGTAACATTAAAGTACCTAGACCCTCTGAACAAATTAAAGTGGAACCTAGCATTGCTATGGTTAAAGATCTCTTGGTCGATAATATTGATGGACATGTTATTTATTTTTGTGCTGAAGCTGCTAGAATTGCCAAACCCGATACTAAAGATAAGAATAAACCTGTTGTTGGCATGCCTGTTGTCTCAGTTAAAATTGGAGATCATTGCTATCATGGTTTATGTGATTTGGGTGCTAGTGTGAGTGCTATTCCTTTTACCTTGTACTAAGAAATCATGAATGATTTAGCACCAGCTGAAATAGAAGATATTGATTTCACTATTAAACTTGCAAACAGAGACACCATCACACCACTTGGGATTGTTAGAGACATTGAAGTCTTGTGTGGGAAAATAAAATACCCTACTGATTATCTAGTTCTTGGTTCTCCACCATATGATTTTTTTCCCATAATATTTGGAAGACCTTTCTTGAACACTGTTAGTGCTAAGATAGATTGCCACAAAGAAACGGTCAGTGTCAATTTTGGTGACGTGTCTCATGATTTTAATTTCTCTAAGTTTCGTAAACAACCTCATAATAAAGAATTACATAGTAAGGATGAAATAATTGGTCTTGCTTCTATTGCTGTGCCTCCTACTAATCCACTAGAACAATATTTGCTAGACCATGAAAATGATACGCACTTGCATGAAAGAAATGAAATAGATAAAATATTCTTTGAACAACAACCTATCGTTAAACACAATTTACGTGTTGAAACTCTAGGAGGTCCTCCTCCACCTAAAGGTGATCTTGTGTTTGAATTAAAGCAATTGCCTGACACTTTGAAGTATGCTTATCTTGATGAGAAAAAAATATCCTGTTATTATTAGTGCTAGCCTTACAAAACATGAAGAAGAGAGATTATTAAAAAATTTGAGGAAGCACCGTGCCTCTATTGCATATACTCTTGATGATCTTAAGGGCATTAGTCCCACTCTCTGTCAGCACAAGATTAATATGAAACCTGATGCTAAACCCGCCATTGATCATCAACGATGATTGAATCCTAAGATGAAGAAACTGGTAAGAACTGAAATACTAAAGCTCCTGGAAGCAGATATAATCTATCACATAGCTGATATTAGATGGGTAAGTCTTGTTCATTGTGTCCCTAAGAAAGGAGGTATTACTGTTGTTCCTAATGATAAAAATGAACTTATTCCACAAAGAATAGTGATTGGCTATAGAATGGTAATTGATTTTGGAAAATTAAATAAATATGCTAGAAAAGATCATTACCCTCTGCCTTTCATTGATCAAATGTTAGAAAGATTATCTAAGCACACACAGTTTTGCTTTTTGGATGGATATTCTGGTTTCTCTCAAATACGTGTACCACAACCTGATCAAGAGAAACCACCTTTACTTGTCCTTTTGGAACTTATGCTTATAGACATATGCCTTTTGGTTTATGTAATGCACCTGCTACCTTTCAAAGATGTATGACTGCTATATTCTCTGACTTTTGTGAAAAGATTGTTGAGGTTTTCATGGATGATTTTTCCATTTATGGAACTTCTTTTGATGATTGATTAAGCAACCTTGATCGAGTTTTGCAGAGATGTGAGCAAACTAATCTTGTCTTGAATTGGGAGAAGTGCCACTTTATGGTGAACGAAGGTATTGTCTTGGGGCACAAAATTTCTGAACGAGGTATTGAGGTGGATAAAGCTAAAGTTGATGCAATTGAGAAAATGCCATGTCCTAAAGATATTAAAGGTATTCGTAGTTTCCTTGGTCATGCTGGTTTCTATAGGAGGTTTATTAAAGACTTCTCTAAAATTTCTAGGCCTCTTACCAATCTTTTGCAAAAAGATGTTCCATTTGTTTTTGAAGATGATTGTGTAGAAGCCTTTGAAACACTTAAGAAAGCCTTAACTTCTGCACCTATTGTTCAACCACCTGATTGGAACTTACCTTTTGAAATTATGTGTGATGCTAGTGATTATGTTGTTGGTGTTGTTCTAGGACAGCGAGTTGATAAGAAATTAAATGTTATCCATTATGCTAGTAAAACTCTAGACAATGCTCAAAGAAATTATGCTACTACTGAAAAAGAATTTTTAGCAGTTGTGTTTGCTTGTGATAAACTCAGATCTTACATTGTTGATTCTAAAGTAATTGTTCACACCGATCATGCTGCTATTAAATACCTTATGGAAAAGAAAGATGCTAAACCTAGACTCATTAGGTGGGTTCTTTTGCTACAAGAATTTGACTTACACATCACTGATAGGAAGGGAGCTGAGAATCCCGTAGACGATATCTTGTCTAGGTTAGAAAATATTCTTGATGACCCACTACCTATTGATGATAGCTTTCCTGATGAACAACTAGCTGTCATAAATGCTTCTCATAATACTCCTTGGTATGCTGATTATGCTAATTATATTGTTGCTAAATTTATACCACCTAGTTTCACATCAAAAGAAAAAATTCTTCTATGATTTAAGACATTACTTTTGGGATGACCCACATCTATGTAAAGGAGTAGATGGTATTATTAGACATTGTATACCTGAGCATGAACAGGAACAAATCCTACGGAAATGTCACTTCGAAGCCTACGGAGGTCATCATGCGAGAGATAGAACTGCACACAAGGTATTACAACTGGTTTTTATTGGCCGACTCTTTTTAAGGATGCTCGTAAGTTTGTCTTATCTTGTGATGAATGTCAAAGAATTGGTTTGGTAGACGTCGGGAAATGCCTATGAATTATTCACTTGTTATTGAACCATTTGATGTTTGGGCTTTGATTATATGGGACCTTTTCCTTCCTCAAATGGGTATACACATATTTTGGTTGCTGTTGATTATGTCACTAAGTGGGTAGAAGCTATTCCAACTAGTAGTGCTGATCATAACACCTCCATTAAAATGCTTAAAGAAATTATCTGTCCGAGGTTTGGAGTCCCTAGATATTTAATGACCGATGGTGGTTCACATTTTATTCATGGCACTTTCCGTAACTTGCTCGCTAAATATGATATCAACCATAGAATTGCATCTCCTCATCACCCTCAATCTAGTGGACAAGTTGAACTTAGCAATAGAGAAATAAAGTTAATATTACAAAAAAACTGTCAATAGATCCAGAAAGAATTGGTCTAAGAAACTTGATGATGCACTTTGGGCGTATAGAACAGCTTATAAAAATCCTATGGGTATGTCTCCATACAAAATGGTTTATGGAAAAGCTTGTCACTTGCCTCTTGAGTTAGAACATAAAGTATATTGGGCAATTAAAGAATTCAACTATGACTTCAAACTTTCCAGTGAAAAGAGGTCATTTGATATTAGCTCACTAGATGAATGGAGAACCCAAGCCTATGAAAATGCCAAACTATTGAAAGAAAAAGTCAAAAGATGGCATGACAAAAGAATCCAAAAGTGGGAATTCAAAGTTGGTGAATATGTTCTATTGTACAATTCTCGTTTTAGTTTTTTTGCAGGAAAACTTCTTTCCAAATGGGAAGGACCATATATCATCGAAGAAGTTTATCGCTCTGGAGCTATTAAGATCAATAATGCCGAAGGCACTAGTCCAAAGGTGGTCAATGGACAAAGAATTAAGCACTATATTTTAGGTACACCTATTAATGTTGAAACTAACATTATCCAAACCATGACACCGGAGGAACACATAAAAGAAACCTTCCAGAATACTCCAAACCCTGAAAAGGAAGAGGTACATGATACGGTAGGTTAACGGACTCCAAATATTTTGCAAAAATATTTTCTGTCAGTTTTGGAATATTAGAAAAAATAAGAAAATAAGAAAGAACTGGGAAGGCAACCCAGCTGCCCATTAGGCACCAGGGCGTGCCTGCCCCACCTGGCGTGCCCTGGTGGGTAGTGGGCCCCTCGGGCACCTTCTCGACTCTTGGTTTCCTATGGTATACTTGCTTCCCAAGATAAAAATTCTTTATATATACCCCTGGATGATTTGACCACCGCATAGCAGAAATATCCTCTGTTCTTGTTTCGTGCTGTTTTTTTGTCAGATCTAGATCGCCATGGCTCCACCAAGCTCTTCCAAGGACAAGTTCTTCGAGAAGGTCATCAACCCGTACCTACCGGAGGTGTTGAAGCACCCTCGAGCCATTGAGATGCGTGAGGGGGTGCTCCACATCCAGGACGTTCGAGGCCCCAAGAAGACAGGAAGCGTGGAGGCCAGGCTCGAGGCGGTGGAGCAAGAGATCTTCAAGTGCCAAGGTATGGTGGAGCATGGACTTAGTGCTAATCACTCCATGATTATGAAATTCACCCATGATCACAAGGTGGATGGCCGGTCTATGAAGGACATCGTCTTCACCTTCAACGAGCAAATCAATTTTCTACAAAGCCAAATCTATTATCTTCAAAATCAAGTTTTTGAGTATGAAGCAAGATTTAAAGGTATGAGTTTAGCTGCCGGTTTCAGGACTCAGGAGACTCGTGCATCCTCTTATGATGGTGAAACCCTGCCATGGAAGCCGGAGGACAAGCTTACTACCTCGTCACCACCACCACCATCCCCATCATCACCAAAGAAGGAGACTTGAGTACACGGGTATGGGCACTCCCCTTGGCTTGTGCCAAGCTTGGGGGAGATGCCCCAGTATCATATCACCATCACTTCTATTTCCTTCACCAGTTTTCAGTTTGATCCTTAGTTATTTCATGATTTGGTTGAATAAAAGTTTAATATGATCTATTTTCGAGTGCTAGTTTCGTGATCTATCTATCTATGTAATCGAGTGAGAGTTATATAATGAAGTTTAGTTTGAGTTTTTTCTTGTTTACTTTTATGTTTCAATTAAAATAAAGGAAATAATGAAAAAGATCATATGCTAATCTTATGGTAAGTAATGACATCATATAAGGAAAAGTATAAGTGGTAAAATTTATTGAAAGTTGACAAACATAGCATTGGTCAATGATGCAATTCATGAAAGAATTAATAAGGGAAGAGAAGATTCACATGCAAATATACCATCTTGGATATCTTTTATGATTGTGAGCCCCCATTAAATATCTTATGCCAAATTGTTGACGTTGGACAAGTAAGACAACATAATGATTTATGTTTGTTCATATTCACATAGAAGTTATATTGTCATAGATCCTCCAACATGTGGTGCTTTCCCAATATCTTTGCTAGCCAAAAATCCGCACCAAGTAGAGATACTACTTGTGCACCCAAAAACCTTAAACCCAAATTCATGTTCTAAGAGTCCACCATACCTACCTATGGATTGAGTAAGATCCTTCAAGTAAGTTGTCATCGGTGCAAAAGGCAATAAAAATTGCATCTAAATGTGTTTGATCTTTTAGTGTAAAGGAAAATAAGCGTTGTACGAAATTGTGATGACAAAGCAATAAAAGCGATAGACTGCATAATAAAGGTTGCTATCATAAGGGGTAATATAACATGATGTTCTTTTGCATTAATAGATTGTGCATACAAAACCAAAAAGCGCATGACAACCTCTGCTTCCCTCTGTGAAGGGCCTATCTTTTACTTTTATGTATTCACTTTTTATGCAAGAGTCAAAGTATTCTCCTCTATTCCTTTTTATTTTCTCTTTCGCAAGCACCATGTGGTGGGGAAAGATCTAGGCACATATATCTAGTTGGATATGAGTGATCATGATTTATTATTGTTGACATCACCCTTGAGGTTAATAAGTTGGGATGCGAAACTATAAGCCCCTATCTTTCTATGTGTCCAGTTGAAACTTTTTGCTCACATATATGCTGTGAGTGTTAGCAATCATAGAAGACTAAATGATGGTTGAGTATGTGAACTTGCCAAAAGGTTCCAATACGAGACCCTTCCTGAAACTGTGATGAATTGTAATTGCAAAGTTGACTGAGAACATAGTTTGTTGGTTTTCAAGAAAGTTTATGCTTTATACTTTGATGTTGTGATGAATTGTTACTTGCTCATAAGAAGTTTTATGGTAAAGTTTATTGCTGTTATAATAATAAGCATGATGCTACTATGTCCGTATTTTGTTTTTATCGACACCTCTCTCTCTCTAAAC
The DNA here is from genome assembly GCA_011799875.1 of Thinopyrum elongatum. NCBI lineage: Eukaryota > Viridiplantae > Streptophyta > Magnoliopsida > Poales > Poaceae > Thinopyrum > Thinopyrum elongatum. The sequence continues at coordinate 350,906,887 of CM022297.1, read as the reverse complement.
ATGTGGACCTTATTTTCGATATCGGTTTTCGCTTGAGGACAAGCGAGGTCTAAGCTTGATACGTCCATTTTGCATCATGTTTTCCTACTATTATTTATAGTGTTTTTATGCAATATAACACTTTATGGAGTAATTCTAATGCCTTTTCTCTCATAATATGCAAGGTTTACACAAAGAGGGAGAATACCGGCAGCTGGAATTCTAGACCTAAAAAAGCTATGTCAGAGATACCTATTCTGCACATCTCCAAATGAGCTGAAATTTCACGAAGAATTATTTTGGAATATATAAAAAATATTGGAATAAAGAAATACCAGAGGGGGCCACCCAGGTGCCCATTAGGCACCAGGGCGCACCACCCCCTCCAGGCGCGCCCTGGTGGGTAGTGGGCTAGCTGGCCCACATCTGGTGCCCATCTTCTGCTATATAAGGTCTTTTGACCTAGAAAAAATAAGTAGAGGACTTTCAGGACGGAGCGCCACCGTCTCGAGGCGGAAATTGGGCAGGAGCACTTTTGCCCTCCGGCGGAGCGATTCTACCGGAGGAACTTCCCTCCGGAAGGGGGAAATCGAAGCCATCGTCATCACCAACAACCCTCTCATCTTGGGGAGGCCAATCTTCATCAACATCTTCAACATCACCATCTCATCTTAAACCCTAGTTCATCTCTTGTGTTCAATCTTTGTATCAAAACCTCGGATTGGTACCTGTGGGTGACTAGTAGTGTTGATTACATCTTGTAGTTGATGCTAGCCGGTTTATTTGGTGGAAGATCATATGTTTAGATCCAATATGATATTTATTACTCCTCTGATCTTGAGCATGCACTCGTACATCGAGGTGCTATACAAACGGGTTTTAACCCCTTTCCGCTACGGCATTCTGAACCGTCGCCGAGTGAGTGTGTGCAATAGGGGGCCCTTCCCACACGACTCAGAAACCATCGGGGATAGGCCCTCCTGGCACACACGCTCGACAAAATGAGGTCGTGTGCGACGGGCGAGCGATCAAATACGGTTATACGTGCAGTTGTGCTAAAAAAATACAATTATACAGGCCAAATCATTTTCGGTCGTAAGTACATCCCACACATTCAGTCCCGGCTAAACATTTCCATTTGTATGTACATTCCACATAGCCAATCCAAGGAATACGTTTCTGTTAGTATGTACATCCCACACAGTCAATCCAAGAAGTACGTTTCCGTTCATATATACATCCCACACAGTCACTCCAAGGAAAACGTTTTCGTTCGCAGGTACATCACACACAATTTTCCCCATTAAATCATTTGTGATAGCGTTGCCATTGCACATGATATTAATAATTTTATCGTTTGCGTTATTGAATGCATCACACACAGTGCGTAGAAGAAACTGTGTGGCATAGGCTGTCCATCACACACACTTTTTATGTGGTAAATATTTGCGCATGGTGGCCTAACGCAAACAGTTTTCAAGAGGATGTCGTGTGTGATTGTTCATTGATCCAACACGGTTTATTCCTAGAAACTGTGTGCGTTGCCTGAGGTCATCGCCCATGATGTTTTCTCAATAACCGTTTGCAATAGAAAAACCCAATTAGCAGGCTAATTGGCCATTAGCAGGCTAATTGGCCATTAGCAGGCTAATTGGCCATTAGCAGGCTAATTGTCCTATTATTGATAATTCATTTATTAATCTAATTGACATTTCATATTAAGCACACAATATATTTCATTTTCATATTAAGGAAGCAGGATTTCATAATTGACATACATTAGAGTACTACATCATATAGCTTCAGCACTCAGCTACCTCATTACACAACAGCACCAGCACCAAGTTTCACATGCAACATCTATAACCTTTCGAAATTAGCATCATAGACAGTACATAGACAGATGAATCTCATCTGGAAAACTGCTGAAGCGGAAGGCGAATATTGAGCCTTCATTGATGTTGAAGGTCTTTGCAACTTTAGGCCAGTGCCTGTGGATGATTGACCGTCCATCCTTCATCCTCTTCAGGAACACTTCAATATTGAACCGTGGGTGTTGTATGAATACCTTCCTCGCCTCCTGACCATATAGGTGGTTTGAGAGGTAATCATCAGTGAACTGCTTTGGAAAGGCCTGAAAACAAGGATGTGCATAAATATCTTCTCTCTATTGGAAATGGGGCGAAGGAATAAAAAAGCCAAGGTATAATAGTTAATACCATCCTGTAGTGAACTGATGTCTTCTTCATTGTGCAGACAAAGATCTTGTTGTTTTTTGTCACTAATTTCTTTATCCTAACAATCTTTCTGAGTTTCTTGACTTGACTGATATTCATGGACAACTCATTCCCCCATATGCAAAAAGGGTCGAACAGTGGGTCAAAACCTCTGATAGCAGGACCTACATGTGCAAGACCAAATTGTTAAAAACCTAAATATTAGAATGGTTCCTGCAATTGCACAATAATGTGCTATTAGACAAAGGACCATGCGTGTGCAAACCTCGATTGTAAACCTCAGTGCTTCCCATTGTTTCCCTGCAACACATATAAGGTAGTTAGTGATCAGGTTAAGTGAGGGTTCGCATGCTATCAGTAAAATATGTTGATGAAAAATAAGGACATTGCAGATTCATCATATTAATTCGAGCCACATGGAAAACACATTTATCCAAACCAAGCATGATTAAGAACTAGGAAATATAGCAATTTTATATGTTTCTCATGTATTAAGTGTAGCCAAATTGGATTTATTCCTCACATGCACAACAATACAAAATTCTAGCAACGACAATTGGACATCGCATTGCAGAATTGAACCAAGCAGTTAACTAAACACCACAACAAAGCAGTTAACTAAACACCACAACAAATTAACCAAACATTAACTGAGCACCACATTGCACAATATAACATACTCCTAATAGAAGATCAAATAGTTAACCAAGCCAAGCATGATTAACAACTTGAAAATATAGCAATTGTATTTGTTTCTCATGTATTTAGTACAACCAAATTATATTTATTTCTCACATGGTATACAATAACAAAATGCACCCACAACAATTGAACATTGCATTGCAGAATTGAACCAAATAGTTAACTAAACACCATAAAAAATGAACCAAACATTAACTGAGCACCACATTGCACAATATATAACCACTGGTACGCGTCGGTGCTATACAAATGGTTTTTAACCCCTTTCGGCGATGGCATTTGGAACCATCGCCAAGTGAGTGTGGGCGATAGGGGGGTCCTTCCCACACGACCCAAAAACTGTCGGGGATAGGGAGCCAATATGCATATACAGTACTCCTACTCGTTTGTGCTCGCATTGCCATCGCAGTCGGTATTCTGTGGTGCTACGTTTACGATGCGCGGCCCATCACAAACGGTTCACTATTATAGAACGTGTATGATAAGCATACAATCACACACATTCGCTTTTCCCAAACCTTATGCGATAACTAATTAAGAAGATTAGCTAATCGTCGTACGAGAGTCGGACAGGATTACGAAACGTCGGACCGTCGTAACAGTACATGACAACTATCGCACACGCTATTCTGTGGTACAACATTTACGATGCATACTTCATCAGAAACAGTTCATGGTTGCGAATCATGTATGATAAGGCAACTATCACAAACATTTAGTTTGCCCGCACCGTTTGTGATATTGTCTGACATCGCACACGCTTTGCAAACGGCAACTATGTGCATGCTTGCACACGTTTCCTCTCTATGAACCATGTCGGATTATGGTGTATATCGCAAACATTTGTGTTTTACCAACCGTGTGTGCCGTAACGAACTGGAGAGTGTAATTTCACCGTAATTTAATTGCTGCTATTTCAAATTGTACCGGATTTGAATTTGAATTTGAATGTATGCTATAGCTTTATTCATATCCATCAGGTTCAAACAACCAATGCATTATTCGATTCATAGGTACATATGTTCAAGAATTACATAAGAACCAAATAAAGAATGATGAACCACAGTTGTATACTTGTACTGTTAAAGACAGTAAAGAAAGAGGCGAAATACATTCTGGTTGCTGAACAAGGTGAAGCGGAATGCCCATATTGTGCCCTCCTCCATGTAGAAGGCACGCACGACTCTAGTCCAACCCTTTGTGATGGCCGACCGCCCATCCTTCACGGTCTTCATGAAAACATCTAGATAATCATCGTGTTCTGGTAGAAATACTTTAACCTTTGCATGCCCACCAATCATGTAGTTTGAGAGGTAATCTTGAGTAAACTGCTTTGGGAACCACTGCAAAGGAAAAAGATTCAGACATTGTCATCTAACACAACTCATTATGGGCAGTAAAAAGAAGGCTGTAGAGTTCTTACTTACCATCCTGCAGTTCGTTGTTGTCTTGGATAAAGTGTAAACAAATAGTTTAATTGCCATCTTTTGACCCATTTTACTAACAATCTTTATCAGCTTCCTCACTTGATGCTGGTTCATCGATATCTCATTTCCGCATACGCAGAAAGGGTCGAAGCACGGATCTTTACCAATGACATATGTACCTAAAAGCACCAAGTTAATATTAGAAGCTAAACAGCAATTGCACAATGATGTAGTACAACACTCTTTTATAATATCTTATAACATCCAATATACTCACATATTAGATGAATTAACATCTTATATTATGGGTCGGAAGGAGTTTATTACATTCTTACAAATTATCGGCTGATGAACTGCTGTTGTATCCATGGGTTAGAGTTAGTTTGAGCTAGTTTGGGCTCAAATAGCCCTAAAGTATATCCAAACATGAGGGCTAGTTTGAGCTAGTTGCATCTGACCCACCCAAAAAAACTATCCAACCGAAGAGGTGCTAATTGGAGCTAGTTCTCCTAGTGCATTTATTGTCAATTTAACCCTGTCATCCAAACACCTCTTTGGATGGAGTTAGTTCAGGCCTTCAGGGTTAGTCATGAGCTAGAAACTAACTCTAACCTCTAGCTAAGTTGAGTATCCAAACAGGGCTGTGTTGTTGTTATTGCTGCTGCTGCTCTTCTATGTATATCTAGACATCATCAGAACATTAAGGTAACACTCTTCCTTGTTGCTATGTAGCCTAGGATTACATATTTAGACATTAAGTATAGTGCATGTTGCTATGTAGCCTTAGATATATTACATATGGCCCTAGTTAACCTAACGATAAATGGGTTACAGATATATTCAGTTAAAAGTCTGATTCACCGATTAGTCCCTTATCAGCCCCTGGCCTATATGGTACCAGCTACCGATATCCTGAACAGTGAGTATATATAAGCTATGGGATGGAACTAACCTCGATGAAAAACAACAGTCGTTCCCAAAATTGTCCTGTGTAGGTACATCGAGAGGCATGTTAAGCACAACAGGCTAAACATCAACCAAAATTATCCATGGCAGACAAAATAATCTCCAAAAGATAGCTTCAGTGTGCAGGTTTGACCACGCTAGTAAAGAAAAACAAGTGGAAAGGTGTGTTAACTGCAACAGGCCTAACATTTAACAACAAGCAAACATAGTCATTCAAACTGGTATTGTGCTGGTCTAAGTACACTGGTTATTATTAAATAAAAATGGAAAGGCGTGTTAACTACAAGATGCAGCAACCAAATGTAGTCATTCATAGTGGTATTGTTGAAACTGGTACTGATGAAATTGAATTGCACAGTTCATACTTGCACATATAGAACATCACGTTGTGAATAACTAGAATAAACAAGGCATACTACGAACAACCAAAGATAGCATTTGAAACTGGACATATGCTAACTACAAACAACCGAACAATAAAAAAACTTTAAAAGAGGCATATGCTAGCTATAACAGGCTTAACAGCAAGCAAATATATGCATTCCTATTGGTATGTTTAAAACTGGATTGATGAAATGTACTGCACAGTAAATAATTGCACATATAGAGCATCACATTGTGAACAACTGAAATACACAAGGCATACTACAAACAACCAAATATAGCAATTAAAACTGGACATATTCTCACTACACTACAAAAGGGACTCGACAAAACAAATCATGGGTTTCCCCCTGTGAAGAGGCACGGCAAAACAAATCATGGGTTTCCTCACTTGTCACAGATGGGCTCGTTCCCGTGGGAAGAGCACAGACTCTGGATGCGCTCCATGTTGTCGCAGATGGGCTCCTTCCCCTTGGAAGAGCACGGCTGTAGGGTGCCCTCCCTGATGTTGCAGACGAGCTCTTTCCCCTTGGAAGAGCAGATGGGCTCTTTCCCCTTGGAAGAGCCAGAGAGGGTGTCCTCCTCGTGGTCGCCGTCGATGAGGTCTGACTTGGAAGCTGTGGATCCCAAGCCAGCATCACAGAATGTGTCCTTCAGAAATGACAAAAGGGGCTCGATGGCGATGTAGGATGGCAAATTCTTGCCAGCGAGCCAGAGGAGATCAGCGGCGGGGCCATGGATGAGATCGACGGCAGTTGAACCCGAGGGGTTGGGGGTGGGCCACTTAACCTATGACATAGCCCATCTCAGGCCGTCGCTGTCGACGACCTCGATGTCGTAGCCGGCGTCCGTGACATACCCGCATACTCTAGCCCGCTGATTGAGTGCCTGCGGCCAGTAATGGTCGTCAGCTTCCTCGGCGACGTCGGGCGAAGAGACCGCGATACACCTCTTTTGGGAGAGTCGCTCCTCGAGCTCCACGGGAAGTGTAGCTGGGCTTAGGCTGCGACGCTCTGGAGTGGGGGATGGGGATCTATGGGAAAGGGGGCATTTGGCAGGCGTCATCTAAGAAACTCAGGGGGCCTGGGTATGGAGATCGGTGGGTAAGCTGCATGGGCAAACCGACAGATGTTGACAATGGAGGCCTTGCGGCGGCGGGGACCTTGCTAGGGTTTTGAGCGAGGGAGTGTGTGTGTGTGTGCGCGCGCGTGCGCCCGAGAAGGTTTTGGTGTGTGTGTGTGTGTGTGGAGGGGGGTGGGGGTGTGTTTGAGGAAATGACGCGGGTACTGAAAATTTTACTACGCGGGAGTCAAACGCGGGAGTGAAATGCCGGGGCTATTGAAATTTTTGATGATGGTGCATCGCACACGGTCCGGAGATAACAACCGTGTGTTATGAAACAGAAAAACCCTCAAGGCGGGCAGATATTTTCGAGGGATGCAGACGGGATTGGGAACAAGAAACATCACACACGGTCGAAACACAATAACTGTGTGTTATCAAACAGAAAAAAGCTGCAGGCGGGTAGATATTTTTGAGAGGGGAAGCCTCGTGGAGCCCAATGTACTATGCGGATGTGTGCGTGACAGGGGCACCGGCGTGGCACATGGTTAGTTTGAGTGAACCATGTCTGTTGCATCATCCGACTTGTCTAATGTTCATAAATTTGGCGAAAAATGACGCGGGAGAGGGTCAGAACACAAACACGCTTGCATGTGGGCCAAATTTATGTATGAAAAGGGTGGTTTGATGTTCAAATACCAAATGCAACTTCGATGTGGCACCTATCTCGCAAAGCGCACGGTATTGCTTGCCCCGGAAACCCTCTCCCCCGGCCCCCGCAGCCCCCCCCCCCCCCCGTGTCGGCATGAAGGGAATCCTAAGCTATGAATGCATGCCCCCCAACCGAGGTTCACCTAGCAAAGTGCGAAGTAGCTAGCAGCCCCCTCGTGTCGGCACGAAGGGAATCCTAAGCTATGAATGTATGCCCCCCAACCGAGTTTCACCTAGCAAAGTGGAAGAGCCCGCCCCCCCCCCCCACACACACTTTCAGTCGGCGAGAGAGAGAGGCATCTCACCAAGATGGATCGTAAAACGGACCAAGAATAATCCACCTTGGTTGTACAACCTCTCTCTTGTTGTTGGTCAAAGTGATGGCCGTCCATGCGACCCCGGAGATGGGCTAGCTCGCCAATAATCACGCAAGTAGCTAGTCCCCGAAGACAACCACTGCATGCGTGTGGCCCAAACATATGTATGGAGAGGTGTGTTTTTGAATACACAATGGAACAACTTTGATGTGGCACCATGATTTCGAACTAGAAATCCCCACACTGAGTGAGGGTTAGGTTGACGATGCATATGTATGTTACACCACACTTCAAGCCGACGACGGGGATTCATGCATGCATGCGTGCATAGTATATGCGCTCAAACTTAATTAGGTCTGAATCTCACCATGACCTATACTACGATAACACGAACCAAAGGAAGAATCCGCCATGGTAACCTATCTTGTTGTGGTCAAGGTGATCATGGATGTCCATGCGGGCCCACGAATATATAGGCTTGTCGCCGATAACCACGCGAGGGAGTGTACCGTTCGAAGACAACCACTACATGCATATGTATGGAGGTGATGCGTGCATGCATGTTTGAATACCATTTCACAACATTGATGTGGCGCGTGCATCGAAAATCGTATGGTCCCCACACAGAGCGAGATTGGTTCATGACGTGTCGTTGTACTAGCCACTTCGACTCGATGGGAGGGATTCATGCGTACACATGCATGTGTGTATGCTCAAACTGTATCATGTCATCCCAGAGCATGACCTATATATATACCGTATTACAAGCAAAAAAATAATCCCCTCCTAAGTCAAATTAACCTCTCTCGTTGTCAGGCAAAAAGTAGTGATGGACCAAGCGGACCCACAGATGGAAAGCATCGATATCGCTGATAACCGCTTAAGTGGGTGCAAGAGGACAACCACCATCGCTTTGCATGTGGGCCAAACATATGTTGAATACCCAAAATGCACAACTTTGATGTGCCACATGCCTCAAAAACCGTAAAACCCCCACACAGAGCGAGGTTCATGAAGCGTACTACATATGATGCTCCTACCGTAATACAACCCAAAAAGAATCCTCCTCAATGGTGAAATTAATTAACCTCTCCCGATGTAGGTCAAAGTGATGCACGCATCGACGATGGCCTCATGGGCCCACAGATGGAAGCGGCACACGTGAGTTTCCTAGCTAGGATAACCACCGCCTGCATGCATGTGGCCCAAAGAGGTGTTGTGTGATGTTTGAATAGCCAATTTCACAACTTTGATGTGGCACGTGCCTCGGAAACCGAAAAGTCCCGACACTGAGTGAGGTGTACTTGTTCACGGACGCGTACGTATATATAGTATATATGCTAGTCCCCTCCCACCTCTTTGACGCGTACTATATACCACCATAACACAAACAAAAAAGATTCTACCTTGCTGGTCAAATTAACCTCACTGCCGGCTGTTCATCAAAGTGAAGGACGACGACCTCGCGGGCCCACAGAAAGCATCACACGTGAGTATCGAGTGTCGTGTAGGACAACCATCGACTGCATGTGGCCAAAACATGTATGTATGAAAGGGTTGTGTAATATTTTAAATAACGAATTCACGACTCTGATGTGGCACCTGTCTAACAAAATAGCCAACCCACACGGTGGCTCACAACTCGTAGTGTACTGCGAGCCACCCGCCACCCCCCAGACGCACACACCCACACACACACCGCGAATCCATCGCAACTACGATGCATGTTAAATTATCCCGCGGTGAACATATGTTACCAAAGGAGGGACGTTTTAATTTCGAGAAAAATAGAGATCATTAAGACATTTTAGTACATTAATTGATTGATTTTCTACGGGTATAATGTGCAAAAATCAAATTTGAGCTACATGCACACGTGACAGTGCACCTAAATGGATTGCAAAAACACATGTGTCTCACTGGGTGCATGTTTACTCCCCGTGCAAGAAATTTCAAACATTGAGAATCTTGATTTTTAAATTCTAGTACATCCAAAACTTATTTGAAGTTCATGAAACTTATCGTGTTGTCATATGGACACCAATACAAAGTGGCATTGTACTTTTTTTTGTCAAATTTGAGACCAGTTTTGATGTAATGTTTATCTAATTACAAACATGAGATTGTTAATAATTGGGAACCAATTTCCCAAATGGATTATTTATTCGAACCATGAGTGTTAGACCAACAATGGATACGTGCCATGCTTCGGTTAAGCAATAAAGCGGCAGCATTAATCATCCAAATAGAAAACAATATACATGCCGCCACGCAACCCGTGTGCCGTGCGAGTAGGTGTGAGTTGATGGGACACATGCGAGCAGTCCGCCGCGCAGGCAGACCGGGAGGCGTGCGTGCAGGTGTGTGAATTGATGGAGGCGTGCTCGCTGCGCAGTGTCATCAGGAGGCATGCGAGTAGCTGTGTGAAACAACGGTAGGCATGCCAGCAGTCCGGTGCGCAGGCTCACCGGGAGGCGAGCCAGCGGTTTGACCGCCACCCGCCTCTCTCCCACTACTCCCACTACTCCATATTAATGGTGCGCCCTAGCGGCCGCACCCCCCATCCTCGCCACACACACAATCCTCTCTCTCCGCTTGCATCCTTGACGCCGCTCTCAGTCCTCAAAGCCATCAGTGTATGAGGATGCCGCCGAAGCGCCCCATCGGAGGGAGTGGTGACGCCGGCGCTGCTGAAGCACCGGAGCACGGCGTGGAGATGGAGACAGAGGTTGCCGTCACCGCTGGCGAGTTATCGCTGCACCCTGACATCGTCGACGGCATCGAGCTTCCATAGCCGGAGGCGGAGTACCACACCGACTCTGGTGACGACTCGGGCGATGACCCCAGCGATGACTCCGACGACCACTCCGGCGATGACTCTGACGACGAGGGACAACTGGTTAGTCATCTATACCCATTTATGTGTCAAATAGATCCTAGGGTTTCTCTGGTTACTCCTGCCTCCCCCTTTTTGGAATATAAATCCTATGGTTATGTCCTCCTTATCCATGAAATCTGAGTAAGTTTCGTTAGATCCGTGTAGTGTATTGATTGTTTGAATCGTACAAGTGATAAGTGATTAGTTGTTTCATCTGTGAAAATGATTTCTGCTAGTAATCCGACTAGGGTTAGTGTTCGTGCTAATAATTCCTAGCCAGGACTTGACAATTGATTTTGAATGACCTACATATGTTTGTGCCATTATTTTCTTCAAGATTAGTCTGTACATAGACGACTGTGCTTAAAAATCGAACCATAATCTCTGGATATGTATAAATAAATAGCCATAAATTCCTAATCCTACTTCACGGCATGTAATCATTGATTTGATGCCAAATTTTGGCAACTGCCAAATGTTCTCTAGAGATTAGTTTGTAAACATTAATTTGACGCCACATTTTTTTTACTATTTGTATAGGTGCTGTCTGACGATGTGGACAGCGAGGATGAAGATGTCCATAGGAGGTACAAGAGGCAAATCCTGAGGGAGCTTTATGCAGGAATGCATAACAGGCGTATTAGGACCTGGGACGGCGGCTAGCGATGCCCATTTTGCAACCACAAGCTTCATGACGCGTATCAAAGTGTTCTGGCGCATGCAAGAGGACAGGCCATTGGCTCCTTCAAGCAGAAGTATTCTCGCAGGGTGGCGCACGGTGCGTACGCCGAGTACCTGGAGAAGCTTTAGGATCGTGCCGGCATGTGAGATGAGATGTGGGATCGAACTATGTACGCTTGAGCATGCTTAATGATGGTTGAACTATGCTTGTGTATGCGTGCACTTATTATCTATGTCTGAGTATGTTTAATCTATGTTTACTTATGTCTAACTGTGGGATATGGATGCAATCAGTTCGGTTGATGGAATCTACCTCCATCCTCGTTTATTGGTCCCCTTTGTAATTTGTGCTAAATTTTGACCAAAGATTTAACTAACAAAATGTTAGTGCAGGTCAGCAAAAATTATATCGTTGGATGCGTATTGGAACATAGTGTTCAATGATATAATTTTTGGTGACATGCATAAACATTTCTTAGTTAAATATTTGGTTGAAATTTGGTACAAATTACAAAGGGGACCAATAAACCAGGATGGAGGTAGTACGTCAATCACACACGGTTCCCAAAATTGGAACTGTGTGCAATGACTTTCATTTTGCCTGTTGCTTCAATCACACACAGTTGGCTCTAGCAAACCGTTGCCGCCGGAATTCTTTGTGGGACAGAAAACGCTCACCACCCAATTCAAAAAAGAAAAAAGAAAACCCTCACCATCCCCACGTCAGAAAAACCCTCACCTCGCCCACCACCCCCTCCGGTCCCCATTCACACCTGCACAAGCTCCTCCGCGTCTATGCATGGCACCGCCTATCACGGCGGTAACCACTTAGCTCGACGCCTGCCGCCGCCACCAGCCTGCCGGCAAACCCCACTGCATTTCGCCACTTCCGCTTGCCGCCGCCTATCGCCATCGACTTTCTCGACGCTGCTCGTGGTCGACCCAGCTCCGCTCGGTTGAGGAATCTGCCGTACTGAGGGTTCTTTCTCATGGACAATAAGGTAACTAATTTAATGAGATATTATCTCATCTCTTATCCCGGTTCATCTGCCTCCTTTAATCACCCGGCCTAAATCGCCGTGAATTCATTTTTATTCGAGCTGATTTGAGGGTTTTCTTTCATTCATAGAGTGTACAGTGCGCGGACACATCAGGACTTTGCGGCCTCTGCCAGACATTCCATCTCATCGTACCAGATAACTTGAGGATGCGCGCGGTATGTTCAATCTCACCCTAAATCCGTTGGCATGGCGTACTTTCCTGAACATATTCTAAATATTGCTACATTTGGATAAAAGGTGCCACATGCACCATATACGTCAAAGGGGATTTTCCCCCTCTTCTTTCTATATTAGGCAAATTAATGATGTATTGTTCTTTCGATTACTCTCATATTTCCATGACATCATGTTTACCCTATCTGTTTAATTATAGATTTTTGTCCTTCGATTTCAACTGCTGTACAGTTCTTTCAATTTGGGCCAATATTTGCATGTTACCATATTTTCTTTAACAATCCTACCATTTTCTGCAGCGCGTCCCTTGCTATGCAACAGAATCTGTAGTGCACAATCTTTCCCTTTACATAAATCAAGACTGCAGGGATGTCATACTGAACATAAACCATGGATTTACAATCGTTGCTACTGTAAGACTTGATGAACGTGGTGACTCCTATTTTGGCACTGGCCTTTGGAAAGAAATTTCTAAGTTTTATGTACTAGAAGCTGGCACTAAAATTGCACTGCACATAAAAGAGCCTGGTCATGAGATATATGCTAATTTCCCCGACGATATCATCCGTTCAGACTTTGTTTGAAGTAAGTTTTCTTTTCAAGTATCTGCATGTTGACTTACCCAGCAATATCAAATGAGTTGTGTAGTATTTAAGCAACCAATTGTTATTCCCTTTTCTTATTATATTCCTACCTAATAACTTCTAGTTACCAATACACTTTTCTATTGCCCTGTTTTAACTAAATATTCCCTGTACTCCCACTTCTATCAGAAAGAGCCGCTGACAAGGAGACTCCGGAGGTGGAGAACGTGGCTACCAACAAGCGGAGGCGGGGCGAGCAAGGACCGCAAGCGACTCCAGCAGGCCTAGACTTCATTAGCATCCTCCCTGATGATATGTTGACAGTCATCATCTCCCTCCTCCCAATCAAATATGGGGCGCGGACAACTGTCCTTTCTCGGCGGTGGCGCCCCCTATGGAACTCCACCCCTCTCGACCTCATCAACACCCACGAGCTCTGCCATGGCTATCGCAAAAGCTTGGATGCGTTCTCCAAGATCCTCGGCAGTCACCTTTGCCCAACCAGAGGCCTTAGAATGGGCAAGTTCTGTTCCAACGGCAAGGACTGAGCCAACCTTGATGACTGGTTCCGATCGCCCGCCCTAGATCAGCTCGAGGAGCTCACTTTTGATGATGGGCATATGCGCTCGCTGCCAACGTCCGCGCTCCACCTTGCGCCCACGCTGCGCGTCGCCAAGTTCAGGAACTACCATTCCCCCCCTTAATGACGCGCCCGCTCTTATTCTACCATGACTGAAGCACCTCGAGCTCGTCGCCATCTGCCTCCCAAACGGTGACATGGAGCGCCTGCTCCGTGGCTGTACTGCACTCGAGTACCTTTGTCTTCAGGTGATCAATGGGTTGAGTAGCTTCCACATCACCTCCATGACTCTCCGGACTATTTATGTGCGTTGCTGGTGCGGCAGGAAGACATCACAAGATGTGTACCATGGTATGGTCATTGAGGACACACCTACACTTGAGAGATTACTTATAGTTGATCAAGAAGGTCCAACAAGAATCAATGTCATTTTTGCGCCGAAATTGATAGTGGTGGGCTACTCGTCTGACAAATACTCCGAACTTGTTATTGGATCCACACCCGTTCAGGTACAACAGCCGCCTTCTACCTCTCCTTCTACAAATTAACATTATTTCTAATTTTGAAGATGTTTGTTCATCTGTCATCCAGAAAATGATTCTGACAAGCTTGACCCCGAAATTGCGCACAGTGAAGGTCTTGGCACTAGAATCTATCGGCCCCAACCTGGAGCAAGTTGTCAGTTTCCTGAGATGCTTTCCATGCCTGGAGAAGCTATATATCGAGGTGATGTTCCTTTCTTGTTAAATGTTAACCATAAGGGAGTTCAATTTGTGACACCTTTTCCCAAGTTTACAATGACAATGTACTACGATTTCTGAAGGATTCTTTTGGAGGATTTCAGTACATACATGTCCCCCCCATATTGGTTGCTTGATCCATATGGTTACAATCCATAAGCATTTCTCCTTTGGATTCATCTGTACTAGTTTTCTTAGAGAACTTTTCATCCACTCCAACCTCTTGTGAAGAAGGCTACATTTTTCTAGAATGTAATCAAATGCCCATGTTAATCATGTCAGATCGAAGATGGCATGTTAGTGCATTTTACAAATCCTGCAAACCAAGTAGGCCTGTAGTAGTGTTCAAAACTGCATGTAGGCACTAACACGTTTTCTTCTTTTGCAGATAAGGTTAGGCCCAGTGGTGGATAATGTGATACAATATAACAATCAGGTCGAATGCCTAGATCTGCATCTCTCAGAAATTACTTTGAACTCCTACCGAGGGACCTTACCGGAGATTATATTCGCCAGGTTCTTTGTTGTCAGAGCAAGGGTGCTGAAGGTAATGAAGTTTGCCCTACATTTATTTTGCAAAAATGAATGGTTTGTTGATCAGCGCCGGCGCCTGTGGCAGAATGGAATAGGCTTCAAAAATGCTGAATTTCATTTTGGAACTTCAGATGACAAAGTAATCGGAAGTCATTGTGTCAACCCCATACATGACTTCTCAGTGGCTGACCCCTTTGCAAAACTTATGAGGTTTTGAAACCAGACTTAGAAGTGGTAATATTAGTTTGAACCTCTCTAATATCCATGTTCAGTGGATCAGCGCGAGCGTTTGCAGCTGATGAGCTGAATTTCATTTCTAATATCAGTTTGAACCTTGTAATCTTCGAATTTGAGCCATATAACTCTAGAATTTGAACCTTGTAATATTTCGAGCTTTTGTGGTACAATCGTTGAAATGGCATCATATGAGACTCGTATATTGGTAGCACTATTTTGACCTTAATATGCAATGGTCTTAGATTTTATTAACCATTCTAGAATCTGTTTACCTTGTCGGTCTCACAGCACACAATCCGTATAGCTAACTCGACTGCGATCTTCGACATTATTGCACACAGTTGGTTTCTTCAACCATGTGCCCTATAGAGCGCAGAATTAATTATCGCACTCAAGTGTCCATCATCACCCTTCTGTGTAACTTTGACCTCATCACCCACGGGTAAACTTATGACTGAAGTCATTCCACACACTTTGTTTTTACAAAGCTTTTAGCCAATAAACACCCACGATTTGTCCCTCTTCTAGCCGACGCGTGGCCAAACTAGCCGGGCGGGAAGCTTGCGCGGTAAACTGCGTGGTAGCACAGGAACATGCTCACCGACGATACATTTGGTGCCACTTCGAGCCCATGCATGGTCAAACAAAATGTGTGCGGTGTGGTGTTGTCAAGCGTGCACTAGAATCCTCCGCTATGAACGCCGTGACAAGACGTGATGATTATAGGCCGGCCGGCCCCCATTTATTACAGCGGCCATTTAACCCTTGTGTCTCTTCAACCTTTTGATCGCGCCCCACCATTGCAAGAAGCACACCCACCACGACAAATTCTTAGAGGGTATCCTGCGCGGCTCCAATGGCACTCCGAGCGGCTGCCGATGATGAGCAGCAGTTCACCATGCATTCCATGGTGGACACCCACGGAAGGTTCACGGAGCTCTCGGTGGTGTACACCAACAACCCGGTCTGGGTGGAGCACTCCATCCACATCATGGAGCTGTTGCTTATCGAGGAGAAGTACAAGGTGGTCGGGTTCGACCTCGAGTACACCCGCGCTCATGCTGGGTCTCGTCCCAAGGTCGCCGTCGCCCAGATGTGCGTGCGCAACCACGTCCTTGTCTACCACTACTGCGTGGCCACAAGGCCTTGCGAGCGTTTCGCCAGGTTTGTCAACAACCCCCACTACATGTTCGCTACGGTGGACATCACCAACGATGTAAAGGTGCTCAAGAATTCGGGCATTACCTGCCAGAATCTTGTCGACATCCAGGGCCAATACAAGATTTGGGGCAGCAAGGAGCATGAGAAGGACTCACTGGTTCACCTCGCCGAGGCCATCATCGACCCCTACTACAGAGACATGAAGGATTCCTGCAACAAGGACAAGCGTGCCTGGTACTCGGCCTGGATGGAGAAACTCGACAAAGCTCATGTCGTGTACGCGGCTAAGGAGGTGTACACGAGCTACGACATGTATAGGCGAATCGTTGACATGAGGAAGTGCCTCCTTCCCCAAAACGGCCAGGGATCCAGCCGGAAGCAGAGCAATGGCAAGCGTCGTCGCAACAAGAAGTAGATGATTAGATCCTCGTTTCTCCTAGTTTAGTATGCATGTAATTGCTTACTTTGGTGTGTGGAAATGTTATGTGTGTAGTCACTTGTGTAATTGTATGCTTAATTTGGTTATGCAATGCTGTCTTTTTAAGTATATATGCTGATGCTCTGTAGACAGAGCATAGATGTTGTGCGGACAAAGAAAATCACATCGCACATAGACTAAACAATGGAACCCGTCGGTGATGTTTTCATCAATCACTCACAATTGTATACCAGCAATCGTTTGCTCACAACACACACAGCTTGTTAATAGGAATCATCTGTGTTGTTATTGGTCTTCCCACACATTTCCGATTACAGACCTGTTTGCCGCATATCACACACATCTTGTTAAGTTGAACCATTTCTGTTCTCTTGGCTCAACGCAAACAGTTCATCCGAGTGAACTGTATGCCGTATATCGCACACACCTTCATCTGGCTGCCCGTTTCTGTTGTTCCGCCTCATCACAAACAGTTTATCCGAGTGAACTGTCTGTCATATATCGCACATGCCTTCATCTGCCTGCCCGTTTCTTTTGTTCTGCCTCATCGCAAATAGTTAATTGAACTGAACCGTATGCCCGGCATCGCACACGGAACTAAAATTTGGACTGTGTTTGATGTATCCTTCATCGCAAACATTTTGCATCTTTTTTGACTGTTATTTTACATCACCGTTTGTGATTAATGCATCGCACACAGTTTCGTCAAAGGGTCTCTGATCGTAGTGTCGCGTTAGCAGCATCCTGCAGTAGTGAACATACTAGAAGATCAGACAGTTAACCAAACCAAGCATGCTTGACAACTCGGAAATATAGTAATTGTATTTGTTTCTCATGTATTTTGTACAGATAAATTCGATTTATTTCTCACATGGAAGACAATACAAAATTGCACCGTGAAGAATTGAACATCACATTTGCAGAATTGAACCAAACAGTTAACTGAACACGACAACTAATTAACCAAACAGTTACTAAGTGAGCACCACATTGCACGACATATAGAACATATACACTAGAGCAACAGGTTGCATGGTAAAAGTAGATAGGACAATTCACTAGAATTTGTTAAGGAAAGGCAGGAGCAGCACATGCAACGGGTAAATCGAGCATGCTTAACCGGCGTAGCTAGCAAACTGAACATAAGTCCCTATAGTGAGCTAATAAGACAAGCTACTCCTCATCGTCGGAGATATCGATGATGACTGGCTCCTTGGGCATGGAAGAGGGCAAGGCCTCCACATCGTGGGTGCCCTCATCATAGTGGTGAGTTGCCTGAGCCGCTCCGGGTACCAACCTACTGGCTCTCGAGTTGAGGTAAGCACGGGCACGCTGAGAAAACACCTCGTAGTCTTTGTCGAAGGCACCGACGATGACCTCAAGAAAACGGCATGAACTATCGTTTAAAGCAGCCAACCACGTCGCGGCGTCGGTGCGTGAGTCATCGAAGGTGGCCTCGACGGCAAGGTGATCCTCCAAGATCTGGGGGTCGGCACGAATGGCAGCCATCGTGACCTCATCCGCGCGTGCGGCCGCGATTTGCTTCTCCACTGCCAAATGCTCCTTGAGCTCATGGCTATACTGCGTGCACCATGGCTTAGGGCGGTGCTTATTTGGGGGAGGGGTCGGTGATTTGGGTGGAAGGCGTCGTGCCGATGGTCGGGGCATGTGGGGTGTGGAAGGAGGAGGAGGATGGGGGTCGGGTGTGGATTACCTGCCTGGATCGACGAGGCAAAGCAGCATGAAGGAGGGTCGCCGGCAAGGAGGCGGCGCTGCAAGCAAGGAGTGAAGGTTTCAACTTGGAAAGGAAGGCGGAAACAGGGGAAATGTGGCTTTTGGTAAGGGAGAGGGGGCGGGAAGGTAGATATTTCCGCGGAAGCCGAAAATTTGGATCGGTCCAGCGAAAAAACTGGCGCGCAAAGTGTCATCGGACACGATCCCTTATTCAGCACTGTGTACGATATGTGAACATCACAAACAATTCATATAACTTACCCCATGTGTGATGAGTTTGAACATGCAAATTTTGGTCCCAATTTCCCTGGTTACAGTGGTCATCCACGTCATTGCATAATTTGGGTACACAAAGGAGACTACAGCACACCCACACTTCTTAATCGAGCAAGTTCAGCAATTAAATAGAGCTAGCTAATCTAAACATTACTCTAACAAATTAAAGAGCGGTGATCTTAAATAAACAAAACAAAGAGTACTACTCCGGCTGGTGCTCGTCGATCTCCGCCGCCTCCTCCATGTCCAGCTTGCGCCCGACGATCTCCTGGGGAAGGGGCTCCATGGCATCCAACGCACCATACTTGGCAAGCATCTCGCCAACCGTGTCCTCCATCTCTTTGGAAAAGGCCACCATGAGCTGGGTGTGGGCGGCTGCGATCTGGGCTTGGACGGGCTCCGTCGTGGCAAGCTATGCCGTGGAGGAACGGGCGGTTGTTCGAACGCTCTCGGCGATTGCCAACTCTTCGGCCGTGGGTTGCCGACCGTTGTCGGAGAAGCTTCGTTCGATTTGTGCGGTGACCACCACGAGCTGGGCGTGGGCGGCCTCGACATGGTGGTGGGCGGCCTCCATCAGGGCTAAGGCCACCGCTGCGGAATGGACAGCTACTCTGCCGCTCTCGCCAGTTGCTATCCCCGAGGCAGATGTTGCTGCCGCCACTTGAGAAGCAACAGCGGGCGTTTGGGCTGCCTTGGCTGCCTGGTCGCATATTGCGTCCATGCTCACGCAGCCTGTTAGCGCCCCCATGGCAGTTGCAGCCGCGCTCTCTTCGGAGTGGGCCGCTGAAGTTGCCCGCACGACGCGGGTCCACGTCCCCATCTTTCACCGGCGACAATTGAACAGTGAAATGATATTTGGGGAGCGAGCTAGTGTGCTTGACACACCGGCTATGGACTGTAGCTGACGCACCTTCTCGCGTAAGCCATATGCGTACTATACTCCGACGGTGCTCTAAGATATTTTGTACTGCATCTCACACGGTTGGTGAAAATAAACTGTGTGCGATCTACTTGATTTTTCGTCTTGATTTGAATTACATAATGGGGTCACAGCGGCAAAGGAGGGTGTTTGAATTGCTAGAACTTTTATCTGCAGTGAACATGCAACTATAGGTGTGTCGTCAAAAAAATTAGAATTATTCAGGGTTCGTTTGGACATTTTTATAGATTAACTTGGTTTTCTAGGCATTTCAGTTGCACAATTCAAAATTAAACTACATGCACATGCTCCGGTGCACCAAAATGGGTTGTAAAATCATATATTTGTCCATGGGTTGATGCTTATGTCCCATGCAAGAAATGGGGCTGAATTTCAAACACCACGGCACCGTGGCCCTTCGGCAAACATTGAGATACATGGTTTTAAAATTCTAGTAAATCAAAAACGTGTCTGCAATTCATGAACCTTGGCATGCTATCATGGAATGGCATCAACATGCTGGGGTAAAAAAATATTGTCCCATTTGGGCAGGTCATGTATAAGCTTCTCACAAACCAGAGCTTCTCACAACAAGCCTGATGGTTTCGGTAGGGAACATGCCACCTTTGTGGACAAAATGATATTTGTCGCCTCTTCTTGCTCTCAAATTTTTTTCTGGTGTCAACATAGAACAACAGGAGTGTCCTGTTAAATTTTGTAAATTTTTGGGGTATTTTTGGACAATTTTATATGTTAACTGATTTTCTAGGCATTTATGTGCATAATTCAAATTTGAACTACATGCACATGCTCCAGTGCATAAAAATGGGTTGAAAAATCAAATGTGTGTCCTTGGTTGCATGCTTAGGTCACATGCAAGAAATGAGAATGAATGTCAAACACCTTGACATTGTCGCTCGGCCGCTAACATTGAGATACATGGTTTTAAAATTCTAGTAAATCGAAAACACGCTAAAATTCATGAAACTTGACATGATATCATGGAACGGCATCAACGTGCTGTGGTAAAAATATTGTCCCATTTGGGGCAGATTTGGGTATAAGCTTCTCACAACAAGCCTGATGATTTTGGTAGGGAACGTGCCACCTTTGTGGACGAAACAATATCCGTTGCCTATTCTTGCTCTCAAAATTTGTCTAGTGTCAACATAGAACAATAGGAGTGTTGTGTCCATTTTTGGGATTTTTCGGGGTTCGCTTGGACATTTTTATACATTAACTGAGTTTTCTATGCATTTATGTGCATAATTCAAAATTGAACTACATGCACATGCTCCAGTGCATATAAATGGGTTCAAAATTCAAATGTGTGTCCTTGGTTGCATGCTTAGGTCCCATGCAAGAAATGGGAATGAATGTCAAACACCTTGCCACCGTCGCTCGGCCGCTAACATTGAGATACATGGTTTTAAAATTCTAGTAAATCGAAAACATGTCTGAAATTCATGAAACTTGACATGATATCATGGAACGGCATCAACATGCCATGGTAAAAATATTGTCCCATTTGGGGCAGATTAGGGTATAAGCTTCTCACAAACCAGAGCTTCTCACAACAAGCCTCATAGTTACGGTAGGGAACGTTTCACCTTTCTGGATGAAACGATATCCGTTGCCTCTTCTTGCTCTCAAAATTTTTCTAGCCTCAACATAGAACAACAGGAGTGTTGTGTCAATTTTTGGGATTTTTTGGGGTTTGCTTGGATATTTTTATACATTAACTGAGTTTTTTTTATGCTTTTATGTGCATAATTAAAAATTGAACTACATGCACATGCTCCAGTGCATATAAATGGGTTCAAAATTCAAATGTGTGTCCTTGGCTGCATGCTTAGGTCCCATGAAAGAAATGGGAATGAATGTCAAACACCTTGCCACCGTCGCTCGGCCGCTAACATTGAGATACATGGTTATTAAATTCTAGTAAATCCAAAACTCGTCTGAAATTCATGAAACTTGGCATGCTATCATGGAACGGCATCAACATGTTGTGGTAAATTTTTTTGTCCCATTGGCTAGTTTGGGTATAAGCTTCTCACATACCAGAGCTTCTGACAAGAAGCCTCATGGTTCCGGTAGGGAATGTGCCTCCTTGGTGCATGAAACGATATTCGTTGCCTCTTCCCGTTTTCAATTATTTTTCCTAGTGGCAACATAGAACAACAGGAGTGTCGTGTTAAAATTTGCAATTTTGGGGTTCGTTTGGACATTTTTATACATTAACTGAGTTTTCTAGGCATTTTATGTGCATAATTCAAATTTGAACCACGTGCACATGCTCCAGTGCAGAAAAATGGGTTGACATATCAAATGTGTGTCCTTGGGTGCATGCTTAGGTCCCATGCAAGAAACGGGAATGAATTTCAAACACCAGGGCACTGTTGATTGTCGGCAAAACATTGAGATACTTTGTTTTTAAATTCTAGTAAATCCAAAACTCGTTTGAAATTCATGAAACTTGGCATGCTATCATGGAATGGCACCCAACATGCTGTGGTATTTTTCGTGTCCATTTTGAGAGAAGGCGCACTCGAATAATAGCCAACAAAGGCATTTTGAAATAAATAGCTGCCACTTTAACATCTCAAATGTTTCTATAATTTAAATTGCGTGCATTCTGTTAACCATTCACGTGACACCACGCGTCACACTTTTAACGGCTAGGAGGTGCCGTGCGGACAGCTGCTTGACTGAATGGGAGGCGTGCGAGCGTAGTCTGCTGCGCAGGCTGATCGAGAGGCGTGCAAGCTGTCCTCCAATGCACAGGCTCACCGGGAAGCATGCGAGCTGTACGCTGCACAGGCTTATCGGGAAGCGATCCCTTTGACTTCCATGGCCACCCGCCTTGCTCGCATCCTCTCCATTACACTACAAAAAAAAGATACATCCGTGACATTTTGGGCCGAACGAATTTTTTTGTCATGCTTATGACACTTCTATGACGATAATTGTGACAAAACTTGGTATCATCATAGATGTGGTGGGCTCCTACTTCTATGACAAAAAATCATGACAGAAAATGGGCTTTTCATCCTGGGCGGGCCGGAGACGCACCTGCATGACATTCTTTGGGCCTTCGATGACAGAAAAAATCGTGGTAGAAGCGAGGGCGAGGAAAATTTCGGGGAGTTCCCGGTTACAGTGGGTGGTCGGGGCCGAGCGATGCATGGAGGTTTGCGCGTTTCTCTTGTACACGTACGCGCGTATGTGCGAGGCGTTACACTCTAACTGAACCCGAGCGAGGCGTTGGGCTCTAACTGAAGCCGAGCGATTGCACTAGCTACGTTACTGAACCCCGATCGATCCCTTGCTGTTAACTAAACCCGAGTGATTCCTTCGCTACTGCTGCTAACTGAAGCCGATCGAAGCTGCCTCTTAATGAACAGTCCCCGGTGCGGGTTGGATGAACAGTCCCGGTGGGGGTTGGATGAACAGGATCCCGTGGTAGTAGAGGCTGTTGCCGCTGGATGAACAGGACCCCGATCGAGGAGGTGGGGGTGGATGAACAGTATCTGGTGGAGGGACCCCGTGGAGGGCTGGTTGAATAGTAGCCGATGGAGGGCTGGTTGAATAGGACCCCATGGAGGGCTGGTTGAACAGTAGCCGGTGGAGGGCTGGTTGAACAGGACCCCCGTTGATGAACAGTAGCTGGTGGAGGCAGGAGGAAGTCGATGGTGGATGAACAGTAGTAGGTGGAGGCTGGAGGAAGTCGACAGTGGATGAACAGTAGCCCGTGGAGTCCCGTTTTGCGGTACGCCGCACCCCTCCCGATGAACAGGACCCCCGTTTCGATCGTAGCGCTCCAACACAAGTCCGTTTCCTCTGTTTTGCGGTATGCCACACCCCTCCTGATCAACAGGACCCCGTTTCGACCGTAGGCACTCGAACAGAAGTCCGTTTCCCCTGTTCTGCGGTACGCCAGACCGTTCCCGATGAACAGGACCCCGTATCGACCGTACGCGGTTGAACAGAAGGCCGTTTCCTCCGTTCTGTGGTACGCCAGACCTTGTTTTGGCTGTTCCGTCCAAGCCGGTTGGATCCCGATGAACATGCAACGCTGTTTACTCCGTTCCGATCCAGTCGGTTGGCTACCGATGAACAGGACGACATCGCTGTACGCGTTAGAGACCCCGCCCATCTGTACATACGTAGCCGTATTTACTATCTTGCAGCGTGCCCGTACGTACGTGTACACGATATAGACGGGACTGCGTGACATGCTACGTCGGCGCCTCTACTTCAACACGTGTCGCTCCTTACTCAGCCATGGTACATCACTGCAAAGAGAACGATCGACCGCTATGTACGTACATGTTCGCGGCCGGACAGATAACGCTACCTTCGATTCAACCTGGTGGGTCCCAGGTGTCAGGGGGTAAGAAGGTAGTTCCTTCCATGCAAAGATAAAGCCGATGGGTCCCAGCTGTCAGGGGGGAACGTTTTTTCGCGAAATACAGAGGCCCTTCCGATAGGTCCGAGGTGTCAGGTGGAGGAATCATTATTTTACGCGTAATAAGAAGGCACTTCCTTGTGTGTGGCCATGGACCCAGCTGTCAGCCTCTCCACTTATAGTCCACTTCTGATGGCTGTCGTTCGTTGATCGCGTTGACGATGCCGTACCGCCCGAGAGCACCAAGGTGGTGGACGACGGCGCGACCTAGGAAGGGAACGACCCGGAGCCCACACGGAGGGGAGTACGAGGGTTGACTGCTTCGGCTACGGTTTGAGGCTGCCATCGCCGGAGAATAACAGGGGGTGTGGGTGAGTAGAGGGAAGGCCTGGCCAGCGGTGGGAGTAGAGTGGGGCGGTGAAGCCTGCGTGGCAGCACAGCCGGCCACGGGAGGCAGGGGCAGGCGGCACGGTCGGCGCTGGTTTGGGCGGCTGGAGCAAGAAGACCAGAGGTTGAAGAAGCACGACGACCGTTGGATGGACATCATATGGTCACCATAGCTAGAATCATTTATATTAACTAAGTTGACAAAATCCCTGCGTCCGCGTCAACTTAGTAGGCCCACAAGTTAGCCTCCAAATATGGTCGGACCGACCTAGCAGCGGGGGTATTCATTATTTTTGTGCCTAATAGCTGGTGGATCCGTGCTGTCAGTGGGGGGAATGTTTTTTTCGTGAAATACAGAGGCCCTTCCGGTCGGTCCCAGCTTTCAGGAGGAGGAATCAATATTTTGCACATAATAAGGAGGCACTTCCTACTCGCAAAAAAAAGGAGGCACTTCTTTGCGTGCGGCTGTGGACCCAGCTGTCAGCCTCTCCACGTACAGTCCTCTTCCAATGGATGTTGTTCGTTGACCACGCCGTGCCGAGAGCACCAAGGCGGTGGACGATGGCGAGGCCAAGTAAGGGAACGACCCAGAGCCGAGGAAGACTCGGCAGTTGTTTCCCACGCGGAGTGGGTATGAGGGTTTACTTGTTCGGCCGCAGTGTGAGGCTGCCATCACCGGAGAATAACAGGACGTGTGGGGTGAGTAGAGGGATAGCCAGGCCAGGGATGCGAGTATGGTGGGGCCATGAGGCCTGCCCAGCAGCACAGCCGGCCACGGGAGGCGGGAGCAGGCGGTTCCGCCGGCACTGGTTTGGGCGGCTGGAGCAGGAAGATCATAGACCAAAGAAGCACGATTGCCGTTAGATTGACATCTAACGGCCTGACGTTGGTAGAGTCGATTGTTGACTAAGTTTCTTTTTTTGAGAAACCTTGTGTACGCATGAACTTAGTAGGCCCACAAGTCAGCCTCCAAATCTGTGGCAGACAACATAGCCCATTTGCTATTTTTTTAAATAATTTGCAGCCCATTTGCTAATTCTTAAGGAATTTATTACAACCCATTTTTTGCCCAGGACCATGGCAAAAAAGTTCAACCTTATTTTGCATATTTCGGTGGAGTCCGAACTGTTTTCATCTAGAAATGATAAACATTTATTTTTTAAGAACTTATTGATTTGACAAATAAAATATCATTTTGTTTTTGTAAGCTAATAAGACGTGGGACAATTGAGTTGGTTTTAGGGAAAACCAGTGGTAAAAAAATCAGCGCTGGGAGGGAAAACCACAAAAAAAAATAAGGATGTAAAGATGAAAAGGGAACTTTATCTATTTTCAATATAATAATACATGTATATGAACTAGTAAAACTATAGGTAGAGATTAGAAAACGGAAGTAGGACATGGCGTTTCAAGAGAAAAATAGAACTGGGCTGTGTGTTTGATTCAGTAAAAAAAACTATCTGCGGATGTTCTAAGAGAAAATATAACTAAGGCTGGCGGGCCAGAGGCCAGTTGATACCTGCTGGATCTTTGTGCCCCATTGTCGTCATGGGCTAGGCCTGTTAAAAACAAAACCAAGCCTGGGCATTCTACAGCCCAGTTGAAACTTGCTCGACCTGAAAAAACAATATACCTGCTGGATCCCAGTTATCAGTCTGTACTTGCAGAACTCTCTCGTTTATTGACTACATTGAAAACTTCATGGGTTTCACTGTCTCAGACGTCAGCATTATTTTTCCATCGTGATAATTAGTGCATGCACTTGCTTGTGTACGGCCATGGACCTGCTGGTTCCGTACGGTTAGGCTCTGTATGGACAGCCGTCTTGTGGTTCCATGGACGAATTTCATGCAAATCGGATGGTTTTCAGTGAAAGCAGACTAAATTCATTGCATTTTACATATTTATTTTCATTATGGAATATTTTACATATTTCAACTAATAATAACAGACTAGGCCTTTTTTTAGTCCATGGGAGGCGCTTCACGATCGAGGTCGCGACAGTTAACTGTTCTGGAAGGCCCAAATCCATCGCTCCTCTCTTTTAACAATTTGCAGCTGGGCTTGGCATGCCACAACCCAGTTCTGACGTGCTGCATCCAACTATCAGCCTATGAAACCGGATGGATCTCCTGCGTACTTCGAAGATGTAAAAAAATTGGAGAACTAGGAATTCGAACGGCAGGTGCTTATGCTACCCATCCAATAAAAATTAGGTGCCTGAAAATTCGTTTCGAAACAAATGATTCAGCTTTATATCCACGTTGACCCTCGACATGATGGTTGGAAGCAAATGCCAAGTTCATACCAAAAGATCCTTAACAACAATACCAACTTGCAGACGACCAGGTAGTACAAGTACTAATACCAAACTAACATATAATCTTTTTAGTCCTGGCCCTAGTGTCGGTCTGGTAGAAAATCTTGCAGAGGACCAGCTCCCACTCCTTCTCTTGCTCCAGGTCCCCGAGGTGGTACTGGTGCATCACCCAGTTGGTCCTCTGCTGGTCGAAGTTCTTGTTGGTGTGCAGCACCAGAACCTTTTTGCTGCCCGTCTGCCGACCGTTGACCATCACCGGTAAGGTATTGCCGGTCTTGTGCCACATCGTGTGCATGCCGCACTCCGACTGTATCTTGTGATGCGTCTGTGTGCCCCTTTTGAACGCCCTGGAGTTGCGCTGGAAGAAATGCTTGCTTAGGCCACTCAGTGTGATACCTGCAGTATTGTCGAATACATGTTTTAGTGTACGTAGTTGGCATTTTCATAACATCTTTGGCATGTTGCAGTCACTTGTTTCACTTTTTATTAACTGTCAAATTGTAATTGCTTCACTAGGTCTGCGTCTAAAAAGAAAAATAGAGCTATAAACAAAGGAATATGTTTGTGCAAGTAGACGGCCGATCGGTGTCTCACCTGGAAGTTTCTCAGGATGGGTGTAGCATATGCCGTGCTCACTGTCGATGGTTGGTATGAACAAATCGATGAGAGGGTGAGATCTCTCGCTGTCAGCACTCACTTTGGCCTCAAGGTGCTCGATCAGCTCCTGATCCGTGGGATTGAACTTGACGCCAGCCGGCAGCACCGGCCAATCCTTCTTGGACTTGCATCGGTTAATTCCAGTTAAATGGTACTCAATGTATGATCAATCAACTATTTTAAGTAAATGATGAAAGATTTTGACAGATAAGTGGTACTCCAAATCTGAAGTCCACAATACCCGAACAAACTGGGGTCTCGGCTTCATTACTACATGTAGACTCTGAAGACTTGAAAACCCCCATAAAGATCAAAATCATAATACAGGGCGACAGGACGAATACTCACAGAAGCGGCCTCGCTGGTTCCTTCCTTCATCCGGCTAGCTTGAAGAGCATCCTTATTCAGATCGATTTTTTCAGCGTCTTCCTTTTGACTACTTGCAAAGAAGTATAGCAACTCCAGTAGCTCATCGCTCATCGTACCAAATGGATCGGAACAAGGCGGCGGCTGGGAGGCGGGGAGACCTGGAGAGAATGGGAGAGTGATTTGGTAGAGAATGCGAGAGTGCTGTTGTAGTACGAGAGGGGACTCTTGTGTCACCTTGGTGAACCGAAGACACCGCCAGGACTCTTGTGTCACCTCACGCGCAGCGTGTTGTCACGTCAATTCAATGTGAGGACATGATGAATAATTTGACTGACGTATACTAGTACTACTACTGTACTACTTACTAGTTGTATTTAGTGTCACATTTTAACCATAGGTTTAACTAACAAAATGTCAATGCATGTCACCGAAAATTATACCATTGGAAACTATGTCCAAATACGAATCCAACAATATAATTTTTTGTGACATGCATTAACATTTAGTTAGTTAAATTTATGGTCAAAATTTGACACAAATTACGAAGGGGACCAATAAACCAGGAGGGAGGTAGTAGTACGAGTAGCGCAATATACGGTATAGAGGACTAGTACAAATTTAGAAATGGAGTACGACGTTACAAGGCTGTGCGACAGAGTTTGTAGGCTACATGAGTAATACAAAATATAATTCCCATTGGACAACACTTTCACCAACAAGTACGCACTTGAAGCCTAATTGATATATATATATATATATATATATATGTATATATATATATATATATGTATATATGGCTTCTGCACGGCATCTCCATCATCATTATCAGTACATCCTACGCAGGTGAGTTAGGATGCACTTGATCCCAGAAAGGTATCTATCCTTCAAACTAACTACAGTACATAATATCCAACAAAACAGGGTCATGCTACAACAGCAGGATACATGGCTCAGTCTAGATATCACTACGAATCAAGTTGTGCATATTTGCTGTTGGCATGAACCACATCGCCGCATGTCGGGTTTGCAAAAGCCATTCATCGCATGGAAGCTTGATGCCTTTCACACACTGAAGATTATCTGGCAACAAGCTGTGTCAACGAATCTCTGGATATGGTGATTCATGAAACCCATTGTACGATGTGTAAACACAGTTCCCCTGGCGAATGGAAGTTGCATAGCACGGTAATCATCGCCAGTGATATGATCGATGATTGGATGATCGGATAATTGAGCCCGAGGAACATGGAGTGGTCGCCGAGGCTGTAAACCCGCCTCCAAATGAATACGCCTGGCCCAACGGAGCTGGGATCTTTCTCGAACACGAAGCAGCCATAGCCATCACAGTCACGAATGCCCCAGGCATTGTACTTCATGTGGTTTGATTAAATGGTTTGGTCAATTTGGTACGTGCGAATGAGCATCAAATGACTGCCGTCAGTTGAACGAGCAATAAACCACCACCCATTGACTTGTATATTTCCAGGTCCTGGAATCATGAAGGCCAGCGCATTTGGGTCTGCTGCAACAAATCAAATTGGAGACCAAAAGGACAAAAATATACAATCATGTTCAGAGTATGTGTGGAATTAAGATTATTATAACAGTGACACATATCATAGACAGAGAATTGCAATGTCGTGGTCATAATCATACCCCAAGTTAAAAAATTAAGCCAATGGCTTTCATATTCTAGCAATATGTCATGGTTCAAACATCATGTAAAAATGAGAGGAGAACAGCTATGACAGGGCCTACTCATATTCTACCATAGCAGTTACTACTATTCTCATATCAACTGTAACAATAACATGCGTGGTTATTAAAATCTTGGAAATGAGAGTAACATATAGCAATCATGAGGTTATACTCATAATATCTATTCTAACAATCATTAGATGCCAATTGTTCTCATATCAACTCTAACAATAACATGTGTGGTCATAAAATTCTAGGAAATGAGAGGAACATATAGCAATGATGTGGTTATAGACATACTATCTATTCTAAATTTCTAACAATCAACAGGCAGTTGTATTCATAAGGTAAAGATGAGATGAGATAGAACAATTACACGATGATAGATTCCACCAGTATAGGCAGCCAATCTATGCGTGGACCGCGTAAACGATGCCATCATGCACTATAGCATAAGACAGAAATGGAGGCTCAATAGGATTGATGATGAGCCATAACCATGTATGGCGACCGGATTCCAGATAGACTAATCCCATGTCGAACAAGGCAATGAGCTTGTAATCCATGTAGTCTTCTGATGGTGTGGGCACTTCGCAGATTACAACCTTCAGCAAACGGAGGTCGCACCAAAAGCTCGACACATCTCATGCGTAGTAGGCAGGAGTGTCCGGCGGGACGCGAGGCTCAATGGCGGCGGTATCCAACGATGGAAGGGTGATCTCTCGCTGGGTGTAGATATCCACAAGACGCCACGGACTACCGGATTGGTGGATGAGGACGATCCAGTTGGCCTTCATGCCCGCCCAGTAGTGGTCGCGCATGAAGGACAGGTGGACAGGTAGTGGTAGCATGTCGAGGGGCACCACGGCAACCTCCGTAGGATCGTCAAGTCGGTGTCTGGGCCACCTGTGAGGATCGAGCATCAGCAAGCAGGGTGTCTTGAAAAGGGCCGTCCGGTTGCAGACGAGTAGACGGTACAATGACACCGAGCATGCAGCCAGACGCAAAGTGCTGAGCAGGTCCATACAATTACAGATCTGCTCCAAGAGAACATCGGGGAGGGAATTCCAATCGCGGCTCTACGTGTCAGTCGGTTCTGCCATAGGGTTTTTTAGGGCGCTAAGTGATTGGGGTTTTCGGTGCCTGCGATCGAGTGGGGAAGTGGATTCGGGCGGGCGAGCGAAGAAGATGGCGTGTGTGGCCGAGCAGTGAGCGGGGGGGATATGGTACGCACAAGCTACCAGGGAAGATGGCGCGGGCGGCCGAGCAGTGAGCGGGGGGAAATGGTGTGCGGCCGATGATGGGGAAGAGAGGAGGAGGAAGAAGAAGAGAGGAGGAAGAAGAGGGAAAGACGGGGAAGAAAGTGCATTAAATCTCAATTCTACTAGTACTACTACCAGGATATACCGTCCTTCGGAGTGTAAATAGTTAAGCTGATGACATGTGGGTCGACCTCAAGAGGGCCCATATGTCAGTTAATGGAAGAGAGAGGTGCGTAGGCGTATTTGCGGAAGCATGCTCCACTGGCAAACATGATGGCAGTCTGGGTAAGGAAGATTCAGCTTATTAATTAAGTGTCCCATCTGCTGCAGCATGTATTATCACTTCACTATGAAGAGTAGTTGAATAGTTCTCTCTGGCCGAGATGGGGAATAATGGATCGCCAAGACTTCCTATCTACAGTATCCCTATGCCTCTACTCTCATCCTGTCCAACAAGATGAAACACTGGCCAAGGCACCCGGCGCCGATAATGTAGGAGTACTAGTAGTATTTTGTGTCAAACTTTGACCATCTATTTAACTAATAAAATTTTTATGCATGTCACCAAAAATCATATCACTGGATTTGTATTTGAACATAGTTTTTAATGGTATAGTTTTTTATGACATGCATTGACACTTTGTTAGTTAAATTTATGGTCAAAATTTTACACTAAGTACGAAGGGGACCATTAAACCAGGACGGAGGTTTATATACAGGTCAATAAGAAAATCATCAACCAAGGTAGTAGTAAATGATGAGTGCCCGAAGATTTTTTTTTCTGAAAGTACTCAATAATGGGCTTGTTTTCCTCAAGAAAATTGTGTTTACGAACGTATTAATTGGAATGCATGCATGAGGAACAAATGACTAGAACTTTTACACACATTGGTGAGTTTTCTCTTAATTCTTGCATGCAGCGTTTTAATGAAGCTTGAAATATGAACATGTCAATGGGAGGAAGTAAAAGCCTCATGCATGCATGCCTGCATGCAACATGCAACACTCACACGTAAACATGCACGCACGCAACACTCATGCATCCATGCGGCACACAGCACATGACGCAACACACATGCTCACGCTCAAGTGCTCAACCTACTCCCTCCGTCCGTGAAAGACTGTACATATAGAGATTTACACATTGACCAAGAGGAACCGGAACTTCATGGCATAATTAACACCCAAAAGTAGCAGACTTATGTGTGCATGCGACCTTTGAGAGAAGAAGATTAAATGAAGGTTGTTGCATGCTGTAATTAAGGATGGACATGTAGCCTATAGCTAGAGCACAAGTTGGTGTATTAGTCAATCAATATCGATTAGATTAAAGCCTAAGTGCATTGGAAGTGTAGGTGTACACTCTTTGTTGGAAAAATTTCTAATGCTAGATGGAGTACAGTTTTTCACGGACCGAGGGAGTACACGTGCATGCACTCACATATACAGCCAGGGTGGTTCGCGCGCAAGGGTTGGACTCCTGTCGCGCCTACGTAATGTTTTGTTTAACTGATTTCTTTGCTCTGCCCAACTGACAGGTGGGACCCAGAAACCAGGTGTTAATTTAACCAGTCAACAAAGTGCCACGTCGACTATGTGGCCGATCAGTAGGGTGCAATACGGTGCTCTATGATGAGCTAGTGACCGTATAATCACCGCAAAACTATATAGTGACCGTAATGAGCGTATTGTTACATACGTTGACCACCAGTGTATTTTTCTCATTTCAAATTAAGCCATATTAACCGGAAAGGATGTAGTATGGACTAGTACTACTACTTTGATGTGTCCCGTCAACTCACCGAATGAGGAGAAGCTTGCTTACTACGCCCTCTCCCTTGCGCACGCGTGGTGGCTCACGGGACGAGGAGAAGCTTGCTTACTACATACACCTACGCTCTCTCCCTCACCCACGCGCGCGGTGGCTCGCAGGACGAGGAGAGGGTTTTGACTACAGCGCCCTCTCCCTCTCCCTCGCCCTCGCCCTCGTGGTGGACGTGCAGCAGTTCATTTGGTGTCAGATTGCCAGAAGCATATTGTACTGTAGTATCATCATTGTTGGACCTTCCGAAGATGCGAAGAGCCAAGTGCAAGGTTCACAGGAGTACGAACTATTGAACCTCCTGAAGAGGCAAAGAGTCAAGCATAAGGTTTTATAGGAGTTGTCATCCTAGTAGGAGTACTATAACTATAGCGAACGATGCTACTGTATGATGCCGCCACGTCACCTATATCCAAAGATGTGCCACCTTTTTTTTCTCACAGAGCGTGTTGGAGCCCGTGCAACAACCACACAAGTTGCACGTACACATAACACATTTACTAGTAATAAATTCTAAAGGACAAATGCCAGTATGCCACACAAGTTCATCTCCACTTCATGTGATAAATTTGTGCACGACTAGTCTACATATATTCACAGCGCTACCATTCACAAATTACCATACTCCACTTACACGTTATAGATGAGCTCCATGTCCTCCTCCAGGTTCTAGTCCCAGGTGTTCTTCATAGATGGCACGATCCATAGCGGTGGGCAACGGGAATCATTGTTGCAGCTTTCTAGTCCGGTTCCACACTATGGAGACTCATCCAAGCTGAAGCGGCATAATTCAGGGATAGCGTGTCCCAGCATGTCGTTCATCCGGCGGTGCGCACTGAAGACACAACCATGCTTCATGAACGGCAGGCCTTCGGTGTCGTGCACGGAAGGTGGCATCCGCTTCACAATGGGGTAGCTGTCCCCAATGAAAAGCGAGTACTCTCCAAGAGTGTTCCTCGGCACCCACATAGCATCACGGGGGTCGAACTCGGCGCTGTTCATCTGGTACACGCGGCATCTCAGATCTGGACACATGGTGACGTACATGGTCAAGGTCCATGCATAATAATGTTGTGCTCAAATATGGCGGTCAGTAATATTGTGCAGCAAATAGTACTACTCCGGTATAGAGGAAGTAAAATAACTGGCTTATTATAAGCTAGCTATACGCATCCTCTGGATGAGATAGTAAGACATGGAAAAACAAAAATGGTGGGAGCTAGTGGGTTCAAGTCTTCAAGGGCCTAGCTAGCTATACGCGTCCTCCAAGGTAAAAAGTACTAGTACTCCTTCAAGGTAAAAAGTACTAGTACTAGTAAGTAGTACTACAATGAAAGAGAAGGCGAGAGGGTTAAAAAAACTATAATACTAAATTGTAGTACTAGTACACTAAACATGTCCCAGACAAGAAAAGAAAATAACTAACAAGTACTACTACTCTAACACACAACAATGAGAAAATGGAATACCTGGGTAGATGGTGACGGTCCGATCGTGGTAGATTGTGTGACCATGTTGCACATCAGTGGTACCATGGGTAACGACTGCTAAGATAGTTGATCCCAATATGCCAAAGTCAGCTACAAGGTTCCAGGTTAGACCGAATCGCGGATGCAAATGCACATCCAGGATCGGCGATCTTATTTTGATCGGGGGATGACTGGTCCCTACAAAATAATGGAGTACCGTTAGGGATGCAAATGATGGTTTGTGCATTCCATTTGTAATATCCCGTACCGTAGGATGGCAGCCAGATGAAACAAGTCCCCTGGCTTGTCACCGCGAAGATGCAGCCTACATGGCACACGGCGTCTTCGAATGTGTAGGGGTACAAATCTGCCGCGGCCAACATGTGCCAGCCTCTGCCGTTACTGCCTCTTGTATTGATGGCAATCCTTATGTCGAACACCGCGATGAGATAGTAATCGTCGTAGCCGCGTCGCTTTGTCGGCGGGTCTGCAATTGCTATCTTCTTCAATATCATGTAGGCATCATCATACGTATTCAAGCCTAGCCAGTCCGGAAGGCCAATCCCAATGGTGGAGAAGGGGTCTACGGGAACGGCCGCACTGCTGTGGATGTTGTGCAAAATGATGGTGGTATCCGGCCAGAGGTATGCAAGCCAATCTTCGTTGGCACCAACCCAGACCTATATATAAGACGGTGGGTAGCAGAGAAATTACGGGATGGAATAACTAAGTACTATATTTAGAATATACACTACATGATCAAACACCATGACTGACCTGTTCATTGGACAAAATCCGACTACCTCTCAACGTCGGCAACTCTAGCGGAGTCAACGTGCAACCATGGCCAGGAAGCGGTGGACTGTTCGATGGATTGTCCCAAAGAATAACCTTCTCCTCGAGGACGCAAGGAAGACCAACAAGCATGGTCTTTTCCCAAGCCTGTTTAAGCACCGTCTTAAAATAGTTGGTGCAGGAAGCACTGAGACTTGCGGCGGTGAGGACGTCGGAGCGGCGGGCGATTTCTCCCAGAGGATCATCGTCCAAGGTCTTCCAGCCCCGAAGAGGAGGAGAACCGCCTAGCAAATCCATGGGAGCAGCGATGAACTGCCTTGGTCTCTTCGGGGGGAGGAGAACTGGCGAGGAGGAGATAAGGAAGTTATGCGGGCACGCATAGTGGTAGTGCCTAGTGCCTCGCGATGGTGAGGCTATTATTTACTACGTACTCATACTATAGCAGTAGTAGTACTACTTTCTCAACCAGTAGTGCGATGTACTATACTTCTATCGTGCACCAGTTTTGAACTCTTGAATCTCAAGGCCAAGGAGCTACAGTTGCAAGTGGAGGGTACTACTATTCTCTAGAACCATCGTTGTACTATCAATGCAGGGAAAGTACACCTGCGTAGTGCGTACTCTCCATGCTCTATTCAAGCGCGTAGCTGGCCTACTCAGCCGCTCCTCTCATGCACACACTAGCAGCCTGTTTATCAGCGACGGTTACTGCGGGGGCAGAACATTTGAGTTCTTTGATACAGCGAGACTAGGCTTTTCGCTTCCATTTGTGGAGGTGTAATGGATCTCGTCAAACTTTGTTAGTTCCTTCTTTATGAATGTGATGAGGCAAAGCTTTTGCCTCCGTTTCAAAACAAAAAAAAATCACGTCAAGAGGAATTTCTTTTATAGAGCCGATAATGGAGCGAAGTCCATGCGTGCAACGCCACAAGCTATAGAGTAGTAGAGTAGCACTTTACTACAGAGCCATATTGCACAGTTCCCAATGCCGCACCAGGCTTTTCCAGCTCCTCGGGCTTAATTGGGAGGCACTAGTTTAAATATGGTAGCTGATGAAGAAGCTGCAAGCGAGGTGCAGCTAGGGCGAGCACACAGGCGAGAAACTTTGCATGGTGTGAATTGATATATATAGGAGTACTACTCTAGTACGCGAGCCACGAGATGATGGGAGGGAAAACCCGTTCACGTGGCTGGGCTATCCAGTGCACCTAGATTGTGGTGCAACACGTCCGTTCGACTTCAAAAGTCAAACTACCAGTGTACAATATTGGCTCGCAGCGAGGTTACTATTAAAAAAAAGGCCGCCGTGCGTGCGGCCAGGATTGAACCCACAAAACGAGCTATACACCCCCGCGACCACTAGTAGTACTCGTTGGAGTACAACGCAACCTAGAATCGCCTTTTGTCACTAGTACATTGTTCCTTACAAGAAACCACCAATACCAAGAAACTACCACTTACCAACCAGCCCTACCAAGAAACGACTACTCTACAATGTGTCGTTATAGGCACGTTTCAACCCATGTCGCCCCTTAAGTCAATGCCTTCTATTCGACCGGCAAGTTAGGCGTTATGAATTGTGGGACCTACATGTCAGTCTGGACAAAAATCCCAGAGTGACCTCCTACCTCCGGCCCGTCCACCTAGTCATCCTCGGCCATGGGACGCAGCTATCGCTGCCGGCAGAAGGCGAGGTCAAAAGCGCCGGCGGCGTGGAGCCCATCTTGCGGCAGCCCGGATGACAGCTCCGTCCAGCGCTCACGGCCGCTAGCTAGCCAAGATAGCACACACCCTGCTGGATGCATCCAGCTGCTTGTCTGCAAGGTTTGCTAGCTAGGTTGGCATGGCGGTGCGGCGGCTTGCTGCGTGCGCCACGCTAAGGCCAGCCATCTAGCTCGAGCGAAGGCCAGCGCGGCGGCTTGCTCGCGCGTGAGCCATGCTCGGACCAGCCAGCCAACCCGTGCGGAGGCCAGCGCGGCGTCCGACCCGTCCGGCAGAGCGGCGGCCAGCTCGCT
This sequence comes from Thinopyrum elongatum, assembly GCA_011799875.1. Classification (NCBI taxonomy): domain Eukaryota; kingdom Viridiplantae; phylum Streptophyta; class Magnoliopsida; order Poales; family Poaceae; genus Thinopyrum; species Thinopyrum elongatum. Next base: position 350,869,899 of record CM022297.1, on the reverse strand, counting down.
CATCACCGGCGCCACCGACGAACACGCATACGAACTATTTGAAGTAATGTTCAGAAAAATAATGATTGGAGGAGGAAGAACATGATAGAAGGTTAAATGTGGGTCCCTCGTGTCAACGGTCAAACAAAATGTGTTGGTTTAAGCTGCCTCGTTAGCACGGACGTGTGGGCCAACCCTGTCATAAACGGGTTTAAACGAGCCTAATCGGCACTAGGTAGTAGTTTTTTGGCGTGGATTAAGAAATTTTGGGTATGTTTTTGCTATTTTTTGTACAATAGTTTCTTCATAGGGCTGGTTGAAAGTGGTAGTTTTTTGTTAAATACTCTACATACTGTAAGTAGGAGTGAAAGTTAAGCTTTGGAAGCCAATAAGCACGGCTAGTTACATAGTGCCTATGTGTACGTAATTCAAACTAAATATCAACCATGAGTGACTAATATCTTGATGGAAAACTCAAAACTATGGAAATACTAGCATTTTTTTGCATGGTTGGAAATACTAGCAATGTTCACGTGCGTTGCAACGGATCATAATTAGAATAATACATATTCACAAACTTGATAGAAAACACTCTAATTTTGATATACATATATCACTAGAAATATATTATGTTTCAATCAGAATATATTCCTTGGGCTGTTTTGGTGAGGTGAGGGAGCGATGTGGTTGGTTTTAAGATACTAATTAAGGGTTTTTCTGCAAATTGGTAGAGAAGTGGGATGTTGTTGAGAAAAGGCAACAACTAACCTCACAGTCGTTAAATGTAGATCTAATGGTCAGAAATGACGGATGGCAGACACACCATCATCACCAACTAAGTCTTCTGTAGGAGTACTAGCAAGATGCTCGTGCATTGCACGGAACATCAAGATGCATTTTTTTATAAAACACCTGTTCTGATTGACCCATGCGGGAGTAATCCCATGTGTAAAAACTAATGATATCTCGAGAAAGAGGAGAGATAAGGTGAGGAGGAGTGGGGCGTGGTGGTGATTGGTGGTTGGACTGAGCGGAGGCATGGGGATGGACGACGCCGGCAGCGACCACCATGCCAGTTTGTTCCGAAGGCTTCCTTTTCTAATTGCTCAACAATGAGGTTGTGGGAGATAAGGATGAACGAGGGAAGGCCTTGTCTGCAAATGTGGAGAGAGGTGCGGGTATCTTTTAGTTTAATTTCTATCCGTCAGATATAGATTGGACAGTCTATATTGCAAGATGGCAGGCATACCATCATCACCAACTCGGTTTTTTATAAGAGAAGAGATATAAGTATGGAAATACAAACGTATTATCGATACTTGTTTCCATTAACTTGGATCTGCATTCTATTCAACGGCTGAGCATGTGGGGCCTTAGCACGATGACTTCTTGACTGTGTAAAACAAAGGTTTTCTCGTCGTCGATAAGGAGGGGGTGATGGCGGCGCGCTTTTGGCTTGCTCTAGTCCTATTAGTCATACTAGGTGGTCTACGCACATGTAGATTTATTCTTTTTCACATCTTGTGTTCGCCGTACTGCCACGACTATTGATGAATAGACAGTATGTTATTCACGGGAAAACCTTTGTTGAGCGTGTGTGTGAGAGAGAGAGACAGCGTGCGTGTGTGATATGTGTAGAGACTGAGGCAATGATAAGAGTTTCTTTGTGTCTCTGTGTGTGGAGGATAGAGAGAGACATGTGCATGGGGCTTTGTGTTGTGTAACATGGAGACACATAGACATAATCAGAGAGTGAGTGTGTGAGATACACAGCGGACATAGGGAGAGATGTGTGAGTTAGAGAGATGGATAATTTTTGTGTGCATGTGAGCTAGAGAGAGGGGGGATATATACATACCTAGAGCTGAAGAGAATATGCAAGGGTGTGTGTCTTAAAAGAAGGATCCAGATAGATGGGTGTTTGTGCGTTTCTGTGTGTGTTTGTGCGCGCGTGTGTGTGAGAGGGAGTGTGTGTATGTGGAGAAGAGAGACCACTAATGATGTAAACCTAGTAGGGAAGGGGGAATGGCGTGACTTGTGTGTCAAAGAGAGACAAAGGCATGTGTAGTAGCGGGATAGCATGGGTGCAGCCGGGGAGCAGACTATTTGGAAGAGACACCGAGTGTGTGTGGGAGAGGGGCGTGAGAGCAAGAGAGAGAGCTAGCGAGAGGGAGAGAAAGAGGAAGAGAGGGGAGAGAGAGGGGTCATTTGTGTGCGGAAGTGGCATATAGATAGGGAGACAAGGTTGATGTTGTTCGAAAGTGGCCTATGTATGGAGACGCAAGGGAAGCGAGTCATCATGTGTGTGATAGAGACTTCATGAGAGATCTAGAATCAATGGTGTAGAGAACAACGTGCGAGATTGAGAATGATGATACATTAGGGAGCTATGGAAAGAGTCATGACATATATGTATATAGGGAAGGAGCTGGGGCGGGTCCGCATGTGGGAGAGATAGAAAGAGGAGAGTGGTGCACAAGGAGACAAAGGGTGCTTGTTTGCAGTGGGGGTGGTGAGTGAGGTGAGTGTGCGAGAACCACATAACTAGGGAGATAGACGTTTGGGGTGATGTTTTGTGTGTATGGGAAAGATACACTCTATATAGTGCGTGTGCTAGGGAAAGAGAGATGCCAGGAGACCTAGAGAGTGGGGGAAGAGATGTGTGCATGCCCAAGAGACAAAGTGATAGAGACCTATATTGGGGTCCAGACTTTAGAAGAGAGGGGGGGTGTTAATGTGCTCCTGTGTTATTGTACGGGGGATGAGAAAGAACTGTGGGGGGGGGGGGGGACGGGGGGTGGCTTCAGATAAAGAGTGAGGTGTCTATATTTGAGAGACTTTAGCGTAATTGAGAGATATATGGTCAATAGTGTGTGCACTCATGGTTGATCAATTTGTTTCACAGTTTGGACTATGAGATAACGATACTTTTGAACATGCGTGATATATATACTTTGAAGTACCAGAATTACAAACCTAAGATTGGAATTTCGGAATTCGACTCCATCATTAGCTTTTGTAATTCATTTAAACGGAGGTACATTTTTTAAGCCGAGATTTCGTGATTTCAAATTCATATATCAAACCTAGAGATATACACATACGGGCATGTTCAAACTTTATAATCATCCACTTTATTCATACACATACACATTTTTGTTTTTGTCATCATATTTAGGATAAACACATTTGGAATTTCATTTGAATTGGACCATATGATGGTATTTGCTTCCACTAACTCAATGATCCATATTTGAATTGAATGGACAATCTAAGTTTCGAGTTGGAGACATTGATTTTCGAAACTTGCACTTTTTTTGCGTGCAAAACAAATAAATTCTCGGCCATGATATCATAGTCGGCCGTACAAGAGCAGAACACTTAATTTCAGGAGCCAATAGCTTTCAAACTTCCTGCTCACATCGAAATATCTCGCGCCCGAAAGTTTAGCCCTGGGATATTCCTGTTTTACCCCTGCCACATGAACGGAAAAGGGCTGCTTTGGTAACTCCATTGTTTTCCCCTCTTTGCCCCCAACATTCTTCCCCAGAGCCCCTCCCCTTCCCCTCCCCGCCCACCCCCCCATCCACGCCAAGCCACCGAATCTAGTCCTCTGCCGCAGCGATGGACCTCACACCCCGCCGGATCTACCTTCCGCACCTTGGAACCCCCAACTGCCAACTCACCACTTCACCGGAGCCGCTTCAGCGATTGGCTTGTCAACCGCTCCAGATCTCCTTGACTGCCATCATGGTCCACCGCACCGGATCTGCTTCACCGGCGCCCTCGTCCACTGCAGTGTAGGACCTTCACCGACTCCCTCGTCCGCCCCATCGCTGGCCCTTCATACAAGCCCTCGTCCACCGCAACAGATTCGCCTCACCGAAAGCACTGTACACCGCGCCGGATGTGCTTCACGGACGCCTTCGTCTACTGCACCGGACCCGCTCCATGAACGCCATATTCAACTCCACCGGCCCTGCTTTACTGACGCCGCAGCCTCATCAGGTTATTTCGATTTGTACTCCTTCGGTTTTTCTCTTCTTTATCATGGAACTATTCACTTACCACAGATGAGCTTTCTTGTATGTCAACAGGTGCCGCAACTGAAGCACTGGAGCTCTTCAGCAACGGCGACAGCCGGCCCAAACTCAACTGCAACACGAGCACCATCGACGATCCTTAGCTATCAAGTATGACAACGATACCCATACGCCACCGAGAATCAGGTACTATTATCCAACGGCCGACGCCTACGTTCACTTTCTTAGCATAAGCACCGCACCTTTGAATTTCTTCAGGGCATCATTCAATTTTTCATGAGACGCGTTATTCTACTTGCACCTGCAGGGCCATACTTCTGGCAGTGAACATGTTACATGTGCTAAATTACAAACCAGTGCACATATAGTTACAATGCTTTTGTTTTGTCCTAAGTATTACTGTACTTCCTAGATATCACTGCCTACTATTTTACTTCTTGCATGCTATATTTATGATAATGGTGTTGTTCTGATGCCACCTGTTGGTTCCATCAGACTGCTTCATGTTCTCTATGGTTAATTACACATCAGCAAACTAGCATGTGGTTCCGCTGCTTTTTGTTCGTTTTACCCTACATTTTCTGATGCTAGCTATTACATCACTACTTCGAGCCTCTGTTCATTACTTTTTGTGCGTTCTTGATCTTCCCAAGTTGCATGACTAATTTGATGCTTCTATTAATTATGGAGCTGCCAACCCCATCAAGCAAAATATTTATTCTTTTGGGGCTGGCACCTCGAACAAGCATAAAAATAGAGTGAAGCACATATATTGTCGTGTAAGCACACACCCTTCTTTCATTAGTTTAGATGAACCATTGATGATCAATTCGAACCAGTGCATGCGATTAAAATTAATTTTACCTAAATAGAGGGTGCAGAATAAACTACAACAACTAGATTTGCATCCACGGGATGCTGACGAGATCTTCAAAGAACATTGCAACAGCAGCGAGGCTTCACAGCAACATATGGTAAGCCAGTTGGTTTTAGTACATGTGAAATGTAATGCGTGCGGGCTGCTTTCTTGGCTTGTGCCCTCAACCTGTAATCCTACATAATTACAAATAGTTCAGTTGTGTGCTTTGCTGTATTGCTTGATTCGGATGCTTGTTTGTTACTTGTTAGGCTATACCTGAGTTGGCTAATATGTCAGTAGTGCCTGCTGTACTATCGTAAAGAAATGCATGCCTAGTTCATTTGACTCCTTAACTTTTCCTATGAACTTCATCACAAGACTGTCTTCGTAGTTTATATGAGGCCACACTGTTAAGTGTTTTCTCAGATTATTTCAACTGCTTAGATGCCTTGGCAACTTAAATATAGCGGTGGTACACTCCCTTTCAACTAGGGATGTCAACTGGGTCCCGTTTAATCCCGATTAAAGTCCACTAGTGGTATGATAGTTCAAAAGAGTTTTTGTTTTTTGAGAAAAATGAACTAGCGAGCTAGCAAAAACTAACTAGATAGGACTGGCGGATGCCGTTTATTTGGCACTTACATCCCTAGTTTCATCTTACCATTTTAATTTCTTTTCGGCTGATGCTGCTTCGAACCATTTAAATATAGCTTGCCATGCTCGGCAATAATTCGTATGTCATTTACCATGTAAGCTTACTTCCTAGATCATGCGATAACTATCTCGTACTTATGTCCAGCAGAAACCTTTCAGGATGCCATTCACACTAGGACACAATGTACAACCCCAGAATCTATTTGTGGAAGCAGTGCGCCATCCATGTTACCAGATGGTAGCAGTTCAGAGGCAACACCACCGGAGAGTAGTCTGAGCACAGATATTATAGTTCTCGAGGCTCTACTAGAGGCAGAAAGAGATGGTGTGGCTGCCATGAATGAGGTAATCTTGATCTTGAGGCTAGAAATTATGCAATTAGCTGCACGCATTATGCAAGCAACCCAAGAATTGGAGGAAGTAAGGATGTTGCATTTGAAGACGGAGGAGGTCCTGCTGCTTCTGTTATCTGAAGCCCAGGGTAATCCCAGTTCTTCTTTAGATATCAGTTGAAATTGTCATTAGATTAGTATACTTGCATGTTGTGTCATGTCTCTGAATGGATTATGTTGTAAGACCCCCTATGCTGTCCATGTGTTGTAATGATCTGAATTTTTTAGGCGAGGTAATCCTCTGTACTTGTATGATTGACATAAGGTGAACTATTTTTCGTGTGAGCATATTGTATTGGATGAAATAACTATTTGACTCAAAGTGTATCCAACCTACTGAATTCAAAGATCATGGCATTTCTAAATCATATTCATATATAAAGGTGGAATAAATCGTTGTCGTGGTGTTGAAGAAATAAATAACAAAACGTAGAATGATGTATGGATATTCGTAATCGAATAGAAATTGGATTTGAATTTAGTTGCCAGGGCCCAGGGTAAACATGAATGCTAATTCTTCCAAATTTTGAACGAAGCGGCAAAACACCCACTATCATTTGTCGGCTGCCCGAAGCAAGTGTTTGCAAGATGGAAATTACTGTCTACCCCTGACACTTCACATCCTAATCGACCCAATTTCCACTGCTGTCAATAGGGGTAGACTAGTAACTTCAATCAGACATGACACGACCGCCTCTAAGCCCATTCAGACACGATGGGCGCCAAACGTGGGCGGCAAAACACATTTGATTCAAGCTCGTCCGAAAGACATGTGTCTGTCCCTCCATTTCCCCATTCATACATGGTGGGCGGCAAAACAAACTCTCCTCGTCCGAAATCGATGTAGGCAAATATTTTAAATAGGGGCAGATGTGTAACTTCCCTCAGACGTGACACAACCGCCCTACCTGTCAGCCCCGTTCATACATCGTGGGCACCAACCGTGGGCAGAAAAACACCCTCTCCTCGCTCAAAGTCGCTACCGGCAAATATTGGGGAGATGCGAGATTACCGTCCTATCCCCAACCGACGAGATGTCCGAAATTTTAAATGGGGGATAAGTTCGTAACTTTCCCACATTTTAGACAAGCGCGTCCCAAAGTTTGAGATCCCCCCTCCCCCTCCATTTCTCCATTCATACACCATCGGCGCCACAACAACTTCCCCACTCCGGCCAGCCTCCTCCGTCCGCCACCCCATCCCCCACCTTGCCGGAGCCGCTACCCCTACCCCGTCGTCCACTGCAAGAGATGGACGTCTCTCATCCACGGCGCCGGACCAGGATCCTTTCATCGCGTCCTCTCGCTTCATCGGCGCCGTCGTCCACCTTGCCGTTGCCGCTCCTACGACCGCCTAGTCCACGGCAACATGACTTATCCCTAGACCTGGCCGTCTGCCGTCTAAAGTCTTCTTCCGCGTCGCCAACAGCCATCGCACCCGCAGCACCTTCAACGTATCAGCAAGGGCCTACACGGCGTCGCAAGAGAGGTGGTACTCTTTAATATCTGCTTAAGTTATTGATCTCACCCAGAAAATAGATCATAACTTGTTTACTGTACTTTTCTTGTCCGTACCAAATCGTAGTGGCTAGTTGAAAGCAAACATTGGTTGCGAAGTAGCCTTTGTCCGGTTTGCACCTTCAGATCCGCCATGGCACGATCACTATACTCGTAAAGCTTATGGTTTCCCCCCTTTATATTCACTACCATCATCGTAGGTGCTTCGGGTCGTGCTAGCACTGCTCCTCAAGACCTCAACCCATCAAGCAAAACAACATGCCACTCATAATTCCAAACCTTAGTTGTTGAAATATGAATCTGATATGATGCTCATATTACTAAAACAGAGAATGTTTAATTGGTCAGCTAATGTTCCTATATTCGTTTCGAAAAGCATGTGCGCCACATATAGAGAGACAACAGGGATTTGCATTTCTCTATGCGCTCTGGTTCATCATGGGTGGGCAACACACATTGTATTATCTAACTAGCAAGATGCCCGTGCGTTGCACGAAACATCAAGATGCATTTGCATGAGTAGTTTATCTTGTGGGAGAAAAGGATGAATGTGGGAAGGCCTTATTTGCAAATGTGGAGAGGGATGTGGGTATCTTTTTGCAAAATTGCCATAGTTCCCTTCCTGTCTGTCAGATATAAATCGTACGGCCTATATTGCAGGATGGCAGGCACACCATCATCACCAACTCTATTTTTTATAAGAGTAGATAGATAGAGATAGAGTATAAGAGTAGAGAAAAAAGTAGAGAAATCTGCTTACTCTTTGTTATCATGTTCCTCTTCTATTCTTCTTAATAAGTATATTAGTTCCTCCATTCCTAAACTGCCTTGGGTGCGTGCGTGTGTTGTGGTGGCGTGCGTTTGTACCGGGTGTTGTTCATCATTGCTTTATTTATAAAGCGGGGCGAAAGCCTTTTTCGGTAAAAAATAAGTCTTTTTAGATATTCCAATAAGAACTACATACGGATGTATATAGACATATTTTAGAGTGTACATTCACTCATTTTGCTCCGTATATAGTCCGCATTCCAATCTCTAAGAGATTTATATTTAAGAACAGAGGGAGTAGTACAGTATGTTCCTTGTCGGGAAGTGGAGCAGGGACATTTGCAGTCGATAGGTCTATTGGGTCGCTTCAGATGGATGCTTTCAACGATTCTAGATGGTCTGCCATAATATCCGGGAAATGTTGGGAGCTATGTCGTCTTTGATAGTCTAGACTGATAGTAACAGTATTGTGCCTTCAGTTGAATAGAGCTGCCCCTTTTGGGGCCAAAGCCTTTTCGAACCCTTTCTTGCCGTACCGGCAATACAAGCCCATATGGTCTAGCTAGTTCCACTTTCCTGATTTTACTCTTGATGCTTAGGGTTTTCCCCTTTTATCTACCCTACTATGATCTGCGTAGGTGCTTTCTGTCGTACTAGCAGTACTCCACCCTTCAAGCTAAACAACACAACACTCATAATTACAAAGCTTAGTTGTTCAAATATGATTGTGATATGATACTCATATTAGTTAACAGACACATTTAATTGGTTAGCTAATGGTCCCACTTGAGTTTCCAAATGCATGTCGCGACATATAGAGAGACAGCTGAATTGCATTTCTTTGTCACTTGTTGACTGTACTTTCTTGTCCATACGAAATCTTAGTTGTTATTTCAAAGCAAACATCAGTTGCTAACTACCCTTTGCGCGGTTTGCAGCTTCAGATCTGCCATCCCACTGCCACGGTCAACACTATACTCATCATGCTTACGGTTTCCCCATTTTATGATGACCACGATCAGCCTACGTGGTTCGTGTCGTAATAGCACTGCTCCACCCATCGAGCTAAACAAGCTTAGTTGTACAAATTCGAATATGATATTATGCTGATATTAGTAAAACTGAGACATGTTTAATTGGTCAGCTAAATGTTCCTACTTTAGTTTCGAAATGCATGTGAGCCACATATGGAGAGACCAGAAGGAATAGTATTTCTCTGTGTGCTATGGTTCATCATGGGTGGGCAACAGACATTGTATAGAAAGACTTGTTATATCTTCAATCTGCTTGCTCTTCTGCTCTTCTTTAACATGATCATCTTCTCTTCTTTAATAAGTATGTTCCTTGTTGGGAAGAGTAGCAGAGACATTTGCGGTCGACTGGTCAGGTCGAGCTGTTCTCCCTTAGTATATTTTGAATCTGTCAGGTCAGGTCGACTTGTTCTTCTTTACTATATGTTGAAGCTGTCATCTTCGAAGTATCATCACTTCTGGAGCTCTCATATTTTGAGTAGTAGGCCACATTATATTAATGCACACACCAAATTACAGCATGCATGGCATCTCTCAGAAGAATTGCAGAGATAGTACAAAGGGGTTTACAGGGAGGCAGTATTGGATTAGAATCACTTCTGCATTACAAAGATAATCTCACTTGTTTTTATGTTTTCATGCATGTCAGGTATTGAACATGATCAAAATGAATATGAGAATGGGCGCATGAGAGGAATATTGCGGAACAATCCACTGGCTAACAAACTTGGCATGGTGGAGGATGGCCTATCTTATTCACCCATCAAGGTGCTTGCTCTAACTTGGCAAGGTTGTATTGGTCGCACATATTTTGCATATGACCTCTTGCATTACTTCTACTTTGTTACACCACCATCTGCTTAGTTTAAACATCATATATGAGTATATGCCATACCTATCCATTTTCTGTACCTATTCCATGTGTCATCATACTATGTTTTTCCAGTCAAATGTTGTTCTTTCGTAATAGATGTCCAAAACAAAGAGGGTGAGTGCAGATCCTCAAGGAGTATGAACTAGGTATTTGGAAAAGGTAGAGATACCTGTTAAATTAGATAGATCAGCAGCCATAGAAAACACAGGCCCAATTGTACCACACTTTACCCCTACTCCACTGGCCAAACCCCTATTAGAACTGCAGAGAGCCCAGTGTCAGGTACTGTCTATGATATCAATTCAAAATTTGAACTCCTAAATTTCTGCATGTGCCTTACCTTCTCTCTTGTATGAAAACTAATTTCAGATGAATCTCCTTTCTCAAAGGATCATAGGATCTCACAACAATACTTGGCACTGCATTGCTCTTGTCAGTACCTCTTGCCCTTTGTCAGCATACTTACACTCATTGCTGTTTGATTATGTATCATCACTGTAAATGTTCGCTTCTTTATCCTCCCTTTGCTCGAAATTATAAGATCTATATTTACTCTTAGATAAATGTAGAATTAACACAATGGTTATGAAGTTTTGGATTGCTCATGTAAGTACCTGTTGTCATGTACTCCCTGTGTATCGAATTAATTGTTGCTCAATTGGATGTATTTAGAACTTAATAGTGCTAGATACATCCATTTGAGCGACAAGTAATAATGGACGATGGTAGTATTACTGTACTTGCATTGCGAGATAGTTGATTGTCTAGCATTACTCTGCATCTTATCTTCCCTGCCCTCCACTTTCTCCAAATTATCAAATCTACATTTACTCTTACCAAAATGTTGAATAAAGCCAATGCCACTGCACACGTTGATGTCTGCATTCCTCTTGTCAGTACCTTTTGGCTTGTAACGCTGTACTTAATTAATAGCTATTTGATTATGTATCATCACTCTGCACCTGTGCTTCATTATCCTCTATTTCTTCCAATATTATTTGATCTATATTTACTCTTTACAAAATGTAGAATAATGGCAACGCTTATAAAGAAGTTTCTTTGGGGAATTTATTGAATTATCCTTCCATCGACATGGAGAAGGGCTTTGTCCAGCCCGTGTTAACATGTAATGTAAGTTCATCCTTCTCAAGCCTTCAAACTTTGTTCTAGTATAGACTTGGATAGGCATCATTTCCTCCACTGTTGTTTACTTTGGTGTTTACATCTGATTGGATGTTTGCAACAACTACCAGTTTTAAATTGTAGTTGTAAAAACATGTTCCTTATGCAGAACAAATCCATTTATTTGCTTATATAATTGTGAAACCTGTTATGTGTCTCCTTGTTTCTCTTTTAGAGTCGTATCTCTTATGTCAGGCAGAACTTTAGGGAAGATAGTGAGCCAAACCATCTTGAAGAGAGCGAGATGACCCCGAGGTCATGTCTTGATGAAGACAGTGAGTTGAAGCTACTCACCAGCAGCTATGAGACAACCTCTGTGCAGTTGTTGCCTCAATCAATTTGACTTCTTCAGTCTCAACTTAAAGTGGGAAGGCTTGCTTCAGCTCAGCTCCTACTTGATGTCAATGATGCAAAGAAGATCTCAAAGGACTGCCTTGCGGGCTTTGGTGCTATACAGCTAGGGATAGAGCATCTATCGTTGACACAACTGAGGTCTCATCAGCTTGTTCGGCTGCTTGCGGTGCACGTCTAGGCCAGGCCTAATGCCTTCTGAAGTGCTCTCAATTTTCTATATTCTTTTGTCGGTGCGTTTATATGCACTGGTGGCGACCTTTGATGCCCAGTGTATGTAATCCGTGGTCACGTTGCGCTTTATCATCACCGGTGGCGAACTTTGATGCCCAGTGGATGTAATATGCCGTAATTTCTTTATTGTATAGTCTAGGTTTATTCTTGGTTGGTATGCTGTAATTTAGGCCGGAAGCTTCAATGGATCTCAATGTTGTCGGTCTTCAGGCCGGCCCGTAACTCGCTATATATGGGCCAAAACGTGGGCCTATAATCATCTTGGGCCATTACCAGGTCTAAACGTATAGTAGTTTTCTGCCTTTAACATGCCGAGTAAAGTTCTGGCCAGCTGGGCCAGAGAATACCATGGGCTTTTAACAGGCTAAAAACTAGATTGGGCTAGCGTTGAGCCGAAAAATTCACGGGCCAATACAGGCCGAAACTGCCTAAGTCCCATGTTTGGCCCAAATAGAACGAGCTGTTAACATGCCAACATATATCTCGAGCCCTATTTGGCCCAATAAAATTATGGGCTTTAAGTAGGCCGGTATCCAAGCGGGTCGTAGGCCCAACAGTGTCACGGGCCATTAACAGATGGGCTGTAAGCAGGCCGGATTCAACGCGGGCTGTAATTAGGCCCAACTATTACACGGGCCATTAACAGGCCGATAGGCCAGTTGGGCTGAAATTTATCCACGAAGACTACGGGCCGTTAAGAGGCCTAAAGTTACTTCGGACAAGAAATAGCCCAGTTTCTGCATGGGCGGTTAAATGGCCTAAAGTGAAACCGGGCCAACAACGGCCCAGATGCACCACGGGCTGCTAACAAGCCAAAACTATTATCAGGCCAAACTGGTAAACGAGCATTTAATAGGCTAAAATACAAACCCGGCTTAGAATGGGCCCAAAAGAACAGTGGCCTGGTAATGGGCCTGATCTGATATGGGTCGTAATTTAGCCCAAAACACGACAGGCTATGAACGGGCCTGATCTGATATGGGCCTCAATTTGACCCAAAACATGGCAGGCTGTTAACAGGCCAGCCCACTAGTGTCTGAAAAAATATGGTGGGCCTTTAGCTGGGCCGGCCTTTTTAGCTTAAATGGGCCACTGTTGGGCTATGCCACGTGTCGACATATCATAGGCGTCTTCCATCCATTGTAGGGATGACATCTGTCCCAACGATGAGCTGACACGTGGATTATCCGGCGAATGAGAATTTTATACATGGAAAATCCCCATTGGTCGGGGCTGTTAACGGGTTATCAGATCCAAACCGGAACCCGATAGCTTAACGGCGACCCGTTACAGTGGATGCCATGTGTCGGTTACCCTTGACGAAAGCACTTCTATGACGCGCGATTTATCGTCATGGAAGTGGGCACTTCCATGATGATAATTTTGGTAATGTCATGGAACACTTCTACGACAGCACAGGTATGACTATCTTGATTCTGTCATAAAATCGTCATGAATGTACATGCATGACAGAAAACGTGACCTACTGTGACAAACACGTATCATCACGGAAGTGTATTTTTTTGTAGTGTTAATGGCGCCCGAGCCGCTCTTTAATACGGGCGGCCTTACTGTTCACCTCCCATTCCCCTCCTGTAGACCTCCACCAATGCCATGGCGCAGAAGGATCATCTGTCATTAGTCTTCCAGTTTGGTGAAGTCAACTCCGAGCCGGAGGAGATAGAAAATAAGGAGGAATGGGGCCTCATGGACATGGCCCTGAACAAGCTGGCCACGGCGGTTGCTGCCCCCGCGCCCGTCCCAGCTCCCATCCCCGCGCCCGTGCCAGCGACCATCCCCGTAGCATTGACGGGCTGATTGTCGAGCACTATCACAGAGCTAGAAGCCGCGGGCGTCAGCGAGGTCTCCGCGGACCCGCGCGAGCTCGTGTACATGCCAGCGCTAGTACTCGTGCCCATGCGCGCCCCTGCAACCACCGCGGCACCGGTCCCCATGCATTTGCATGCACCCGCTACACCCGTGCCCGTGCGCGCGCCCCCCTCAGCAGCATGGGACGCTGCCGTCGATCGCTACCTCACAGCACCGCGAGTTGCCGTCCTCCTGCGCCCTGCCCATCGATCGCGCGACGACATGATGTTTGATTTCCAAGTGAAGAACATTCTGTGCTGCCTTGAAGACTTCAACAACGGCGTCCCAGAGGACGACAACGCCGGTGCGGCACGCCGCCTCCGCCACCGCTGGAATTAGTTTTTTTTGGGTTTAATACTGTACCTCGATCATATGAATATAAATTCGCAGTGTGACTGAATGAAAGATATGGTTTGAACAAACTTGCGTTTTTCTCTCTGAATGTACAGACTTATCAAATGATTTTCTTAAAAAAAAGGTCAATGGTTTTTAAATATAAAACACGCATCGCAAACGTTTTAGTTAGAACACCCGTATGCAAACCGACAGCTTCCCCAGGAAGCCAAGGGAAAGTGTGCCGAGCAGGATTTGTGCAGCTCTTGATCACAAACGTTTTAGATTTTAGATAGAACACCTGTATGCAAACTGACAGCTTCTCCAGTGCGCCAATGGAAAATGTGCCAAGCAGGATTTGTGCAGCTCTTCATCGCAAATGTTTTAGATAGAACACCCGTATGCAAAGTGAGAGCTATGGTCTTCCCCAGTAAGCCAGGGAAAATTCGCCGCGCAGGATTTGTGCATCTCTTCAACGCAAACGGTTTTTTCGGATGACCCGTGTGCAACCACGTACAGACAATTTGATAAGATTTGCATCTGTCATATTGGGTATATTGCCATTTATCAAACTGGAAAGATTGGCATTTGTTGATCTAGTAACATTGCCCTTTGTCAACCTTGTAACACTGCCATTTGTCAAAATATGCAGCTAAAAATCACTAGCACTATCTAATTTTTGCAACTAAAATTCAGTAATTAAGCATAGATTTCATTCATAGATTAAGCAGTCATTCTTTATACAAACAGTTCAACTCGACAGCTGAACCGACCAAACTTTTCCCCAATTGTTGCCAACCACGTACTGAAATAGCTAGTTCAACTATATATACTAGCTAATTTTAAGTACGTTGTACAGTTCCACCACATCTATAGTCAGATGAACTGAACAAAATAGCCCCTAAATACTACTACTACGGAGGGGCTTTGTACTACTTCCGGCAGCCTCTCCTCTACCGAGCGCGATCAGTAAGAGGCAGAGGAGGAGGAGCCTACCGACGAGCTGGACAACTGCAATACGGTGCCTGCCGCTGCTGCACCTTCAGCCATGCTCACCTCGAACGCCCTCTGCCGCTCTAGACGACCCCTCTCAAAGCGGCGGGACTCCTCATAGATCTCCTGATTCCTCGCCTCTGCGGCGGCATGTGCTGTGGCCACGGCGGCGGTAAGGCTCTTTGCATGCTCGACGAGGCGCTCCTCCTCCTCCCGCAGGAACTCGATGTAGCGCGCAAGGTCGCTGATGCATGTGCGGTCCTCCACCTCCGCCTCCCACCTTTGGGCGGCGGTGGCGGAGCGGGTCATGACCCCAGTGGTCGACGGTGGGCTGGTGGCCACGGTGGCCGACAATGGGGTGGCGGCCACGACCACCACCTCCCGCCTTCGGGCCGTGGTGGTGAAGCGGGTGATGGCCACGGTGGCCGGCAGTGAGGTGGCGGCCACGACGGCCACCACCCGCCTTCGGGCCGCGTCGGCGTAGCGAGCAATGGCCCTGTCTTTCGACGGTGCTATGGCGGCCACGGCGGCAGATGGTGGGGTGGCGACAATAGTGGCCGGCAACAGCTGCCGACGGGCAGCGGCGGCGGAGCATGTGGTGGGTGTTCCATGAACACCCAACAGGGACGCCACACACACTACACTACGCCGGGGACTATGCCGCCGCCGCGGTGTAGCCTCCCAGCTGGAGCTATCCTCTGATGACGGCGGAGTGGCTGTGCGACGACAACGAACGGTGCCATTGGCGATTGTGGGAGAAGTAGACGAGATAAGCTACAGGGAGGGAGGGGAAAATGCGACGCATGACTCATCGGCCGTGAGGGTTTATATAGCAGGCCGGTAAGCATTGGGATTTTGGGGGATTTCACCAAGTCGGGCGGGAAGCTTGCGCGGGAACCTGTGAGATTGCGCGGGAACGGGCTCACCGATGATTCATTGGCGCCACTTTGAGCCACCGTTTGGCCAAAAGAATGCCCCCACACACTGCGCAAGCTTGCGCTGTAAGCCGTCTGCGGCAGCGGGGTGACAAGATGTGCGAGAGGAGGACAAAAGGACACGTACACATATGGTTATTAAAAAAATGTTTGCGATTTAATTACCAACTACCCCTATCCTGGTTTATAAGTCGTCTATGTATTTTTGTGCCAAATTTTGACTAGATATTTAACTAATAAAATACGAATGCATGTCGCCAAAGATTATATCGTTGGATTCATATTTGAACATAGTTTCCAATTATATAATTTTTATAACATGCATCAACATTTTGTTGGTTAAATTTAAGGTCAACATATGGCACAGAATATAAAGGAGACTAATAGACGAAGACGGAGGTAGTAGCACACGGCCGCTCTCTACGTAGCGTCGCAACTGCCGGCCGGCTTGTAGATGACCATTCCCCATGTGTCCAACTGCTCTATGTGTGTGGTTGCTCGCGGTTGAGGTGGCCGCGGTGCGCTCTGCTCACGTCCCGCCGCGCGCGCTGTGCTCTCACGTCCCGCCGGCGCACGATCACGTACGTTCGTGCTGCCATTATGCATGCGGTTGCGCCGGGCACGGTGCCACGATGTAGTTACCCGCTGCAAAAACAGCCATGCGGACGCGCC
Organism: Thinopyrum elongatum; assembly: GCA_011799875.1. Taxonomy (NCBI): domain Eukaryota; kingdom Viridiplantae; phylum Streptophyta; class Magnoliopsida; order Poales; family Poaceae; genus Thinopyrum; species Thinopyrum elongatum. The sequence continues at coordinate 350,853,213 of CM022297.1, read as the reverse complement.
GAGAATCCAGGCCGCCCGGCCCTCATTTATTCCTATGGCCATTTACCTTCATATCTTATGCCACACGACACAATAAGCACACCCACGACGACACATACAGAGAGGACATCCAGCGGTTCTAATGGCGCTCCTCGTGGCTCCAATGGCGCTCCCAGCGGCCGACGACGACAACGGGGGGCAGTTCAACACGCATCACGTAGTGGACACCCACGTGAGGGGGAAGGCCCTCTCGGTGGTGTACACGAACAAGCCGGTCTCGGTGGAGACCTCCATCCAAACTATGGAGCAGTTGCTTGCTGAGGACAAGTACCAAGTGGTCGGCTTCGACCTTGAGTTCACCAGCGGTCATGCCGGGCACGATCAGAAGGTTGTCGTCACTCAGTTGTGCGTGCGACATGACGTCCTCGTCTACCACTACCACCTGGCCACAAGGCCTTGTGAGCATTTCTCCAGGTTTATCAATAGCTCCGACAACAGTTTTGCTACGGTGGGCACCACCAACGATCTAAAAGCGCTCAAGGTTTCGGGCTTGAAATGCCAGAATCTTGTCAACATCCAGGACCACTACAAGGTCTGGGGCAGTGACAACAACAAACAGAACTCCCTGGTTGACCTCGCCTCGGCCATCATCGACCCCTACTACATGAAGATGAAGGATGAGAGCAAGAAGGACAAGAACGCCTGGCACAGTGTCTGGCATCAGAGACTGGATGAACAACACGTCAAGTACGCGGCCAAGGACGCGTACACAAGCTACGAGATGTGCAGGCGGATATTTGACATGAGGAAGTGTCTTCTTCCTGCCCCAGACGAGGGATCGAGCCACAGAGCACTGGCGGGAGCGTCACAAGAAGTAGATGACTAGACGATCGTTTCTCCTAGTTTAGAATGCATGCAATTGTTTATTGAGGTGTGTGCGAATGATCTGTATAGTCACTTATGTAATTGGATGTTTATTTCAGTTATATATATATATATATGTTATTCTTCTGTAGACAGAGCAAATCACACGGCTCATTAGCAGCAATCGTCTGTGTTATTATTGGTCTTCGCACACATTTCTGATTACGTACCTGTTTGCCGCGTATCACACACATCTTGTTCAGTGAACTGTTTCTGTTGTCTTGGCTCATCGCAAACAGTTCATCTGAGTGAACTATATGCCCTCCACCACACACACCTTGATCTGGCTGACCATTTCTATTGTGTTGCCTAATCACACACAGTTCATCCTAGTGAACTGTATGCCGTATATCGCACACACCCTCACCTGACTGCCTATTTCTGTTGTTCTGCCTCATCGCAAACAGTTCTGCTAGATTAACCGTATGCCACACATCGCACATGCAACTCTAATCTGAACCGTGTTTGATGTCACCGCCATCACAATCGTTTTGTATCTTTTTTTTACGGTTTTATTATGTCACCGTTTGTGATTAATGCATCGCACACTGTTTCGTCGAAGGGTCTCTGCTTGGACTGTCGCGTTTGGACCAACCTGCAGTAGTGATGAATATTATTTGTGTGTAGTTGCCCTTGTTCTTGAGGCCACGGGAGAAGTCATGTTGCAGGTAATCATGTGAATTTGATATTCGTTCAACATTTTGATGATATGTATGTTGCGATTCCCTTAGTGGTGTTATGTCAACGTCGACTACATGATACTTCACCATCTTTGGGCCTAAGGGAATGCATTGTGGAGTAGTTATTAGATGATGGGTTGCTGGAGTGACAGAAACTTAAACCCTAGTTTATGTGCTATTCCGTAAGGGGCTAATTTGGATCTATATGTTTAATGCTATGGTTAGATGTTATCTTAACTCTTCTTTCGTAGTTGCGGATGCTTGCGAGGGGGTTAATCATAAGTGGGAGGCTTGTTCAAGTAAGAACAACACCCAAGCACCGGTCCACCCACATATCAAATTATCAAAGTAGCGAACACGAACCAAACCAACATGATGAAAGTGACTAGATGAAATTCCCGTGTGCCCTCAAGAACGCTTTGCTTATTATAAGAGACCGTTCTGGCTTGTCCTTTGCTACAAAAAGGATTGGGCTACCTTGCTGCACTTTTGTTACCGTTACTATTACTTGCTCGTTACAAATTATCTTGCTATTAAACTATCTGTTACCTACAATTTCAGTGCTTGCAGAAATTACCTTGCTGAAAGCCGCTTGTCATTTCCTTCTACTCCTCGTTGGGTTCGACACTCTTACTTATCGAAAGGACTACGATTGATCCCCTATACTTGTGGGTCATCAAGGCCCAAGGCACCTATATAAGGGAGTGAGCGGCTGCTGTCGGTGTCAAAACCGGTGGATCTTGTGTAGGGGGTCTGATAACCCACAAGTATAGGGGATCACAACAGTTTTCGAGGGTAGAGTATTCAACCCAAATTTATAGATTCGACACGAGGGGAGCCAAGGAATATTTGCGAGTATTAGCAACTGAGTTGTCAATTCAATCACACCTGGAGATTAATTATCTACAGCAAAGTGATCAGTAGCACACTAATATGATAGTTTTGATAGTAGTAGCAACAGCAATAGTAACGGTAACAATTATAGCAATAGTTTTGTAGCAATGACAATAGTGACAGCAGCAGTAGTAACTTAGCAAGATCAATATGTAGGAAAATCATAGGCATTGGATCGGCAATTTGTTGGATAATATTCATCATGTGACAGTCATAACCTAGGGCGATACGGCACTAGCTCCAGTTCATAAATATAATGTAGGCATGTATTCCGTAAATAGTCATACGTGCTTATGGAAAGAACTTGCATGACATCTTTTGTCCTACCCTCCCATGGCAGCGGGGTCCATATTGGAAATGAAGGGATATTAAGGCCTCCTTTTAATAGAGAACCGGAACAAAGCATTAACACACGGTGAATAAATGAACTCCTCAAACTACGGTCATCACCGGGAAGTGTCCCGACTATTGTCACTCCGGGGTTGCCGGATCATACAACGTAGTAGGTGACTATAACTTGCAAGATCAGATCTAGAACATGGATATAATGGTGATAACATAAACGGTTCAGATCTGAAATCATGGCACCCAGGCCCAAAGTGACAAGCATTAAGCATAGCAAAGGCATAGGAACATCAATCTCAGAACATAATGGATACTAGGGATCAAGCCCTGACAAAACTAACTCGATTACATGATGAATCTCATCCAACTCCTCACCGACCAGCGAGCCTACGAAGGAATTACTCACTCCCGGTGGGGAGCATCATGGAATTGGCGATGGAGAAGGGTTGGTGATGACGAAGATCGAAGATCCCCCTCTCCGGAGCCCCAAACGGACTCTGGATCTGGCCTCCTGATGAAGAACAGGAGGTGGCAGTGGCTCCGTCTCGCGGAACGCGATAATTCTTTCTTCCTCTTTTTTTCTGGAAAAATAGGATTTTATAGCGTCGGTTTCAGGGTCTGCGGGGCCACCAGGTGGGGACAACCCACCTGGGCGCGCCTGGAGGGGGTGGCGCGCCCTGGTGGGTTGTGCCCACCCAGGTTCCCCCCTCCGGTGGTTCTTGGCTCCAGTATTTTTCTTTTATTATATAAAAATTCCTCGGAAAGTTTCGTTCCATTCTGAGAACTTTTATTTTTGCACAAAAACAACACCATGGTAGTTCTGCTGAAAATAGCGTCAGTCCGGGTTAGTTTCATTCAAATCATGCAAATTATAGTCAGAAACAAGAGGAAAAGCGTTAGAAAAGTAGATACGACGGGGACGTATCAACTCCCCCAAGCTTAAACCTTTGCTTGTCCTCAAGCAATTCAGTTGATAAACTGAAAGTGAAAAAGAAAAACTTTTACGAACTCTTTTGCTCTTTTTTGCATAAATAAGCTTAAGTAGCACCCAGGTTTTCAGCAAAGATTATAACTAACTATGTCGACAATAACTCTTAAAAATTATATTAACTCATAACAATGGCATAATCAGCTAGCGAGCAATAATAAGATATCTCGAATAACAACACGTTATTAAAACAACCATGATATAATATGACAATAGTGGTATCTCGCTAGCCCTTTCTAAGACCGCAAAACATAAATGTAGAGCACCTCCAAAGTCCGAGCAGTGACTAAACATTGTAATTCATGGTAGAAAAGATCCAGTCATGATGCACCCAACATTAACTACACACAATGCATAAGCATGATAGCAGTGCTCTCAGGTTCTGGCGCTTATTTGAGAAGGTGATGACACAACATAAAAGTAAATAGATAGTCCCTTTGCAGAGGGAAGCAGTGATTTGCAGAGGTGCCAGAGCTCAAGTTTTAAAAATAGAGTTAAATGAAATTTTGAGAGATGCACCCTTCTTGTTTACTTCGCGACCATCAGTTGTTAATATCTTCCATGCTAAACACATTAGTGGCGGTTCCCAAGTGATAAAAGTAAAGGTTTACTCCAACTCCACCAATAGTCACACTCCACGGCTTGTCGAAAACAACGGGTGCCGTCCATACCAACAACAGTCCCGGGGGAGTTTTGTTTAATTATTTGCAGTTTGAGTTCGGGACTGGGAATCCCTATTACTGCCCCTCTCGTGCAAGGACGAGTGAATAAACACTCATCATGAGAATAACCCGCTTAGCATGGAAGATACCGACTACCTCCTGTCGCTCTATGAACAATCCAGGCACACAAAAAGGATATTTATTTGAAGTTTTTAGAGGTGGCACACGCAAATTTACTTAGGACGGCAGGGTAATACCGCATATAGGTAGGTATGGTGGACTCATCTGGAATAACTTGGGTTTCAGGTTTTTGATGCACAAGCAGAATTCCCACTTAGTACAGGCGAAGGCTAGCAAATAGGTTGAGAAGCGGCCAGCTAGAGAGCAACAACGGTCATGAACATGCATTATGCATAAGTAACATTGGATACTAGCATGAGTAGGATATGAACACCATGAACATAAATATCATAGAGGCTATGTTGGTTTTGATTCAACTACATGCATGAACATGTGCCAAGTCAAGCCACTCGAACATTCAGAGGAGGATACCACATCATCATACTACATCACAATCATTTTAACGCAATGTTGACATCCAAGATCAATCATTATCCACTCATAGCTACTTATGCATGGCATGCGAAACTATAATCTCTAATTGTCATTGCAAACATGTTTGATCATAATAGGCTGAATCATGGATACTAGGTTAAATATATTTACAAAAACAGAACAAGTCGAGTTCATACCCGTTTCTCTCTGCCATAGCCAGTTCATCAAATATCGTCATTATTGCCTTTCACTTGCATGACCGAACGATTTGAAAATAATAATAGTGCAAGAGTGCCATGGACTAACCTGGAATCTGCAAACATTTTATTCAAAAGGAGAAGACAAGGTAAAATGTGCTCTTTGCCAGATCAACAATAATGCATATGAGAATCACTCAACATTTTAATCATGGTCTTCTCCTCGGTACGACTCGATAAAAGGAAAAAGAAATTTAGAGAAACACACTGAAATATTTTTGGAGTTTTTGGTTTTTCGTAAACAAGCAAATAAAAAGGGAAAAGCAAAAATGAGAAAAACTATTGACACGGGAAAGCTCCCAACAAGTAAAAGAAGAACAAAGAAATCTTTTTGGGTTTTCTTTTTAGTGCTATAACAATTTAAACTAGGAAGAAAAATAAAAAAGAAGCAAGAAATATATTTTTGGAGTTTCAAAAAGTTTTTCAAACACACAAGAAGAAAACAAGAAAATAAATCTAACATGGATAATACAAATGAAGAAGTGTGACACCGACAACTGGAATGAAATGTGTGAACATGAATGTAATGTCGGTGGAAATACGCACTCCCCCAAGCTTAGGCTCTACTAAACCACCATCAGAAGGAAGCAAGCATATGTCACAAAATTCAGTAAGCGGTATCTGATGGGGTTCAGCATATAAATTAAACTGCACCTCAGGGGGATTATTCTTACTCAAGAAATTAAAACTTTGCACAAAATTATTTGTGAGGAGATGATACTGTTCACATTCAGCTGCGATGAAGTCGGTGAGGCCGGCATTAGCAGCATATTGTGCAAACTCCTGAAGGATTCCGGCCCCTTCCATGAACGGGTTATGTGGCCATTCACACGGCCGTATCTCCGCCATTCTCCGGGTATGGAGATCACTGTCAGATGACTCCCCAATAACCCCCTTGGAGTTCTTCTTGGAAGCAAACTTCCTAAAGATACTCATCTTTTTCCTATGAACAAAATTCTGAAATTTTTAGTCCACAAAATTTTTCTCAACAGAACTTCACAAGATTGAAAGCAGCTACTCATAAGGATGCATAGAAACCATAGCAAGCATTCAAACTACTTAGAACTCTAAGGATTCAACATGCAAGCTAGTCTACAGCAGCACCAAGAGTAACTAATTATTCAAAATATAAACCACTAAAGCAAAAACTAATTGGACTAATGGAGGAGTCACATACCAAGCAACAATCCCCCGAAACAGTTTCAAAAATGGAGCTTCGAGCAAAGAGATCGAAATCCGCGGGTTTAAGAGCAAGAACATGAGAGCGAGAGAGCAAACGTGATTTTTTTCTGGAGGTAGGTAGTGATGTGGAATGGAGAGGTAAGTGAGGGGGCCCACGTGGGGACCACAACCCACCAGGGCGCGCCTGGGGGTCCTGGCACGCCCAGGTGGGTAGTGCCCACCTGGTGCACCTCCCTCTGATATTATTTGCACCAAAAATTCTTAAATATTCAGAAAAAAATCGTATTAAATTTTCAGAGCATTCTGAGAACTTTTATTTTTGGGTCATTTTTTATTGCATGGAAAACTCAGAAAACAGACAAAACATGGCATTTTATTTTATTTAACTAATAAAAACATAAAACAAAAGGTAGGGACAGAAAGTAGTGCTCACTAAATTCATCAACTTCATACCTCTCAAAAATGATCCATTAATAAGGTTGATCAGGTCTTATTAACAACCACTTTCAATTAGCATGAAACCGAAGAACTTTCGTAAAACACTAAGTTACCTCAATGGGAATATGAATGTCCCCAACAATAAGTGTTTCATATTTCTTTTTGACAGTAGGTAGAGGTAGTTGAAAACTTCCAATAATGATTGTCGGAGATTTTTCAATAACATTAATACCATTCACTTGGAATTGTTTCTTCGGAAAGTGCACCGTATGCTCATTACCATTGATATGAAAAGTGACCTTGCTTTTATTGCAATCAATAACAGCCCCTGCAGTATTCAAGAAGGGTCTACCAAGGATAATCGACATGTTGTCGTCCTCGGGCATCTCAAGTATAACAAAGTCAGTCAAAATAGTAACATTAGCAACAACAACAGGCACATCCTCACAAATACCGATAGGTATGGCTGTTGATTTGTCAGCCATTTGCAAGGATATTTCAGTAGGTGTGAGTTTATTAAAATCAAGTCTTTTATATAAAGAGAAAGGCATAACACTAACACCAGCTCCCAAATCACATAAAGCAGTTTTCACATAATTTCTTTTGATGGAGCAAGGTATAGTTGGTATTCCCGGATCTCCAAGCTTTTTAGGTACTCCATCTTTAAAAGTATAATTAGCAAGCATGGTGGAGATTTCATCTTTCGGTAATTTTCTTTTATTTGTGATGATGTCTTTCATGTACTTTGCATAAGGAGGCATTTTTAAGATATCAGTCAAGCGAGTACGCAAAAAGACTGGCCTTAGCATTTCAGCAAAGCATTCAAATTCTTCATCATCTTTCTTTTTAGTTGATTTAGGTGGAAAGGGCATGGGTTTTCAAACCCATGGTTCTCTTTCTTTACCATGTTTTCTAGCAACAAAGTCCCTTTTGTCATATCTTTTATTCTTGGGTTGTGGGTCATCAAGATCAACTGTTGGTTCCATCTCAACATCATTGTTTGGTCCTTTATTATTTGGTTGAGTGTCTTCATGAACCTCATCATTATATTTTTCATTATCAGACGGTGAGTGTTCACTACCAGATTGAGTTTCAGCATCAGAGATAGAAACTTCATTATCATTATCAGGAGGTTTTTCTACTTCAGGTTCACTAGAGGCATGCAAAGTCCTATCATTTTTCTTCTTCTTCTTCTTTTTAGAAGGACTACGTGCATCAGTGTCAACTCTTTGAGAGTCTTGTTCAATTCTTTTTGGGTGTCCCTCAGGATAAAGTGGTTCCTGAGTCATCCTACCTCCCCTAGTCATTACTCTAACAGCATGATCATTGATATTATTATTCATTTCATCTAGCAACTCTCTTTGAGATTTAGCAACTTGTTCTAACTGAGTTTGAACCATAGAAGCATGCTTTCCCACACCTCTAACATCATTTGAGATTCTAAATAACAAGTCACTCAAGCGAGCAATCATATCAGAATTGTATTTCAACTATTTCATAACATTTGCATTGAAGTGATCTTGCTTTCTAATGTAGTTATCAAACTCATAAAGGCATTGGCTAGGATGTTTATTATAAGGAATATCACCTTCATCAAACTTTAGTAAAGAATTTACCTCTACCACCTTAGGTGGTGGTGGTGGTGTTTCAAGCCCATGTATTTCTTCAATAGGTGGTAAATTTTTAACATCCTCTGCTTTAATACCTTTTTCATTCATAGATTTCTTTCCCTCTTGCATATCTTCGGGACTGAGATATAAGATACCCCTCTTCTTTGGAGTGGGTTTAAGCGGTGGTTCAGGAAGAGTCCAATCATCATAATTTTTCAATATGTTATTCAATAGTTCTTCAGCTTGCCCAATAGTTCGTTCCCTGAAAACACAACCAGCACAACTATCTAGGAAGTCCCTAGAAGTATCAGTTAGTCCATTATAGAAGATATCAAGTATTTCATTTTTCTTAAGAGGATGATCAGGCAAAGCATTAAGCAATTGGAGAAGCCTCCCCCAAGCTTGTGGGAGACTCTCTTCTTCAATTTGCACAAAGTTAAATATTTCCTGCAAGGCAACTTGTTTCTTATGAGCAGGGAAATATTTTTCAGAGAAGTAGTAAATAATATCCTGGGGACTACGCACACAACCAAGAGCAAGAGTATTGTACCAAGCTTTAGCATCACCCTTTAATGAGAATGGAAATAATTTGAGAATATAATAATAGCGAATTTTCTCATCATGAGCAAAAAGGGTGGCTATATCATTCAACTTAGTAAGATGTGCCACAATAGTTCCAGTTTCGTAACCATGGAAAGGATCAGATTCAACCAAAGTAATTAACTCTGGGTCGACAGAGAATTCATAATCCTTATCATCAACACAGATAGGTGAAGTAGCAAACTGAGGATCACATTTCATTTTAGCATTCAGTGTCTTTTCTTTATACTTGCATAATAATTTTTCTAGATCATCTCTGTCCTTACAAGCAAGAATGTCTCTAGTTGCCTCCTCATTCATAACATAACCTTCTGGTACCTTTGGCAATTCATATCTAGGAGGGCTAGTTCTAATAGGTGTTTCAAGATTTTCAGTTTCAAGCTCATCATCTGTTTCAATAATCTCATGCTGTCTTACTCTAGCAATTTGTTCATCAAGAAATTCTCCTAGTGGCACATTATCATCAAGCAAGGTACTAGCATGATCATAAGTAGCATTCATAGCAAAAGTAGCATCATCAATAACTTGCAACATATCAGAATTGATAGCATGTGGTGGTGTTGCAAGTCTACTTATAACAGAAGGTGAATCTAAAGCGGAGCTGGATGGCAGTTCCTTACCTCCCCTCGTCTTAGAGGGAAAAATCTTAGTCTTAGCATCCTTTAGATTCTTCATAGTGATAATTTGATAATAATCCCAAGTGACTCAATAAATATAGCTATGCTCCCCGGCAACGGCACCAGAAAAAGGTTTTGATAACCCACAAGTATAGGGGATCGCAACAGTTTTCGAGGGTAGAGTATTCAACCCAAATTTATAGATTCGACACAAGGGGAGCCAAAGAATATTTGCGAGTATTAGAAACTGAGTTCTCAATTCAATCATACCTGGAGATTAATTATCTGCAGCAAAGTGATCAGTAGCACAGTAATATGATAGTTTTGATAGTAGTAGCAACAGCAATAGTAACGGTAACAATGATAGCAATAGTTTTGTAGCAATGACAAGAGTGACAGCAGCAGTAGTAACTTAGCAAGATCAATATGTAGGAAAATCATAGGCATTGGATCAGCAATTTGTTGGATGATATTCATAATGTGACAGTCATAACCTAGGGCGATATGGCACTAGCTCCAGTTCATAAATATAATGTAGGCATGTATTCCGTAAATAGTCATACGTGCTTATGGAAAGAACTTGCATGACATCTTTTGTCCTATCCTCCCGTGGCAGCGGGGTCCATATTGGAAACTAAGGGATATTAAGGCCTCCTTTTAATAGAGAACCGGAACAAAGCATTAACACACGATGAATAAATGAACTCCTCAAACTACGGTCATCACCGGGAAGTGTCCCGACTATTGTCACTCCGGGGTTGCCGGATCATAACACGTAGTAGGTGACTATAACTTGCAAGATCGGATCTAGAACATGCATATAATGGTGATAACATAAACGGTTCAGATCTGAAACCATGGCACCCGGGCCCAAAGTGACAAGCATTAAGCATAGCAAAGTCATAACAACATCAATCTCAGAACATAATGGATACTAGGGATCAAGCCCTAACAAAACTAACTCGATTACATGATGAATCTCATCCAACTCCTCACCGACCAGCGAGCCTACGAAGGAATTACTCACTCCCGGTGGGGAGCATCATGGAATTGGCAATGGAGAAGGGTTGGTGATGACGAAGAACGAAGATCCCCCTCTCCGGAGCCCCAAACGGACTCCAGATCTGGCCTCCCGATGAAGAACAGGAGGTGGCGGCGGCTCCGTCTCGCGGAACACGATAATTCTTTCTCCCTCTTTTTTCTGGAAAAATAGGATTTTATAGTGTCAGATTCAGGGTCTGCGGGGCCACCATGTGGGGACAACCCACCTAGGCGCGCCTGGAGGGGGTGGCGCGCCCTGGTGGGTTGTGCCCACCCAGGTTCCCCCCTCCGGTGTTTATTGGCTCCAGTATTTTTCTTTTATTATATAAAAAATCCTCACAAAGTTTCGTTCCATTCTGAGAACTTTTATTTCTGCACAAAAACAACACCATGGTAGTTCTGCTGAAAACAGCGTCAGTCTGGGTTAGTTTCATTCAAATCATGCAAATTAGAGTCCGAAACAAGAGGAAAAGCGTTAGGAAAAGTAGATACGACGGAGACGTATCAGGGTCCTGAGCTGTGGATCTAGGATCAATGGGGAACAAGGGATGAAGAACACGGTGTTTACCCAGGTTCAGGCCCTCTCTAAGAGGTAAAACCCTACGTCCTGCTTGATTGTATTTGATGTGTATGGTATGATTACAGAGTCGATCTACCTCGAGATAAGGCAAGCTAAACCCTAGGTTGACGAGGGATTGGATGTTGCTCTAGCCCTAAAGACTAAAACCCTCCGGTTTATATAGACACCAGTAGGGTTAGGGTTACGCTTGGTCGGTTGCAATAAAGGAAAGATCACGCTAAATCTTGACTTGGAAGGCACTCCACGGCTCTTAAGATCTTCTATCCAGTCATAGGTCCGCGCCCTAGCTTGGCTCCATAGTAGCTCATTAGTCCGGCCCATAGGCAATGGCCCGGCGGCCCGAGGACCCCTTAATCCAGGACTCCCTTAGTAGCCCCCGAACTGGCCTCCAAAGCCGGGGATTGCCATCGGGCATGTCTCAAATCTTCGGCTTGCGAGGTGAGTTCTTCATTCTTCCTCGTGTTGTTCCGAGTAGTATTCCCGGGCCGAATAATATCCGGGATCCGGGCTAGCGTCTGAGGTTCACTGCCCAGCGCGATCCATGTCAACGTCATGTTCGACCAGCTTTAACAATCTGGAATCTGAAGACCCCAACAAAACACGGTGGGACCGTCAGAGTTAACGCTCACCTTGGGGCAAGGGCAAACCTTGACTGCCATGCACCTTTTCAGAAGGCGAATGGCCCAACACCACCTTTTTGCAGACCCGTCCCTTCAGCTTAGGATGACACACCTATTTATATATCCAAGGGCGCGGGGGACGACTAATCCATCTTCCCCCAAAACCAACGCTGGAGAAATCGTAGGCACCATGGCCAACACCCCAGGCTCATCCTCACGACCTCACTGTCCCCTCCCAGGCGACTGGGCGAGCTGCTCCATCTCCCGCCTTCGGCTGAGCAATCTGCAGATGCAAGGATATCTCCCCACAGTGGATCTTGTCTCCGTCTGCGCCGGACTGATCTCCGTGGATGGCCAAGCATTCGCCGAGAACTTTCCTGCCCCAAGCAAGGAAGAGAGGGTATGCTTCGTGCCCTTCCTCCTATGAGTCCTGGGATTTCCCATCCACCCTTTCTTATGGGGTTTATTAGAGTTTTATGGGATCTAGCTCCACCACCTCACCCCAGGGTCCATACTGCATATTTCTGGCTTTGTGGCGCTTTGCGAGATATTCCTGAGCTACGATGCCCACTTTGATTTGTGGAGAAAATAATTCTTCCTTGTCCCTCATACCCGTGGGGGGTCGATTTTTGAAGTGGGCGAAGCAGAGGTGTGGCGGATAGCCGGGACAGAGTATCCCATTGGAACCCCACGAAAAGATCCCGAGGAATGGACCTCAGAGTGGTTCTATATTGAAGACGTTCCCCTCTCCGACCTAGTTCGGAGCGGGCTGCCCGAATACTCAAGCGCCCCGCTAAAGAAGCGGTTCAACTGGCGACCCAAGAGTCCTTCCCAAATAGACAGCGCAAAGGTGCACCTTTTGGCCATGAAAATTCGGCTGCTGGCCCATAGTAAACTGACCATGATCGAAGTAATGGCCGTCGCCACCGCCCGATGCGTACAACCCCTTCAATAGAGGGGGCATCCTCTGTGGTGCTACAACGGGACTAGCGACACAACCCGCTACAAGCGACAAGGGCCGGACAATCAAGCGGCTATGGCCAAAATACTAGCCGACCTCTTCAAAGGAGAGGAGGAAGATTTTTCTCAATTAAGTATCCGGGAGGGTTGCTCCGGCTACAATCTGGCAGACTGGGTAAGCTTCAGTCCTTGGTATTTAGTTCAGAGATTACGTTCGAACACTTATTGGATGTACCTTTCTCTCAAACAGGGTTGGAGGCGTCAGATCGAGTCCGTCCACTGCCCCTCCCCTCAACCGGAGAATCATTCCTGTGATGACGACCCAGGGTATCATGTCGATCCGGAGACGTTGATTAATTTTGACAACAGGGTCTTTTACCAGGAAAGCCTTGACGGCACCAAGGTTGCCTTGACGGCCGACCACCCTGGGGCTCTTCCTTCCTTCACTGTAAGTGAAAGGAAGTCCTCTTCCCGAACAGGGCGCTCGCCTCGCACCATCCCGAATGTGCTGACTTCTACTCCCAAGGGTCGCCGCACTGCACGCCGAACAACCGCGGGAGGAGCGTGGAATATGCCGACCTCAGCCCATAATGGGTCATCCAAGCGGAAGGCCTTCGCTGGAGCAGAAGCAACCGCTCCCTCGGCTCAAAGGTAATATGTTCGGAACCATCAAAAGAATCGCTCTTAATATCTTTCTTCTGACGGGCGCTTAGTTTTGCAGAAGAAGAGTACCACCGCGCCAATCTGAAGACTCCCCGGGTGCGCCGAGGCATAGTTCCAATCTTGGGTCTTCGGCGCAGGCTAGGGACCATGCCGAACATGCGGCTGCTGGCGCACCTCCGGAGGATCCTGACGATGTTTCGGTTACCAATTCCGAAGTCGAGAGTGTGATGAATCACTGCTGCCGGAGAGAATCCTTGTGCCAAGTTGCCTTACCGACCAGGAGTTCAATGCATTTAATTTGGTGGACACGTACCTTGCGGCGGCCCGAACGGGGCTCGAAGGGATCGCCAATCTTCTGTCCTCCAATGTGCAGGTGCGAGATAAATTCTTTAGGAACAGATCATAATTCCTAACCTAGTAGCCCCGGAGCCTTAATTTGGGTGGGACGACTGAGTTAAGGATCTATAACCATGTATTGTTTTGCATTTGTAGGCCACGAGGGAACATAATAACAAGCTGTCCGAAGACCTCAAGCTGAGCCGAACACAGTTGGCCGATACGAAAGCCGAACTGGAGGCGGCTAAGATAGCCACCATCGGAGCCCATGGTAAGCGGGGAAGCTTTAGAATGCTTAACAATTGTATGGCGTTCCTTGCTTATAACACCATACTGTCCCTATAGCCACCGAATCCATGGGCCAAATGCGGAAGGACCTGGAGGCGGCCAGGGAATCCCAGCGGCGCGCGGAGTCGCAACATGAGGCTAGGAAACGAGTACTGACATGAAGTCATGAGGAGAAAAATAAGCTCAAGGCGGAAAATCTGCAAAAAGCCGAAGAGATCAAGAGTTTAAAATCTCAGTTGGCGCAAGCCTTGGAGGAGAACCAGAAGCTAAAAGGCGCCATGTTCAGTAAGTGACGAATTCAACTTACATGTACATGAACGATCACAATGTTTTGACAAGAATATGCCGCTCTTATTTGTTAGGTCTCCTGACGGGACGGCCGGAAGAGGAGGTCGGTTCCTTTAGCGGGAACCTTTGAAGGAACTGACCAAAACACATGAGAGAGCCCGGAAGGCCATGAAGAACATGGTTAAGGCATTATGGCCACTAGAAGTACCACCAGAAAGCATGGCTGAGTCGGCTAGCCGCTTTAAAGGAGTGAGACGGCGCTTCGAATTATGGAAGAAGTCCGCCTGCCGGGAAGGAGCACGCGAGGACTGGGCGATGGTGAAGACCCAGTTTACCAAACTCGATCCTGAGCATATGGCTCGAGTTGGACCCATGGGGCCAGATGGGCAGGAAATACCCCTTAGCTTAGTATATGACCAGGTAATGCCTGCTGCTCGGTACTCTCAGCAAGATTGTGCTTTGGACAACTTGATAAACAATGTTGACAAAGAGTAGGGGGCGTGATTCTATGTATCCATGTACTTTACATCGCGCAATCTCGATCCGCAGTAAAAACGTTGTCTTAACCAGCCATTGGCTTCTGCCTTCCCGACCAGTGGTCGGGAAGTGTTTCGTACTATGTGCCCTGAATAATAAGGGAATGTTTTCAGCAATCCGGCCATTTGGTGGGAACACACAAGACGTGCGCAGAGAGCTATGTTATATTACTTTTTAACGTAAGAAACATCTTCTGAAGAAAATAGTTCCTCCAAGGGTTCCTTTCTTCAGGTGTGGTATGTTGACCATAAACCGTAGTTCCGAATGCCAATGGCATACGAATGTTTAGTGGTTTTTAGGAACCGAGAACAATGGTCTGGCGGCGAGCGCCTAGTTATTTTCACTTCCCTTGAGGCCAACCCATTATTTTCTGTAAGAATGCTAGCTTTTGGCTTCACCCGTCTGAGGTTCGTATCCGGATTACTCGGTCGTAACAATCATAGAGGTGATCCCTTTACTCCCTATCCGAACAATCAGAAACATAGGGGTAAACACAGGAGCTAGGCAACCCAGCTTGGCAAAGGACTTAAGTCAAATAGGTGCATATAATGGCTTAAAAGATATGGGAAGGATATGTGTTCAGACAAGATAGACGAGCTATGTGATGAACATATTAATTGGCTTCTTTAAAATAAGCCCCCAGTTAAGGCTGGGTGGTACATCCGAAGATGTGTACAATAGCAATTTGGTTTATCCAGACTCTAAATCGGGAGGCTAAGGCTCCAAGGGTAATAAAGAAAGGTAAAAAACCAAGGAAAAAACAGAGAGAGGTGACGACGACGCTGAACTAGGTGTAGAAACACCGAAGCCGAGCTGCTTTCCACGGGTTGGGTTCAAGGCGGTCATCCGACGGGCTGCGAAGGCGGTAGGCCCCTCCCGCGAGCACCTCTTCTATAATGAAGGGGCCCTCCCATTTGGGTGAAAGCTTGTGCTTTTTCTTATCAGGGAGGCGGAGGACAAGCTCCCCCACGTTGTATGCCTTCGCCCGAACCTCCCGATTCTTGTAACGCCATGCTTGCTGCTGATAAAATGCGGAGCATGCCCGAGCAATGTCGTGCTGTCCTTCCAGGGCGTCCAGGTCGTCCTGCCGATCTAGCTCGGCCTCCTTCTCTTCGTACATCCGTACTCTGGGTGCATCATGGATAAGATCGCATGGGAGGATTGCCTCAGCGCCGTACACCATAAAGAATGGGGTTTCTCCCGTCGACCGATTAGGAGTGGTGCGCAGCCCCCATAGCACGGAGTTGAGCTCCTCTACCCAGTGGCAATCTGATTCTTCAAGTGAGCGGATTAAGAGAGGTTTTATGCCACTCATAATGAGTCCATTTGCTCACTCTACCTGCCCGTTAGTTTGCGGGTGGTACACCGAAGTGCAATCGAGCTTTATGCCCATCTTAGCACACCAATCTTTAACTTTTTGGGCGGTAAAATTAGACCCGTTATCAGTGATTATACTGTGGGGAGCACCTTAACGGTGTATGATGCTGGATATGAAGTCAACAACTGGTTCAGACTCTGCAGAGGTTACCGGCTTTGCTTTGATCCATATAGTGAACTTGTCGACCATAACCAGTAAATATTTATTATTCTTGGTCCCCCCTTTAAGTGGTCCGACCATGTCAAGACCCCAGACTACGAACGGCCAGGTTATTGATATAGTCCGAAGAGCTGTGGGGGGCATATGACTTTGATTTGTGAATAGCTGGCACCCAACGTAATGTTGGACTAAAGTGCGTGCGTTTGCGCGGGCTGTGGGCCAGAAAAACCCTGCTCGGAAGGCCTTGTTGACCAAGGCCTGAGCCGCCGCGTGATGGCCGCACATGCCAGCATGTATCTCAGCGAGAAGCTGTTGTCCCTCCTCTTTGGAGATGCACCTCTGTAGGACCCCTGTAGTGCTCTTTTTGTAGAGCTCGCCCTCGTGGACCCTGTATGCTTTAGAGCGCCGAATTATGCATCGTACCTCCATGTGATCATCGGGAAGTTCTTGTCGCAGGAGGTAGGAAAGCAAGGGCTCGGTCCATGTGGCGATTATGGCCATGATCTCGTGGGCCAAGGGTGTTTCTTCGAGTGCAGAGCCCCCGATGATGTAGTCGTCGGGCTCGATTTTCGAGGGGACGACCTGGGCGGGCTCATTGGCTGTCGTGCCGCTATTCCCGTCCTGCCATACCACGGATGACTTGAAGAGCCTTTCCAGGAAGGTGTTTCTAGGGATTGGGTCACGCTTGGCACCCATGAGGGCGAGGACATCTGCGGCTTGGTTACTGTCCTAGAGACATGGTGGGATTCTAGACCCGCGAATTGGGCCGACATCCTGAGGACGACATTTCTATATGCCGCCATTTTCGGGTCTTTGGCGTTAGATTCGCCATTGACCTGGGAGATGGTGAGGTTCGAGTCTCCCCGCACCTCTAGCCGCTGAACACCCATTGATGTTGCCATCCTAAGACAGTGCAAGAGGGCCTCGTATTATGCTGCATTATTGGAATCCTTGTACATGATCTGTAGAACATACCAGATATTGTCGCCTGTGGGGGATATGAGGATCACCCCGGCCCCCAGCCCGGCTAGCATTTTAGAGCCGTCGAAGTACATTGTCTAGTGTGCATATGTACTATATTCCCTGGGGAGTTTGGCTTCGATCCATTCGGATAAAAAATCAGCCAACACCTGAGATTTAATAGCTCGGCGTGGTTTGTATATGATTTCGAAGGGAAGGAGCTCTATGGCCCATTTGGCAATGCGGCCTGTGGCGTCCCTGTTATTGATTATATCATTGAGGGGTACTTCGGATACCACTGTCGCCGAACACTCTTGAAAGTAGTGTCATAGTTTTCGGGATACCATAAAGATCATATATGCTATCTTTTGGTAGTGTGGGTACCGGGATTTGCATGGTGTGAGAACCTCTGACACATAGTAGACTAGTCTTTGGACCTGGAACTTGTGGCCCTCTAATTCCCATTCTATGATGAGCACCGCGCTCACTAGTTGATTGGTGGCCGAGATATACAGCAGCATAGGTTCACCGATGCCTGGTGCAGCCAGGATAGGGTTGCTTGCCAGGAGTGTTTTATTTTCCTCTAGTGCTGCAGTTGCTTCATCGGTCCACTCAAAGTTTTTTGTCTTTTTAAGTAGCCTATAGAGTGGCAGTGCCTTTTCGCCGAGGCGGGAGATGAAACGACTTAAAGCCGCTATGCAACCTGCCAGCTTCTGGATGTGTTTGAGCTTCGTTGGTATTGCTAGCTAGGCTAGGGCCCTGATTTTAGCCGGATTGGCCTCGATTCCTCTATGGAAGACAATAAAGCTGAGCAGTTTTTCGGCGGGTACTCCGAAGACGCATTTGTCCAGGTTGAGCCGTATATCATAAGCCTGTAAATTTTCGAAGGTCGGGCGAAGGTCATCCATGAGTTGATCAACATTTTTGGTTTTAATGACCATGTCGTCTACGTATGCTTTGACCGTTTTGCCGATTTGGTTTTCCAGGCATGTTTGAATCATGCGTCGGTATGTGGCTCCTCCGTTCTTTAACCCAAAAGGCATCGTGTTAAAGCAGAATGGCCCGTAGGGGGTGATGAATGCGGTTGCAGCTTGGTCGCACTCCTTCATCTTTATCTGGTGATATTCGGAGTATGCATCGAGGAAACACAGTGAGTCGTGTCCGGCAATGGCATTGATTATCTGATCTATTCGAGGTAAGGGGAAGGGATCCTTGGGGCAGGTCTTGTTTAAGTCCTTGAAGTCGACGCAAGCCACTAGGATTTGTCCTTCTTGGGTACCATGACCAGGTTTGCTAGCCACTCGGGATGCTTGATTTTGCGGATGAATCTGGCCTCCAATAGCTTTGCCAGCTCCTCGCCCATAGCCTGTCGTTTGGGTTCGGAAAATCAACGCAGTGTCTGTTTGACTGGCTTGAAGCCCTTTATGATGTTCAAGCTGTGCTCCGCCATCCTCCGTGGATGCCTGGCATATCCGAAGGGTGCCAGATGAATATGTCCCAGTTCTTGCGTAGGAATGCTTGTAGTGCTTCGTTGACTGCAAGGTCTAGCTGTGCTCCAATGGATGCCATTTTGTTTGGGTGTGTCAGATGCACTTGGAATTTTACTATCTCGTCAGCTGGTTTGAATGACATGGATTTTGGCCTTTTACTGAGGACTTCGTCGTCCATGTTGACTGTAGTGCGGAGAGTTGTTAATTCTTCAGCTGTGAGGGCCTCGGATAGTGCCTCAAGGGCGAGTGATTTTGTTTTATTTTCAGCTCAGAGGGCTGTATTCAGATCGCTGGTGAGCGAGATCACACTGTTGGGCCCTGGCATTTTAAGTTTCATGTACCCGTAATGTGGTATGGCTTGGAACCTTGTGAATGCCTCACGTCCCAATAGGGCGTGGTATCCATTGTGGAAGGGCATAATGTGAAATAACAGAGATTCAGATATGTAGTTGTCGGGAGTACCAAACACTACGTCCAAGGTTATGCGTCTGGAACAGCGCGCCTCCCCGCCGGGGATAATTCCTCGGAATGTGGTATGGCTATGCTCAATGCAGGATCTGTTGAACTGCATTTTATCAAGTGTGTCCTCATAAATGAGGTTTAGGCCGCTGCCCCTGTCCATCAGCACTTTAGTTAGCCTGAAGCCATCGATTACCGGGTTGAGGACTAGTGCGGTGGGCGCGTGGGTGGGGCGGGGCCTTGGTTCGTCCTTCTGATCGAAGGTGATAGGTGTGTCTGCCCAAGGCTATGCGGCCGTCACATGGTAGACCTGGCCAAGCTCTCGAAGAGCCCTTTTTTCTTTGATTGTTTGAAGAGAACGTCTCGTAGACTGTCAGGACGTTGTTGTCATGAGGTGTCATTGCCAATCATCCGTCGGGTGGTTGAGACCAAGGATATTTTCACCACTTTTGGCCACCTGCCTCACCACCCAACAAGCTCGAAGCCTGTGAGTCAGATTTGCGTTAAGCAGGGCCAAGTGTATAGGGCATGGTTTATCTAGCAACTCATCCAGGACCGTTCTAGGTCTGTTTTTCTTTTCGGCACGCTCGTGTTCGGGCGACCATCGCGCATATGCTCGTTTTGCTTGGGACTTTCTTGGCTGTGCGGCAGGGGCTGACTCCATGTGCATTTGCTGCGACTTCCAAGCGCTTTCCATGGCGCAATATTTGCATACCATGTCTGATAGTTCGACGAAGCTTTGCACGCGGTGACGGGCGAGGGCATTCAAGATTCCTTCATCCCGGCAGTTGAACCGGAAGGCTTCAATTATTTCTTTGTCACGTCAGTCCATCATCTTATTTTAGACCAAGAGAAATCTAGCCCAGTAATGATGGACCGTCTCTTCGGGCTGCTGCTTGATGTACATCACGTCCCATACATCCGAACTTCCCGCATTCGGAGAATATTCGATGTGGGAGGTGGGTGGAATTTTTTTAAACATTCCCGTCTGCTGTGAGTCCAGAGCATCGGCAGCGGCGAACCGTGCTTGGACTATATCCAGAACTGGTCGCAGAGAGTTTCGGCGCAAGCCTGTATGTGGTTGGGCCGACTCGAGGTCGGATCCCGTATCATAGGCCGAGTCTTAGCTCTTTTCTTGACGAGTATCCGTCTCCGGGCTAGAGATCCAGGTATATACTGTTTTCAGTTTCGGAGATCGTGATCCCTCCGCCGTCTCTTCGACGGTAGCGACGAGGTGTGTGATCGGTGGGGTGTGCATTTCTCTGTTGTCGGGTTTAAGCCCGATCTAGTTATAGGCCATAGGCCTGTTGAAGGAGATTCCCATGGCGAGGAATTGATCTGACAGGTCATCTACCGAAGAGGTTCCCGTCGGGGCCATGCCTTCTGGGTATTCGGCGAGACGTTCTTCGGATATTTCGACGGGATCCGGCTTTAGGGAAAAGTTCCAAATAATATTTGCCCCTTTCGTGCCCGCTGAATCCGAGGTCAAGGCATCGGGCTCGGCGGGTTTTTCCGCAGGAGTAGTGGATTCGATAGGAGCAGGGCTTCCCCAAGGGCCGGCGTCGGACTCTAAGTTTTGGCGGCTGGCCTCGCGATCGGGGGTGAAGTTCTCAACTTGGTCCAGATGACCAGTGAGGTCGGCCCGTAATGTGATGCTGCCGAACGTGAAGATCTGGCTGGGGACAAAGATGTCCCTGGCACAAACAGGGCTTCCAGCGGATAGTTGGGCCATCGATCCTTTGGCGATCCCGCAACGGAACTCTCAATGAAAGCATCAATGTCGGTGTCAAAACCGGTGGATCTCGGGTAGGGGGTCCCGAGCTATGGATCTAGGATCAATGGGGAACAAGGGACAAAGAACACGGTGTTTACCCAGGTTCGGGCCCTCTCTGAGAGGTAAAACCCGACGTCCTGCTTGATTGTATTTGATGTGTATGGTATGATTACAGAGTCGATCTACCTCAAGATCAGGTGAGCTAAACCCTGGGTTGACGAGGGATTGGATGTTGCTCTAGCCCTAAAGACTAAAACCCTCCGGTTTATATAGACACCGGTAGGGTTAGGGTTACACCTGGTCGGTTGCAATAAAGGAAAGATCACGCTAAATCTTGACTTGGAAGGCACTCCACGGCTCTGAAGATCTTCTATCTGGTCACAGGTCCGCACCCTAGCTTGGCTCCATAGTAGCCCATTAGTCCGGCCCATAGACAATGGGCCGGCGGCCCGAGGACCCCTTAATCCAGGACTCCTTCAGCTGCTATAGCAGGTGATTGACAGCTCGACTCTTGCTCAAAACCCTAGCGCCATTGCTAGCCGTAAAGAGCTCTAGCTTACCTTGTAGCTCCAAGAGCACTATCCATGAGAAATACAACCAAGCAGGAGTAGGGTTTTACACCGCACGGTGGCCCAAACCTGGGTAGCTCACCGTGCCTAGCTCGTAGCCTGGTAGACGCAAAGGCAAGTCCCCAGAGCATGAACCAGTGTTTTGGAGGATTTCCCATAGCTCAGAATCAATCCCCCGACAATATTTAGTACAACCAAATTCGATTTATTTCTCACATGCATAACAATACAAAATTGCACCCACAAGAATTGAACATCACATTACTGAATTGAACCAAACAGTTAACTGAACATGGCAACAAATTAACTAAACAGTTAAATGAGCACCACATTGCATAATATATAGAACATATATACTTGAGGATCAAATTGCAGAGTAACATTACATAGGACAATTCACTAGAATTTGTAAAGGAAAGGCAGGAGGAGCAGGTAAACCGAATATGCTTAACTGGCGTAGCTAGCTAGCTGAACGTAGGTCCTTATAGTAAGCTAAAAAAACAAGGCACTCCTCATCATCGGAGATATCAATGACGATGGACTCCTTAGACTTGGAAGAGGGTGAGGCCTCCACATCGTGGGTGCCCTCCTCATAGTGGTGAGTCGCCTGAGCCGCTTCGGGCACCAACCTGCTGGATCTAGAGTTGAGGTAAGAAGGGGCACGCTAAGAAAACACCTCGTAGTCTTTGTCAAAGGCACCAATGGTGGCCTCGAGAAAACACCATGAACTATCGTTTAAAGCAGCCAACCACGTGGTGGCGTCCGCGCGCGATGCGTCCACGGTGGCCTCGACGGCTTGGTGCTCCTCCAAGATCTAGGGATCGGCACGCATGGCAGCCATCATGACCTCATCCGCGCGTGCGGCCGCGATTTGCTTCTCCGCTGCCAAATGCTCCTTGAGCTAGTGGCTATACTGCGTGCACCATAGCTTAGGGTGGCGGTGATTTGGGTGGAAGGTGTCGCGCCGGCGGTCGGGGCATGTGGGATGTAGAAGGACGAGGATGGGGGTCAAGTGTGGATTACCTGACTAGATCGATGAGGCCGAGCAGCAAGAAGGAGCGTCGCCGGCGAGGAAGCGGCGCTGCAAGCAAGCAGTGAAGGTTTAAACTTGGAAAGGAAGGCAGAAACAGGGGAAATGTGGCTTTTGGACAGGAAAGGGGGAGGTACATATTTCCGCGGATGCCGATTTTTTTTGCTCGGTGCAGCGAAAAACTGGCGCGCAAAGTGTCATCACACATGGTCCCTTATTCAGCACTGTGTACGATATCTGAATATCACAAATGATTCATATACCTTACCCCGTGTGTGATGAGTTTGAACATGCAAATTTTGGTCCGAATTTCCCTGGTTACAGTGGTCATCCACGTCATTGCATAATGTGGGTACACACGAGCCTACAACACACCCACACTTCTTAATCGAGCAAGTTCAACAATTAAACAGAGCTAGCTGACCTAAACATTACTCTAACAAAAGACCGGCGCTCTAAACAAAGACTACTACCCCACCTGGCGCTCGTCGATCTCCGCCGCCTCCTTCATGTCCAACTCGCGCTTGATGATCTCCTGGGGAAGGGGCTCCATGGCATCAATGGCAACATACTCGGCAAGCATCTTGCCGTCTATGTCAGCCATCTCTTTCGAAAAGGACGCCACAAGCTGGGCGTGGATGGCCTTCATCTCGGCAAGGGATGCCATAGATGAATGGACGGCCGCTCGAACGCTTTCAGTGATTGCCAACTCTTCAGACGTGGGTTGCCGACCATCATTGGAGAAGCTTCGTCTAATTTGTGCAGTGACCGCCACGAGTTGTGCATGGGCGGCCTCCATCAGGGCTAAGGCGGCCGACACAGAACGGACAGCTGCTGTGCCGCTCTCGTCATTTGCTATCCCTGTCGCAGATGTTGTTGCCACCATCTGAGCTGAAGTAGCTGCCTTTTCGGCTGCCGCAGCAACCCGTTCATAGATTGCAGCTGCACTCATGTAGGTTGTGAGCGCGCTCATGGCAGCTGCGGCCGCGCTCTGGCCGGAGTGGGTCGCCGAAGTTTCCCTCATGACGCGGGTCCACGTCCCCATCTTTGACTGGCGACGATTGAACAGTAAAATGATATTGGGGAGCTAGTGTGCTTGATGCACCGATGATGGACTGTAGCCGACGGACCTTCTCGCATAAGCCATATATCAGTGTGCTCCAAGATATTTTGTACTTCATCGCATACTATTTGTGATAATAAACTGCGTGTGATGTACTTGATTTTTCATTTTGATTTGAAATACAGAATGGGGTCACAGCGGCAAAGGACGGTGTTTGAATTGCTAGAACATTTATCTACAGTGAACATGCAACTATAAGAGTGTCATGATAAAATTTTGAATTATTCTGGGTATGTTTGGACATTTTTATACATTAACTAAGTTTTCTAGGCATTTTATGTGCATAATTCAAATTTGAACTACATGCACATGCTTCGGTGCACCAAAATGGGTTGAAAAATCATATATGTGTCCTTGGGTGCATGTTTAGGTCCCATGCAAGAAATGGGAATGATTTTCAAACACCTCGGCTTCATGGCTCACCGCAAACAATGTGAAACTTGGTTTTTAAATTCTTGTAAATCCAAAACTCATCTGAAATTCCTGAAACTTGGCATTGTATCATGAAATGGCACCAACATGTTGTGGTATTTTTCGTGTCCAATTTGAGATAAGGCACACGAATTAACAGCCAACAAAGGCATTTGAAACAAATAGCTATCACATTGTCATCTCAAATGTTTGTATAATTTAAGTCATGGGCGTTCTGCTAACCATTCATGTGACTCCACGTGTCACACTTTTATTGGCTAGGAGGTGCCGTGCGAGCAGCTGCTTGAGTAGATGGGAGGCGTGCGAGCAATCCTCTGCTGTGTAGGCTCACCGAGAAGCGTGCAAGCAGTACGCTCATAGACTCACTGGGTAGCCCTTTGACCTCCATCGTCGCCCGTCTCGCTCCCAACCTCTCCATTAATGGCGCCCGAGCCACTGTTTGATAGGCGGCCTTACTCTTTGCCTCCCATTCTCCCCTCGCCCAAATCCTATCTCCCAGACCTCCACCTACGCCATGGCGCACAAGGACCATTTGCCACTAGTCTTCCTATTTGGTGAAGTCGACTCCGAGCCCGAGGAGATAGAAAATAAGGAGGAATGGGGTCTCATGGACATGGCCCTGAATGAGCTAGCCGCGGCGGATGCTGCCCTGTGCCCGTCCCAGCTCCCATCCCCGCGCCCGTGCTAGCGACCAGCCCAGTGGCATTGACGGGCTGGTCGCCGAGCACCGTCGCAGCGCTGGAAGCCACAGGCATCAGCGAGGTCCCCGTGGACCCGCGCGAGCTTGTGTACGTGCCAGCGCCAATGCCCCCGCCTATCCTTGTGCATACCCCTGCACCTACTATGGTGCCGGTCCCCGTGCGCTTGCCTGCACCCACCACGCATGTGCCCGTGCGCTCGCCTACACCCGCCGCGCCCCCTCCGCGTCATGGGATGCCGCCATCAACCACTACCTCGCAGCACCGTGAGTCACCACCCCCCCCCCCCCCCCCCACACACTCATCGATCGCGTGACAAATGGCTCTTGGATTTGCAAGTCCAAAACATTCTGGGTTGGCTTGAAGACTTGAACAATGGCGTCCCGGAGGATGACAACGCCGGTGCAGCACGCCGTCGCCGCCGCAATTAGTTTTTTTAAAGTTGTATCTTGGTCGTATCAATGTAAAGTGACATTGGGACTGAATGAAATCTATGGTTTTGATCAACTGACCATTTTTTCTCTGAATGTACAGACTTATCAAAGTAAAAAAAAAGATCAATGTTTTTCTCTGAATAAAACACTGATCGCAAACGTTTTAGATTGTACACATGTATGCAAAGCGAGAGCTATGGTTCCTTCACCACTAAGCCAAGGGAAAATTTGGCGCGCATGATTTGTGCATCTCTTCATCGCAAACGATTCTATATGATGACCCTGTGCAACCACGTACACACAATTTGGTAAGCTTTGCATCTGTCATATTGGATATATTGCCTTTGGTCAAATTGGAAACATTGGCATTTGTTAATCTAGTAACACTGTCATTTGTCAACCTTGTAACACTACCATTTGTCAAACTTTGTAGCTAAAAATCACCAGCACTGTCTAATTTTGCAACTAAAATTCAGTAAGCATAGATTTCATTCATAGATTAAGTAGTCGTTCTTTATACAAACAGTTCAACATGACAGCTGAACCGAACAAACTTTTCCCCAATTATTGCCAACCACGTACTGAAATAGCTAGTTCAACTATATATACTAGCTAATTTTAATTACGTAGTACAGTTCAACCATATCCATGGTCAGATGAACTAAACAAAATAGACCCTAAATACCACTATGAAGGGGCATTGTACTACTTCCAGCAGTCTCTCCTTTGCCGGGCGTGCTCAGTAAGACGCAGAGGAGGAGGAGCCTACCGACGAGCTGGAGGAGTGGAATCCGGCGCCTGCTGCTGCTACACCTCTAGCGACGCCCAGCGCGAACACCCTCTGCCACTCCTGACGATCCCTCTCAAAGCGGTGGGACTTGTAGATCTCCGCATTCCACACCGCTGCAGTGGCTACTGCTGCGGCCACGAAGGCGGTAAGACTCTTTGCATGCTCGACCAGGCACTCCTCCTCCTCCCATAGGAACTCGATGTAGCACGCTAGGTCGCTGACACAAATGCGAGCCTCCACCTCCCGCCTTCGGGCCGTGGTGGCGGAGCGGGTGATGACCCCGATGGCCGACGGTGTGGTGGCGGCCACGGCGGCCGATGGTGGTGTGGCAGAGCGGGTGATGGCCCTGGCGGCTGATGATGGGGTGGTGGCCACGATGACCACCTCCCGCCTTCGGGCCGCGGTTGCGGAGTGGGCGATGGCCTCGGTGGCCGATGGTGGGGTGGCAGTAACGGTGGCCCCGCAACAGCTGCCGTCGGGTAGCGGCGGCGGAGCATGTTGTGGGTGTTGTAGTGCGCACACCCAATAGGGACGCCACGCACAGTACACGCTGCTGGGGACTGCACTGTCGCCGCGGTGTAGCCTCCCAGCTAGAGCTATCCTCTGATGATGGCGGAGTGGCTGAGCGACGATGATGGACCGGTGCCATTGGCGATTGTGGGAGAAGCATGCGAGATAAGTTACAGGGACGGAGGGGAAAATGCGATGCGGACTCGCTGGCCATGAGGGTTTATATAGCAGGCTGGTAAGCATTGGGGCTTTTGGGGATTCGCCGAGTCAAGCGAGAAGCTTGCGCGGGTGCGCACGGGAACCTGCACGGTTACACAGGAACAGGCTCATAGATGATTCATTGGCGCCTCTTCGAGCCAACGTGTGACCAAAAGAAACGATGTGTGGTGCTCAAGCTTGCACTCTAAGCATTCGACGGCACCGCGAAAACAAAACATGCGAGAGGAGGATGAAATGACATGTACAGATACGGTTTATAAAAAAACATTTGCGATTTAAGTACCTAGCAAACGGCCGCTCTCTACGCAGCGTCATGAACGAATGTTCACCCGCCGTGTGATGTGAAATGCATCACGCCACCGGCTCGCAACCGTCGGCTAGCTTATAGACGGCTCGTGTTCAATTGATCTATGTGTGTGGTTGCTCGTGGTTGAGGTGGTGGCGGCACGCTCTACTCACGTCCCATCGCACGTGCCTCTTTGTGTCCCTCCGTGCGAGCTCTCCTCGCATCCCTCCGCACGCTCTGCCCACGTCCCTCCACACGCGCTTGGTGCCGGATCACGGTCACATACGTCCGGGGTGCCATATGCATGCGGTTGCGTCGAGCACGTCGCCATGATGTAGTTACGTGTGCCACGATGCAGTTACCCGCTTCAAAACTACCGTTCGGACGTGCCGAGAATCCAGGCCGTCCGGCCCCCATTTATTGATGTGGCCATTTACCTTAATATCCTGCGCCCCACGACACAATAAGCACACCCACAACGACACATACAAAGAGGATATCCAACAGCTCCAATGGCGCTCCCAGCGGTTGACGACGATGACGGGCGGCAGTTCACCATGGGTCACGTAGTGGGCACCCACATGAGGGGGAAGGACCTCTCGGTGGTGTACATGAACGACCCGGTCTCGGTGGAGAGCTCCATCCACACTATGGAGCAGTTGCTTACTGAGAACAAGTACCAAGTGGTCGGCTTCGACCTCGAGTTCACCGGCGGTCGTGCCGGGTATGATTAGAAGGTTGTCGTCGCCCAGTTTTGCATGTGCCATCACGTCCTCATCTACCACTACTCCCTAGCCACAAGGCCTTGCGGGCATTTTGCTAGGTTTATCAACAACCTCGACTACATGTTCACTACATTGGACACTGAGAACGATCTAAAGGTACTCGAGACTTCGGGCTTGGCCTGCTAGAAGCTTGTCGACATCCAAGGCCAATACAAGGTTTGGGGTAGCCTGAAGAACAAGGACTCCCTGGTTGACCTCGCCTCGGCCATCATTGACTCCTACTACAGGAACATGAAGGATGCGAGTCGGAAGAATTTTCGTGGACGCACCTGCATGACATTCTTTGGGCTGTCCATGACATATAAAATCATGGTAGAAGTGAGGGCGAGGAAATTTTCGTGGAGTTCCCGGTTACGGTGGGTGGTCGGGGCCGAGCGATGCACTATTGTTTGCGCATTTCTCTCGTACGTAGGCGCATGTGTGTGCGAGGCATTGGCTCTAACTGAACCCGAGGGAG
Organism: Thinopyrum elongatum; assembly: GCA_011799875.1. Classification (NCBI taxonomy): domain Eukaryota; kingdom Viridiplantae; phylum Streptophyta; class Magnoliopsida; order Poales; family Poaceae; genus Thinopyrum; species Thinopyrum elongatum. The sequence continues at coordinate 350,824,616 of CM022297.1, read as the reverse complement.
AGGCGTTCGCTTACTAAACCCGAGCGATTGCACTAGCTACATTACTGAACCGTAGCGATTGATCCCTTGGCTATTAACTGTACCCGAGCGATTCCTTCACTGCTGACTAAACCCGAGCGATGTTGGGGAACGTTGCATTGAAAAAAAAATCCTATGCTCACCAAGATCAATCTAGGAGATGCACATCTACAAGAGGAGAGATTGGGTCTACATACCCTTCTAGATCGCTAAGCGGAAGCGTTAAGAAACACGGTTGATGTAGTCAAACATCTTCGCGATCCAATCACGATCCATCCACGAACTCCCGATCAAGTGCCGAACAGACGGCACCTCTGCATTCAACACACGTACGGCTTGATGACGCCTTCACCTCCTCAATCCAGCGAGCGATGGTGAAGTAGTAGCTCGAGTTCTCCGGCAGCACGACGACGTGGTGGCGGTGGTGGTGGAGAAATCTCAGCAGGGCTTCGCCAAGCCTAGCGGAGAAGAAGAGGATCTACGAGGGAGAGGAAGGGCAGTGCTGTGGCATGAATGGGTGCGGCTGCCCTCCCTCTCCACCTCTATATATAGGGGGAAGGGAGGAGGGGTGGCTCCCTAGGGTTTCCCCTAGGGTGGGGCGGCGGCCACCAAGGGGGAGGCACCCCCTAGGTGCCTTGCCTCCCAAGCAAGGGGGCGGCTGCCCTAGGGGGGCGCCCCACCCACCTGGCCGAGTGGGATAGGGTTTGGGGTGGCGCCCAGCCCATTGTGGGCTGGTGTGCCCCCTTCCCCTTGCCCATGAGGCCCCCCAACACTTGACGGGGCCCCTCGAAACCCATTTCGGTCTTCGGGCAATAACCCGTTACCTCCCGGAACACTTCCGGAATCCGATTCCCCTCATCCTATATATCAATCTTCACCTCCGGACCATTCCGGAGTTCCTCGTCATGTCCGGGATCTCATCCAGGACTCCGAACAACCTTCGGTCACCAACACAATAACTCAACTATACTTAGATCGTCACCAAACGTTATGTGTGTAGACTCTGCGGGTTCGAGAACTATGCAGACATGACCGAGACACCTCTACGGTCAATAACCAATAGCAGGACCTGGATGTCCATATTGATTCCTACATATTCTACGAAGATCTTTATCGGTCGAACCTTGATGCCAAGGATTCAGCTAATCCCATATGCAGTTCCCTTTGTCTATCGGTATGTTACTTGCCCGAGATTCGATCGTCGTTATCTCCATACCTAGTTCAATCTCATTACCGGCAAGTCTCTTTACTTGTTTTGTAATACAAGATCCCATGGCTAAATCTTTAGTCACATTGCTTGCAAGCTCATTGTAATGTTGTATTACCGAGTGGGCCCTGAGATACCTCTCCGTCATACGGAGTGACAAATCCCAGTCTTGATCCAAGCCAACTCAACAGACACCCTCGGAGATACCTATAGAGCATCTTTATAGTCACCCAGTTATGTTATGATGTTTGATACACACAAGGCACTCCTCCGGTGTTAGTGAGTTGCATGATCTCATGGTCATAGGAACAGATACTTGACATGCAGAAAATGATAGCAATAAACTTGATACGATCATATGCTATGCTTATAGTTTGGGTCTTGTCCATCACATCATTCTCCTAATGATGTGATCCCATTATCAAATGACAACTCATGTCTATGACTAGGAAACCATAGCCATATTTGATCAACGAGCTAGTCCGATAGAGGCTCACTAGGGACATGTTGTTGTCTATGTATCCACACATGCATTTGAGTTTCCAGTCAATACAATTATAGCATGGGTAATAAACGATTATCATGAACAAGGAAATATAATAATAACCACTTTATTATTGCCTCTACGGCATATTTCCAATAGTCTCCCATTTGCACTAGAGTCAATAATCTAGCATTACATGGTAATGAATCCAACACCCATAGAGTCCTTGTGTTGATCATGTTTTACCCATGGAAGAGGTTTAGTCAACGGATCTGCAACATTCAGATCCGTATGTACTTTGCGAATGTTTATGTCCTCCTCCTTGATCGCATCGCAGATGGAATTGAAGCGTCGTTTTATGTGTCTGGTCCTCTTGTGAAACCTTGGTTCCTTGGCCAGAGCAATGGCACCAGTGTTGTCACAGAACAGAGTCATTGGGTCCAGTGCACCGGGCACAACTCCAAGATCTATCATGAACTGCTTCATCCAGACACCTTCCTTTGCTGCCTCCGAGGCAGCTATGTACTCCGCTTCACATGTAGAATCAGCTACCACACTTTGCTTGGAACTGCACCAGCTTATCGCTCCCCCATTTAGAATATATACGTATCCGGTTTGAGACTTAGAGTCATCCGGATCAGTGTCAAAGCTTGCATCGACGTAACCCTTTACGACGAGCTCTTGATCACCTCCATAAACGAGAAACATTTCCTTAGTCCTTTTCAGGTACTTAAGGATATTCTTGACCGTTGTCCAGTGTTCCACTCCTGGATCACTTTGAAACCTTCCGGCCATACTTATGGCAAGGCTGACATCTGGTCTTGTGCACAGCATAGCATACATGATAGAGCCTATGGCAGAAGCATAGGGGATGACACTCATCTTTTCTCTATCCTCTGTAGTCGCTGGGCATTGAGTCTTACTCAACTTCACACCTTGCAAAACAGGCAAGAACCCCTTCTTGGACTGATCCATTTTGAACTTCTTCAAAATCTTATCAAGGTATGTGCTTTGTGAAAATCCTATTAAGCGTCTCGATCTATCTCTATAGATCTTGATGCCTAATATAAAAGCAGCTTATCCTAGGTCCTTCATTGAAAAACTCTTGTTCAAATATTCCTTCATGTTTTCCAAAAGTTCTATATTGTTTCCAGTCAGCAATATGTCATCCACATATAATATTAGAAACGCTATAGAGCTCCCACTCACTTTCTTGTAAATACAAGCTTCTCCGTAAACTTGTATAAACCCAAACGCTTTGATCACCTCATCAAAGCAAATATTCCAACTCCGAGATGCTTGCACCAGTCCATAAATGGATCGCTGGAGTTTGCACACTTTGTCAGCATTCTTTGGATCGACAAAACCTTCCGGTTGCATCATATACAACTCTTCCTTAAGGAAACCGTTAAGGAACGCTGTTTTGACATCCATCTACCAGATTTCATAATCGAAAAATACAGCTATTGCCAACATGATTCTGATGGACTTAAGCATCGCTACGGGTGAGAAAGTCTCATCGTAGTCAACTCCTTGAACTTGTGAAAACCCTTTTGCCACAAGTCGAGCTTTATAGACAATGACATTTCCGTCTGCGTCTGTCATCTTCTTGAAGATCCATTTATTCTGAATGGCCTTTCGCCCTTCAGGTAATACTTCCAAAGTCCATACTTTGTTTTCATACATGGATCCCATCTCGGATTTCATGGCCTCTAACCATTTGTCGGAATCTGGGCCCACCATCGCTTCTCCATAGCTCGTAGGTTCATCGTTGTCCAACAACATGACCTCTGAGATAGGGTTACCGTACCACTCAGGAGTAGTACATATCCTTGTCGACCTACGAGGTTCGATAGTAACTTGATCCAAAACTTCATGATCACTATCATTAGCTTCCTCTTCAACTGATGTAAGTGCCATAGAAACATCTTTCTGTGCTGCGCTACTCTCTGGTTGAAGTGAAGGTTCAATAACCTCATCAAGTTCTATCTTCCTCTCACTCAATTCTTTCGAGAGAAACTCTTTCTTGAGAAAGGACCCATTCTTAGCGATAAACACTTTGCCCTCGGATCTAAGATAGAAGGTATACCCATTCGTCTCCTTTGGGTATCCTATGAAGACACATTTGTCCACTTTGGATTCGAGCTTTTCTGGCTGAAGCCTTTTGACATAAGCATCACAGCCCCAAACCTTAAGAAACGACAGCTTAGGTTTCTTGCCAAACCACAGTTCATACGGTGTCATCTCTACGGACTTAGATGGTGCCCTATTTAAAGTGAACGCAGCTGTCACTAATGCATAACCCCAAAACAAGAGTGGCAGACTGGTAAGGGACATCATAGAACGCACCATATCCAATAAGGTACGATTAAGACGTTCAGACACACCATTTCGTTGTGGTGTTCTAGGCAGCGTCAGTTGTGAAACAATTCCACATTGCCTTAAGTGATTGCCAAACTCATAACTCAGCTACTCTTCCCCTCAATCAGATCATAGGAATTTAATCTTCTCAACTTCACTCTGAAATTGCTTGAACTTTTCAAATGTTTCAGACTTATGCTTCATTAAGTAAATATACCCATATCTACTCAAATCATCAGTGAAGGTGAGAAAATAACGATATCCACCGCATGCGTCAACACTCATCAGACTGCACACATCAGTATGTATGATTTCCAACAAGTCACTTGCCCGTTCCATTGTTCCGAAAAATGGGGTTTTAGCCATCTTGCCCATGAGGCATGGTTCACATGTGTCAAGTGATTCAAAATCAAGTGACTCCAAAAGTCTATCAGCATGGAGTTTCTACATGCGCTTTGCACCAATATGACCTAAGCGATAGTGCCACAAGAAAGTGGTACTATCATTATCAACTCTACATCTTTTGGCATCAATGTTATGAACATGCGTATCATCACTATCGAGATTCAATAAGAATAAACCCCTCACAATGGGTGCATGACCATAAAAGATATTACCCATATAAATAGAACAACCATTATTCTCTGATTTAAATGAGTAACCATCTCACATTAAACAAGATCCAGATATAATGTTCATGCTCAGCGCAGGCACTAAATAACAATTATTCAGGTTTATCACTAATCCCGATGGTAATCAAAGAGCGAGCGTGCCAAAGGCGATCACATCAACCTTGGAACCATTTCCCATGTGCATCGTCACTTCGTCCTTCACCAGCCTTAGTCTATTCCGTAGTTCCTATTTAGAGTTGCAAATGTGAGCAACCGCACCGGTATCAAATACCCAAGCACTACAACGAGAACCGGTAAGGTACACATAAATAACATGTATATCATATATACCTTTGTTGACGTTGGCCCCCTTCTTGTCGGCCAGAAGGGGGGCAATTCCGCTTCCAGTGGCCAGTTTCCTTGCAATAGAAGCACTCAGTTTCTGGCTTGGGTCCAGCCTTGGGTTTCTTCACGTGAGGTGCAACTGCTTTGCCACTCTTCTTGAAGTTTCCCTTCTTTCCCTTGCTCTTCTTGAAACTAGTGGTTTTATTAACCATCAACACTTGATGCTCCTTCTGGATGTCTGACTCCGCGACTTTCAGCATCGCGAACAGCTCGGAGACTGACTTGTTCATCCCTTGCATGTTATAGTTCAACATAGAGCTCTTGTAGCTAGGTGGTAGCGATTGAAGAACTCTATCAGTGACCGCCTCAGGCAGGAGCTCAACTCCCAACTCAGCCAGATGGTTGTAATACCCAGACATTCTGAGTATGTGCTCACTGACAGAGCTGTTCTACTCCATCTTGCAGGCATAGAACTTATCGGAGGTCTCATACCTCTCGATCCGGGCATTTTTCTCAAAAATAAACTTCAACTCCTGGAACATATCATATGCTCCATGACGTTCAAAATGCCTTTGAAGTCCCGGTTCTAAGCCATACAACATGATGCACTGAACTATTGAGTAGTCATCAACACACAACTGTCAGGCGTTCACAATGTCCACAGTTGCTGGAGGGGGTGGTGCACCAAGCGGTGCATCAAGGACATAAGACTTTTTGGCAGCCATGAGGATAATCCTCAGATTATGGGCCTAGTCCACAAAGTTGCTTCCATCATCTTTCATCTTAGCTTTCTCTAAGAACGCATTGAAATTCAAGGGAGCTACTGCGCGAGCCATTGATCTACAACATAATTTGCAAAGATAACTTAGACTATTGTCCAAGATAATGAGTTCAATTAATCATATTACCTAAGAACTTCCACTCAAATCAACATCCCTCCGGTTGTCCGAGTTTAACATGATCCAAATTCACCAATCGAAGTCCAATCATCATATGAGATGAGGTGGTTTCAATGGTGAACATCTCCATGTTGATCTTATCTACTACATGACTCATGTTCGACCTTTCGGTCTCTTGTGTTTCGAGGCCATGTTTGTACATGCTAGGCTCATCAAGCTTAACCCAAGTGTTCCGCATGTGCAAAACTGGCTTGCACCCGTTGTATGCGAACGTAGAGTCTATCACACCCGATCACCACGTGGTGCTTCGAAACGACGAACTTTCGCAACGGTGCACACTTGGGGGGAACACAATTTTATCTTGAAATTTTAGTGAGGGATCACCTTATAATGCTACCGTTGTCCTAAGCAAAATAAGATGCATAAAAGGATTAACATCACATGCAAATCATAAGTGACATGATATGGCCATCATCTTGTGCTTTTGATCTCCATCTTCAAAGCACTGGCATGATCTCCATCATCACCGGCATGACACCATGATCTCCATCATCGTGTCGCCATGGGGGTTGTCACGCCAACCATGCTTCTACAACTATTGCTACCGCTTAGCGATAAAGTAAAGCATTACATAGCGCTTAATGATTGACACGCAGGTCATACAATAATTAAAGACAACCCTATGTGTTGGGGATATAACCCCGCGGTATAAACCGCCCTGAAAGGGACGGGTTAGGCCGCTGGCGACTCTCGAAGCTAGGCCTAGGACAAGCCCAAGTGTTCAAGATGCAAGGCCGGAGGGGCGGCTCACAAGATGGGCCGGCTTAAGGCCCAAGGCCAGAAGACGGCACGTGGCCTGGAGGTGTAAGCCACCCGATGATGACTTGTCATAAAAGGCAACACTACAAAAAAAATACACTTCCCTGATGATACGTGTTTGTCACAGTAGGTCACGTTTTTTGTCATGGATGTACATCCATGATGATTTTATGACAGAATCAAGATAGTCATACCTGTGCTGCCGTAGAAGTGTTCCATGACATTACAAAAATTATCATCACGGAAGTGTCCACTTCCATGACGATAAATGGTGCGTCATGGAAGTGCTTTCGTCAAGGGTAACCGACACGTGGCATCCACTGTAACGGGTCGCCGTTAAGCTATCGGGTTCCGGTTTGGATCCGATAACCCGTTAACAGCCCGGACCAATGGGGATTTTCCACGTGTAAAATTCTCAATCGCTCGCGGATCCACGTGTCGGCCCAGCGCCAATGATACATCAACATGTGGCTCGGCCCAACAGTGGCCCATTCAGGTCAAAAGGCCAGCCCGGTTGACCTGGTCAAAAGGTAACGGCCGGCCCACTTAAAGCCTGCTAGCGGCCTGTTCGCATATAGCCCATTTATAGCCCGCTAACTCACGGCCCATTATGGCCTATCCGAATTAGGCCCAGTAGCGTCATCTGGGCCGTCCAATATGATTCCAGCCCGTTGTAACTTCCGGCCCATGTATGGCCCAGGACGTCTTTCAGCCCATATGGGGCCCTTTCTAACTCTTGGCCCATTAACGGCCCGTGGTGAAACTGGCCCGTAATAAACAGTGTATGGCTTTATACCCATTAACGGCCCATTATTCCATTGGGCCGTTTCCAGCCCGTGTTATCTTTCGGCCTTCTCAGGGCCCATTTATTCTTGGGTTGATTTGCAGCATTCGATTACTTACGGTCCATTACTGGCTTGTTCCGGTTGTGGGCCAAATTCAGCCAGTGGTTAAAGTTGGCCCGTTAATTCATTGGGCCATTTTCATAGCGTCATCAAATATGGCCGATTAACGACGGCCCGTTATGGTCAGCCCATGAATGGACAATTCCAACTCTAGCCCGTTTATGGCCCATAATGCGGTCCGTTATTGGCCCATGTTTGGCCAATTGATCATACAGCCCGTAGAAGGCCCACTAATTCTATGGCCCGTAGAAGGCCCATTGTTTCTACGGCCTGTAGAAGGCTCATTGTTTTTATGGCCCGTAGGAGGCCCATGGTCACTACAGTAAATATGTAGCCCATGGTTATTGTGGCCTAGTTTTAAAAAATAGGTTATTGCGGCCACTAGCAAACCGCAGAAAAAGAACTGCACTGACTACAAGCAAACAAATAAATAAGACAACAAGGAAATAAATAAGCAAGCAACTTACGCTAGGCTATCACGGCTATTACACATATTACATCCACTGGGCATCAAAGTTCGCCACCAGTGCAAATATGGGGAACAAAGCAGCATATTACATACACTGGTTGTTAAAGTTGGTGACCAGTGCAAATAAATGCCGCAGCAAAACAAGTCCAGCACTGAAACCACTTCACAAGAGCTCAAGAAACAATACCCTGGGTATCCACCATGCTGGCAAGACGCTTAGCAAGCTTATTAGCTTTCTCTTGTTTGGCGCTTAAATCCTCCAGCGCTTGCTGTTGCACCAGAAAGTATGCATCTGAAGTCTACAGGCACTTCCTCAGTCCTTCGGCTTCCTGTCGCAGCACATCTGATCGATGTCTTTCAACTTGAAGTTGAGACTCAAGAAGGCGAACTGATTCAGGCAGCGAGTTCGAAGAGCTGGTGCCAGCAGTAGTGGCCAGTAACTCGAACACTACATCAAGACAGGACTTTGGGGTTGTCTCAGTGTCTTCAATATAGTTTTTATCAGCTTTCTTGGAGACCAACATGGATGTCTCACTATCTTGAACCTTATCCGCATTACTTCCTTTACCATTGCATAACGGGGTACTCTTCTCCAATATTTTGTCTGCATTCTAAAAGAGAAACAAGCAGACAGATCACAGGTTTACCATGTTGTATATGAAACTCATTTTGGTAAACCAATTCAGTAGTAAGGTGGACAGGATAACAGCATGAAACAAACATATATCTATGTAGTATGGTCACTGTATGGTCTATATCATTCTAGTTTATGTTGCCAAATCAAGATAGAGACAATTCAAATCATATCTGTTTAATACAAAGCAGCATAGACAGATATAAGTGTGGGAAACTACACAGCAATAACAACACTTGTAATGTGCATGGCATGAGAACATAACTGTTTATTCAATTGAAAATGAAATCAACATAGAGCAAGTTACAACAGCAAATACGTTAAAGAAACAGGTTTAAAACATACCTGTTGCGCCATTGGAGTTTCAATTGCATCCTTCAAATTTGAAATTAGTTGGTATGAGTAAATACAGTGATGCAAGAGCAAGGGAGTATGAACCATAGCTACGGAACCTGACCTGAGAACAATTCTTCTTCTGCTTTAAGCGTTGACTTGGGGTTCAGAGTGGTGGTCCTCGTGCTTTGGGCACTGTAGTTGCCTTACTAACTGCTCGTGTTTTGGTGGTCTGTGGTGGAGACGGTGTTGTGTCAACTGGAACTGGGTTACTATCTGCTGGGGTTGGGGTTAGAGGGGGTGTAGCTAGTTCTCTGTCCAACTGGGTAGGGGTACAATCTGCGTGAGTCTGGGTTATGTGTGGTGGGGCTGGTTCTTGGGCAAGTACAACCATGGTTCTATCTGCATCGACGGGTAGCACGATCTTTTCTGAAGACCGTGTTTTTACTCCCATAGATACGGCCATCACCCCCTCCAATTCAAATGGCTGATAAACAAGAAAAGTAATTGAATGTACAGACATTGTAAGATAGACAGGTGCAATGGATAGTAGGGAAGAAAACAGGGCATGAAATAATTCACATTTATGTTGTCTAACCAAACATGATAGCATGACATAATTTCACATATATGATGGCTAATTAAACATGATAGCATGACACAATTTCACATATATGATGGCTAACTAAACATGATAGAATGACATACTTCAAAATATGATGACTATGTAAATAGGATGACATGATATAACTATACGATGTGTCTATTAAAGTGGTTGGCATGCCATAATTCACAAACATGCCGTCGATGGAAACATGATGGCATGATATAATTCACGGATAGAATGACATAATTCAAAATATGTTGACTATGTAAACAGGATGAGATGATATAACTATATTATGTCTTTAGAAAATGGGTTGGCATGCCATAATTCAGATATATGTTGTCTATGTAAACATCATGGCATGATATAATTCAAATATATGATTTATATACTAAGCAAGTGAGCAGAGGGCAATCGCATATATGATGTGTCAACTAAGGAGATGGCATTCAATATTGTGTATATGATGTAAAAACTAAGCATTGCAAGACAACATATGCATGATATGAGTAATATAACCCTGCCAAGTTTAAGCATACACCTCAGGGGAAAAATAGGACTGGTCATCTGCCTCTGAATCCTCCTCTGAGGAGCTATCTGTAACCAGCAAGATATCTACTTCAGCAGGTAGCATTGTCTGCTCTGAAGACCTTGTCTTCACTCCAGATTTCTCCATCACCAATTCAAATGGCTGATGCACAGGAAGAGCAGTTGAATATACAAACATTGTAGACAAATGGAATGAGTAATACAAAAAAAGGATGGCATGATATAATTCACATATATGACGCTTGGCTAAACAGCATGGCATTGCATAATTCACATACATAATGCCTTGCAACAAGATAGCATTGCATAATTCACATATATAATGTCTTGCAACAAGATGGCATTGCAAAATTCACATATATGGTAATTAGACACTAAACAGGTGGCATTCACACAAAGCATGTCTAAACTAAGCAAATGACATGCGAATTCAAGACACCAAATGCATGATATGAGCAATATAACCCTGCCAAGTTAGAGCATGCACCTCGGGGGGGGGGGTAATACGACTGGTCATCTGTCTCTGAATCCTCCTCTGAGGAGCTATCTGTAACCAGAAAGACATTTGCTTCGTCAGATAGCATTGTCTGCTCTGAAGACCTAGTTTTCACTCCAAATTTTTCCATGACCGTGCCGAATGGCTGATGCATAGGAAGAGTAATTGAATGTACTAAAATTGTTGACAAATTTAATACGCAATAAAAAAAGGATGGCATGATATAATTCACATATAAGATGACTGGCTAACCAGGATGGCATTGCAAAATTCACATATATGATGCCTGGCTAAACAAGATGGCATTGCATGATTCACATATATGATATAGAAACTAAACAGATGGCATTCACACAATGCTTGTCTAAACTAAGCAGATGACATATTTTATGTATAAAGTAAGCAATGCAAGGCACCATATGGATGATATGACCAACATCAGCATGCCAAGTTAGAGCAAAAGATCTCAGGGGGTAAATAGGATTGGTCTGCTCCCTCTGAATCCCCCTCTGAATAGTTATCTTCCTCTTGATTAACTCTGGAATGGGGGGAGGGGGGTTGCTTTTGCGCCGACCATGGAGCGACGTCTGCATGAAATTTTATTGCCACGCAAGGCTCGTCTCTTTTGCTCTACATGTTCAGTACCATTGTGTACAATAACTGACATGCATAGGAATAAAACATAGTGAGATTATGTAAGGAGTGCATGCACAAATTCAGAGTGATGGTAGCAAACTATGGATAGACCCAAAACCAATGATAGCAGGCAGATAATAGCTTTAGTTAAAAAATACAGATAATGGCTCCTTTAATGTTTGTTTCCACCCAACATGAAACTCATAGTAGACACCCGAGATTAACCAGATAGTAGATAGATAGTATTGATTGCTGCCCCAATATGTACCCCAGAACCATTTAAAAACTCAAGTGCGAGCATTAGTTTGGACCTGACTCGGAGTCTAATCAGTGAACAGGATGATAAAGTGGCATGTCATCATATTAAGCAATGCATAACGAAAGCAGACACAAAAGAGTGCGACCTGTCTTGCGGACCCGTGTAGTCCTCAAGGTCATCTGCTCAGTTGATGATGGTAATGCAGTTGTCGTGGCTGCCGGCGGCGGGGAAGAAGATCTGAGGCGGCGAAAGACAGTCTGGAGGGCGGATCCCTGCTGTGGAGAACCCGTCCGTCGTTGGAGCAGCTGAGCTGGGGTGGACCATAGCGCAGCAGGAGCGGGACAACCCACACAAGGTTTTTTTGACACATATCTGTAACAGAAGTAATTCTATAAGGGCTTGCTTGAATTGGAGGATTCTAACAATGCAGGGATAGGAAATACACAAGAATACGATAGGAATGCACGTAAAAAATAGAGAATTTAAAAACACAGGATTTCTGCCAATCTGGGTGTTTGGTTCATAAGAATTGGAAGATCACAGGATGCAAAGAAGCATGGTGAGATTAAGTCAAACCACAAGAAAATGTACGGTTATAATGCTATTATGCTACTATCTCTTAGTCTTGTGCTTCATGAATAGGAATTTGAAAAGGAGGACAACTGGATATTACAATTCCTATGATTTTTCTTTCATTTGCTCCATTCCTTTGTACCAAATGCATGAATAGTAGTACCATACAAAACTTTCCAATTCCTATGTTTTTCCTTCACTTTTCCTTTCAAGCACTGGCGATTCTAGTAGGCAGGCTTGAACAGGGAAAAGCCTACACTCAAAAAATGTTTTTGTGCTACTTCTACTACTTTGGACCCAAGCCACTGCCCTACTAGCTCAACTCCCATGCCCATCTACAAATGAACAGCTCAAACGCGCAGAAATAAATAATGATGGTGTTTAAGAGAGTCCATCACGGATAGCTAAGTTGCCTGGTACCTCACTGCTTGTCATATAGTAGGAGAAACTAATAGTATTTCATGTTACTACGTGTACTCAGTGGACAATATATATAACATGTAGAGTAAAAAAAGCGATGCAACAAGTGTACAACCTCTTTGGTGAAGCCATGTCGATCTCAGCACGATTGGGTTAGTCGGTGAGGATGCTCCGGCTGATTTGGTTGTCGGAGGAGGGGAAGAAGATCTTAGGCGTCTGGAGATGGAGCCGGGGGTACTGCTCTGCTGTGATGGAGGGTTTCGTCATTGGAGCAGCTCTGGTGAGTTGTACGACGGCGAGGCTGAATGAGGACAAGAGAGACAACGTTAACCTGGGTGGAATTCTAATAGCATCTCCAATAGATGATGTTAAATACATAACCACAAAGTGCTAGATGTAAAACACATCAGCCGCTCATCTCTGAACTTAACTGTCGAAACTGAATTTAACTGTCAAAACTAAATTTTGCTGTCAAAACTGAATTTTACTGTCAAAACTGAACGCACTAGTAGTAGAAAAGCAATAGCTAAGTTTCCTTGCAATAGAAGCACTCAGTTTCTGGCTTGGGTCCAGTGGCCAGTTTCCTTGCAATAGAAGCTGGGTCAGTTTGGGTCCACTGCAAGGAAACTGAGTGCTTCTATTGCATGGAGTCTTCTAGATTGTACATGTGGCAAAATCTGGTGGAATGTAGATGATATCAAACGACCAGTAGTGCTTGGATTTGCCATCTCTGCACCGTCGGATTGGCTTCATCCAACGACCATCTTTCAAAGTTATTCGCACACTATAGAGGGGTATAGATATGTGATGCGAAAGCCACCCATCATCTCCAATTTGAATAGTGTGTCCATGCACGGATGCAATGTGGCCAAACGATGCCTGCCATCGGTATCTCAAATTCAAATCAATCTGACCTGGTTCAATGTGTATATAGTATAGCATGCTCGTTTCCAAACCACACCACGCATATCTCAGTTATATTCATGCATGCATGGGTTTCAAACATCATGATCTCTTATTCGAATATTTGAATTCAACTTTACATTGATTATGACCTCACCTAGTCTTTTACACCCACACAGTCGTCTTCTCTTTATAATTGTACCACTAACTTTCTCTCGTGCATGCATGCACACACACTACCACTCGGCATTATCCATCGCACACATGCAATCTTTTTCTTCAGGTCGGTCTCCCATGCATGCACACACACACACCTCCCCCTCTTCATCACTTCGGGCATTCTTTATCTCTCACATGCATGCGCAACGATCGATATTCCTCTATGTGTGTGTATATATAGCTAGGTCTTTCCCAGTTGTCCACACAAATCGATCGATCTATATATCTAGTCAGGTCTCACCCTCTTTCCCACGTACACATCGATCAATCTATACCTCTCTATATAGGATTACATAGCTGATACACACACATTATCTATCCATCATCCCCCTCTCATCATCCATGCCTTCCACTTCATCTCTCAGACGCGCGCACAGTGGCGAAGACAGGGGCAGCAAGGGCCCTGCCCCCCTAACATCACTATATACTGAGGCTAATATGAATGTGATCAGTAGATCAATTGTTGGTAAAATGGTTTAAGTTGATGAATTGGCCCTCCCCGTAAAGGATAAGCAATGCTTGGCCCCCTAGCTCATTTATTTTTCATGGCTCCGCCACTGCGCGCAACCGCGCATGTTCTCGGCCCCTTTCTTTAAATATCGATCTCGCACTTGTGCACTCCTTCCTAGTCTCCCTCAACTTGGCCCCTTGCACCATCTTCTAGCACCCCACCCCCCATATCCCAGTGCTTGTACACTCGTAGAGCTCTTCCCTTTATCTATCCCTATCGATATCTCGCGCGGTCGACCCCTCCCCTCCCTTCTCGTATATCACCCCGGCCCCATGCACATACATGTATGTATATAGGCCTCTCCTTCACACAAATTGCATTGACACGTATTCCCTCGCCATATCTTAGTATCTCTCTCACACACAGACTATGTGTGCGAAAGAGAAGAGGTGCACACACGCACTCGTTCCCACATACAAACGCGCGGGTGCACGGTGGAGCACACTTGTACAAAAAAAATGAGCGTGTAGAAAGGCTTTAGATGATGTGCCACTAGTCTATATCTATACCTCTATATCTATATCTATACCCTTATATTGAGTGCGAATAAAATTGAAAGATGGTCGTTGGATGAAGCCAATCAGACGGTGCAGAGATGGCAAATCCGAGCACTACTAGCCATTGGATATCATCTACATTCCACCAGATTCTACCACATGTACAATCTAGAAGACTCCATGGTTGCTACTTCCATTGGTCTCCTTCGTATTTTGTGCCAAATTTTGACCATAATTTTAAGTAACACAATATTTATGCATGTCATAAAAATTAAGGTCATCGAAAACTATGTTCAAATGTGATTCCAATGATATAATTTTTGGTGACATGCATTAACATTTTCTTAGTTAAATTTTTGGTCAAAATTGGCACAAAATAAAAAGGGGGCAAATAAACCAGGACGCAGGCAGGATGATCAATTTTTGCCTGGGTTACTGTTGGTGGCCTTTGTATTTAAATATGGATGGAGTGGAGTAGTACTATCTTTATCTTAGCCTCGTAGGGCTCTCCCAGCGCCTACGCTCGCCTCCCCGCCTCACCCACTGGATCCCGCCATGGAGGATCCCTCCATGGATAATCCCTTAGATCCCAGGATCCCGCGGGCTGCCCTCTCACTGCGGCACGCAGCACTGCGGCCTTTGAGCGAAACCCACATGTGTTTCAGAGGGGATCCATTGCTCTGGAATCACAGATCGGTGGTGCCGGAGGACATGCCAGGGCTGCGTTTTAGGTGGTGGGCAGCAAGGGCAAATCGGATCGAGGAAGCGTCGCATCGATTGGAGACAAGTTCGAAGGAGCTGCGCCTGGCGAAGCACAAGGCGGAGGCGCAAGTCAATCTCAAGGGAGAGATACTGAGGGATGTCAGCATCTGGCAGCGTCGCGTTGATTTCGAGCTGGGGCTAATGGCAGAGATCATATTCACAGAGTCTGTCGGCGTTCTGGGAACCAGGGTACCCAGACTTGCCTGCCTGCGGCCCACAACGTGGCTCCATCAACGGCCTGGTACGGCCCATCTTCAACATCGACCAAGCAAGACCCTCGCGAGGGGCCAAGCCTCACGAGGCGGACAACGCCAAGACCTCCAGAGGGAGCGGCCTCCCAAGGCAGGCTCCTAAGGAGCGGAGATTTCTATGCAGGCGCTCACCTCATGAGCTTAAGGTGACGCAAGCCATGACGACCAAGGCCAGGCGGGCGCAGTACAGCAGGTTTCCTCTTTGGCGCTAAGGGGGCAAGTGCAGGCACAGAGTCCCGAGGAATCAGCCAAAGGTTTCCATTCCCATGCTACAAGACCAGGACCGCCAGGACGGCAAGATGGAGGTCATCGCCGAGCCCACCACGATGTCACGACCAGAAGCTTTGCAGGCGAAGACCACCTTTCGTCAGGATAAGATGTACTATTTGTCTCCCTTCAAACTTGGTCGTTGTGGGATCCCTTCCCGCCTCTATTTTGCGGGAAGAGGACCAAGGCCACTATAAATATAGCCTAGCCACCACCATGGAGGGGGGATCAAGCCATTCGAACCCTCACCAGCTCACACCCACACAAGACTAGACCTCTTGAGGTAGTTCTTCCCCTGTACTAGTTCATCCTCAGCCCATCGCGAGGCCAATCCACCACAAAGCAGGAGTAGGGTATTACACCGCAAGGTGCCCCGAACCTAGGTAAACTGGAGTGTCCCTTTTCCTTCCAGTTCATCGAGCTAGGCCATGAGATCGATGGGTTGGCAGACTGGGTAGATCGAGTTCTTCGCACGCACCCCAGAGTTTAAAGCTTTCTTGGGTCTGCGGAGCCCCGAATCCGACATTTGGTGCGCCAGGTAGTGGTGCGTCGGAGCCGCTCTTCTGTCGGTCGATTCGCCACCATTCCACTGCTCTCATGGCTGACGCTCGTCGAGTTTGAGCTGAGCACCGGGCTGCCCTCGCTGCCCGCGTTGCCCAGATAGCGCATGCAGGCGACGGTGCCCCCCGCCGTTCCCCATCGCCTGCGGCAAATGCTGCCACCGGCCCCGCAGCCCACGAGCAGCAGGCTTCGTCGCTGCAGCCCTCTGTGCAGCGTGACGAACACACCGCCACCCCATCGCTGACTCCGGCAGCTGCTTCATCCTCCCATGCCCATCGCGGGCCGGCGAACGCGCAGGCTGCATTGCTCATGGCACGCGAGCTCCTGCGCTATCGCCCGACCGACAACCTCTACAAGGACTGGCTGGACCGCATCGCCGAGCTTGTCAGCACCGCTGGAGAAACCCCTGCACCGTCTCGCTTGCTGCCTCCCCCGCCGCCTCTTGCGGGCGACGTGGCCCACGGTGCGCCTCCTCCACCTCCTAGGCAAGATGTCGCCCTCGAGCCCAGGCGTGAGGCTCCTCGGCGTGACCTGCCGCGTAGGGCGCCGGTGCGCGACGAAGAAAGCTGTCAATTGGTGCAGCGGCCCCAAGGAGAGGCGCGCGTGCTCCCAATGCCGCCACGTCAAGATCGCGTGTTGCCCGAGGCGGTGGTGCGCAAGCGCCAAGACAAGGCTCCCCCTCTACGGCGGGCTCCCGTGAGCGCGGCGGGCTGTCGTGCGTTCACCCTAGAGCTGTGCTGCGTCGTCTGGCCTGGGAAGTTCAAGCCAGACCTGCCTCCACGCTATGACGGCACCCCCGACCCTGCCGAGTTCCTCCAGCTCTACGAGCTGAGCATCGAGGCGGTCAACGGCGACGAGAAGGTCATGGCGAACTGGTTTCCCATGGCCCTCAAGGATGGCGCGCGCTCATGGCTCCTGAACCTCCCCGCGGGATCGATCTCCTCATGGGATGAAATGCGAGAGCGTTTCATCGCCAACTTCCAGGGCACTCGCGACCGTGCCTCGGCTGCGGGTGACCTGCGACGCATCAAGTAGCAGCCAAGGGAGACCTTGCACAAATACATCCAGTGCTTCACCAACATTCGCCTCAAGATCCCCAAGGTGTCGGATGAGGCCATCATTTCGGCGTTCACTGATGGCATCTGGGATGTCAAGATGAAGGAGGAGCTCGACATACACGAGGACATGTGCTCGGCTCTGGAGATGTTCAACATGGCAACCAGATGCGCGAGGGCTGAGGAAGGTCGCCTCTCCCTCCTTGAGCTCCCAGAGGCCAATCCAGAGGACAAGAAGGCCAAGGCCAAGGATGTGAAGCGCAAAGGCCCGGCTGTGCTTCCGGCCGAACCAGAGATGAAGCGCGGCTGCGACCACCCCGAGTCTTATAAGGGCAGCCGCCCGTTCTGCTTCTTCCACAACGTGCACAACCACAACACCAATGACTGCCAAGAGCTCAGGGCCATCCGGGATGGGTGCCTTGGCCGCCGCCCTGAGCGCAATGACCGCGGCTACGGCCGTGGAGGAGGCCGAGGTGGGGGACGCTGGGACAACTGCGACCCCCGCCAGGACTGGCACGACCAGCCTCGTGAGGATCGCTGGCAGGGCCAGCCTTGTGAGGGCCCCTAGAGGGATCAGCCTCGTGGGGACAGTCCTCAGGGCAATGAAGGCCTTCCTCCGCTGCCACCACCGCCAAGGAGGAACGACGGCCACCACCAAGATGATGGGGCCGGGGGCTTCCAAGAGCCTCGTGCCATTGCTTGCATCCTTGGAGGTGCTCAGGCCCCCGCTTCCCATCGCATCTTCAAGCAGTTCGCTCGCGAGGTGAACGAGGCCCTCCCCAAGCTCGAGGTGTTGCGTCCGCTCAGGTGGTCCAAGTACGCTATCACCAGCTCAAGTGCGCGGCCACTGCCGGCACGCTCCCGATGCTCTGCTCGCCCACCATCAGCAACGTCCTCGTCACCAAGACGCTCATCGATGGCGGCGCGGGGCTCAATGTCCTCTCCATCGAGGCGTTCGACACACTCCAGGTGTCGTACGACCAGCTTCAGCCTACCAAGCCTTTCTCGGGGGTGACCGATGAATCCACCATCCCCATCGGGCAGATCCGCCTCCCTGTCACCTTCGGCAAGCACGACAACTACCACACTGAGCTCATCGACTTCGACGTCGCCCACATTTGCCTCTCGTACAATGCCATCCTCGGATATCCAGCCCTGGCCAAGTTCATGGCCGCGACTCACCATGGCTACAATGTCCTCAAGATGCCAGGAAGCGGCGGCATCATCACGATCGCATGCGACGAGAAGGATGTGGTGTGCTCCCTCGAGCACGCCTACCAGGCTGCAGCGGTCAAGAACCAAGATGACGAAGGCACCGTCTACCCCCCTGAGGTCACCCCCAAGAAGAAGAAGCAGCTGCTCCGCCGAGGATCTCAGGAGGATGGGGCATCCGACGATCGCGCCTCAGGCCTCGCGCCCACATAGGGGGCACCTTCCCCTCTCACATAGGAAGGCGCGCCCGGCGCCCCTCTCAGGTTGGGCTCGGGGGCTCTCCTCTGGAGGGCCTCAGACCTGGCCAGCATCACGAGGGAGGCGTTCGGGCACCATCTGGAGGCGTGCTTCGACACGCGCTTCCGCGAGAAGAGCGCAGGGCGTGAGGCACCACGCGCTCAGGAGTTCATCACCAAGGCGATCGAGGAGCTTCAGGAGGCGAGGGCCATGCAAGGCGAGCGTCGCCCTGCTCCACCCGGCCCAACTCCCTCCCCTGACGAGGGCAGCGAGCTGCGCGTCTGTGTCAATGTCCCAGGGCTCAATAGAGCCGCATCTCAGGAATTCTTCTGGCCGTCCCGCGTCGGCCGGTGTGAGGGCCTGATACATCCATTTTGCATCATGTTTTCCTACTGTTATTTATGATGTTTTTATGCATAATAAGGCTTTTTGGAGTAATTCTAATGCCTTTTCTCTCATAATATGCAAGGTACACACAAAGAGGGAGAATTCCGGCAGCTGGAAATCTGGACCTGGAAAAGCTACGTCAGGCCACCTATTCTACACAACTCCAAACAAGCTGAAACTTTACGGAGATTTTTTATGGAATATTTGAAGAATATTGGAGCAAATAAGTACCAGAGGGGGCCCACCAGGTGGGCACAACCCACCTGGGTGCGCTAGGGAGCCCAGGCGCGCCCTGGTGGGTTGTGCTCACCCAGGCCCACCGCCGGTGCCCATCTTCTGGTATATAAGTCATTTTGACCTAGAAAAAATGAGGAGAGGACTTTCGGGACGGAGCGCCGCCGTCTCGAGGCGGAACTTGGGCAGGAGCACTTTTGCCCTCCGGTGGAGCGATTCCACCGGGGGAACTTCCCTCCCGGAGGGGGAAATCATCGTCATCATCATCACCAATAACTCTCCCATCTTGGGGAGGGCAATCTCCATCAACATCTTCAACAGCACCATCTCATCTCAAACCCTAGTTCATCTCTCGTGTTCAATCTTATTACCGGAACTATAGATTGGTGCTTGTGGGTGACTAGTAGTGTTGATTACATCTTGTAGTTGATTACTATATGGTTTATTTGGTGGAAGATTATATGTTCAGATCCAATATGCTATTTAATACCCCTCTGATCTTGAGCATGATTATCATTTGTGAGTAGTTACTTTTGTTCTTGAGGTCACGGGAGAAATCATGTTGCAAGTAATCATGTGAACTTGATATGTGTTCGATATTTTGATAGTATGTATGTTGTGATTCCCTTAGTGGTGTCATGTGAACGTTGACTACATGACACTTCACCGTATTTGGGCCTAAGGGAATGCATTGTGGAGTAGTAAGTAGATGATGGGTTGCGAGAGTGACAGAAGCTTAAACCCCAGTTTATGCGCTATTTCGTAAGGGATCGATTGGATCCAAAAGTTTAATGCTATGGTTAGAATTTATTCTTAATACTTTTTTCGTAGTTGCGGATGCTTGCGAGAGGGTTAATCATAAGTAGGAGGCTTGTTCAAGTAAGAACAGCACCTAAGCACCGGTCCACCCACATATCAAATTATCAAAGTAGCGAACACAAATCGAACCAACATGGTGAAAGTGACTAGATGAAATTCCCGTGTACCCTCAAGAACGCTTTGCTTATTATAAGAGACCGTTTTGGCATGTCCTTTGCCTCAAAAGGATTGGGCTACCTTGTTGCACTTTTGTTACTACTATCGTTACTTGCTCATTACAAATTATCTTGCTATCAAACTACTCTGTTACTTACAATTTCAGCACTTGCAGACATTACCTTGCTGAAAACCACTTGTCATTTCCTTCTGCTCCTCATTGGGTTCGACACTCTTACTTATCGAAAAGAGCTACAATTGGTCCCCTATACTTGTGGGTCATCAAGGCTATTTTCTAGCGCCGTTGCCGGGGAGTGAAGCGGCTTTGGTAAGTGGAATTTGGTAAGGAAACATTTATATAGTGTGCTGAAATTTATTGCCACTTGTTACTATGGAAAACAATCCTTTGAGGGGTTTGTTCGGGGTATCTTCACCTCGACTGGAACCACAATTAGCTACCCCTCAACCTACTACACCTACTGAAAATATTGAATATGAAATTCCTTCGGGTATGATAGAACAACTACTAGCTAATCCTTATGCAGGAGATGGAACCGAACATCCCGATATGCACTTGATATATGTGGAACAAATTTGTGGATTATTTAAGCTTGCAGGTTTACCCGGAGATGAAGTTATGAAAAAGGTTTTCCCTTTATCTTTGAAGGGAAAAGCATTGGCATGGTATAGGCTATGCGATGATATTGGATCTTGGAATTGGAATCGATTGAAATTGGAGTTCCACCAAAAAAAATATCCTATGCATCTAGTTCATCGTGATCGGAATTGTATATATAATTTTTGGCCTCGTGAAGGAGAAAGTATCACTCTAGCTTGGGGGAGGCTTAAGTCAATGTTATATTCATGCCCCAACCATGAGCTCTCAAGAGAAATTATTATCCAAAACTTTTATGCTCGGCTTTCTCGTGATGATCAATCCATGCTTGATACTTCTTGTACTGGTTCTTTTATGAAGAAGACTATTGAATTCCGGTGGGATCTTTTGGAAAGAATTAAACACAACTCTTAAGATTGGGAACTCGCCGAAGGTAAAGAGTCAGGTATTAAGCTTAAGTATGATTGTGTTACATCTTTTATGAATACCGATGCTTTTCAAAAGTTTAACACTAAATATGGACTTGACTCTGAGATAGTAGCCTCCTTTTGTGAATCATTTGCTACTCATGTTGATCTCCCTAAGGAGAAGTGGTTCAAATATTACCCACCTATTAAAGAAGAAGTTAAAGAACCGGTACCAATTAAAGAGGAAACCATAATTTATAATGTTGATGCAGTTGTTCCTACTGCTTAAATTGAGAAACCACCTTTCCCTGTTAAGATAAAGGAACATGCTAAAGTTTCAACTGTGGTTAACAAAAGTTATATTAGAACACCTAAACCTGATGAACAAATTAAAGTAGAACCTAGTGTTGCTATGATTAAGGATCTCCTGGAAGAAATCGTAGATGGGCATGTTATTTACTTCTATGAAGAAGCTGCTAGAATTGCCAAACCTGATAAAAAGGATAATCATAGACCTGTTGTTGGCATGCCTGTTGTCTCAGTTAAAATAGGAGATCACTGTTATCATGGTCTATGTGACATAGGTGCTAGTGTGAGTGCTATTCCTTATTCCTTATATCAAGAAATTATGAATGACATAGCACCCGCAGAAATAGAAGACATAGATGTTGTAACACCCCAAAAATTTGACCATGTTTTATTAATAAAAATTTCGCCAGGAAATTAATTTTTTTTATTCTCTGGATTATCTTCTGATTTCAGAAGCACTCTTTTCTTCTGAATTGTGGTGTTTTTCCTCCAAACAGAAACTTTTCAAAAAAAATGTTGTTGGACTTAAGTACCAACTCAGAGAACATTTCACTTTATTTGATATGTTCAGTGAGAGCATTTTTTTAATATTATTTTACCAAAACTTTATCTCTTTTAGTATGACATTTAATTCTTTTAAGAGCCTCATTTGCACTGCAACCATTTGATAACTTCATTTAAAGATTCCACAAAAATTTGGGGATGAAATTTGATGTCCCTGGATCACTTTTATGCAAAAACCCAGGCATGTGTTTTGAAAAATTTGAGCAAACCATCCTCATCTTCATTCTGGTTCAGTTTGGTGATTTGTACTGCAACCATATTTTATTTTGCTCTAGTAATCTTGGGATTTCTCCTGCTTGTAGTCCACCCTACCAAACCCTTAAGTCTAGGAGATCAGACCCATTAGAGGATTTTAAACACATGCAATAATGGCATATGTTTTCTGTCCAGATTTGGTTTTCTCAAAAACTTGCACTAGGAAGTTTTTGCTTTTGAAAAACCAACCATGGCATCTTCTTATTCACCTAAAGAGACCCCAATCTGGAAATTTGGGCCACCAGAAGAGATGCCTAGATGCCCATGGCACTCTGTCGAACACCTTGTGTTCATGAACAGTTTTGGCATCGTTTTATATTTGCACTGTGATCTTGCCCCTCTGGACTAACCAACATGTCCACTAATCCCCTAGCCACCTCTAACCTAGCCCTGTTAATTTCCAGCCTCACCCAAGCCCTCTAGCCTGACCTGGCAAATCATCGAGCACCTTGAGCGCGTGCCCAGGACGCGGCCAGAACGCGCGTTTTGCACGTGCGGGCGCCCGAGCTGCCGCATCCCAGGTTGACCCCTCCCCCGAGCCCGATCTGATCCACTGGTGCAGCCGTGTCTCGCCCGCACTCGACCGCCCCCTGGCTCCCTGCAGCGTCGCCGCAGTAAGCTTCTTGGCGGCACGCCTGCGGCCGCGTCCGCTCCTGCCATGGACGGCGCCGCCCAAGCCTTCTCCGTTCACCAGCTGCCCTCGTGAGCAGGACGATCTCATCCATGAGCTCGTCCGCTAGCGCCCGTCGCCGCCACGTCGCCCGCTAGCTACAGGCCGCCGGACCTATCCACTCCGTCGGGAACCGACCTCGCCCCCGCTATAAAAGGACCCCTCCCGAGCCTCTTCCCCTACTCCATGACCACCATTAGTCCCACCAAGGTTCCGCAAAACCATCCCCAGCACCATTTTCGCCTACAAGAGCCCCGGGACAGAAGCTCCTTCTTCACCGGAGTCACCTCCGCTGTGGAGGATGGTCCGCTTCCCCCTGAGCCTCCCCCGCGCCCTAACCACGGCGACTAGATGCGGCCTTCTCTCCTGATCGTCTCCATATTCAGAGCGCACCAAATAGTGGCGTATGCCGCTAGGAATCGCCATTGAAAGCGGCCTCTGCCCCTGTCAAGGCGCGCGCTGGAGGTCGAGGACGAACCCGACAGGTGGTCCCCATCTGTCGGTGAGACGAGCGTTGCCACCAGTGGCGCGGTCCCGCCGAAGCACTTCCCTCTGGTGGAAGCATATTTCCAGTAAGTACGCGACCAATCTCAGAAGACGTATTCCAGGCGAACCGTTTTCCTTTTTCTGTTTTTTTTTTAAATTAGATTTTGACCTAAACTTTGACTGGCTCTAGTTTCTAAACCACAGCTCCAATGGACCTGATTCTTTTTCTGTTATTTCCCAAATTCCATCTAGTTTATTTTCATATTTATTTGAAAATTTTCCGAACAACTTTTTTTTACTGTTTTTGAATGGCGTGTTGATTCAAATATTTTCAAAAATAGGAAATGGAGAGGGAAGCAACCTTCAAAAGTTTTGTAGTGCACCCTACCTCTCCACACTCTAAAGGCAAGCATTCTGAACCCTAGTATAATATTTGTCATGTGTTGTTTTGATATGGCTACAACACCGAGTTGATTGGAAACATGTATTATTTCATGTGATGCTATGATCATGTCCCTGTGTGCATGATGGGAATTCCTTGCTGTTGGAATCGATATGCTTGTGACAGTATTCACCCTCGTATGCCTTTCATGCCTACCGGAAGGAATCCGGGAAAGTCTCTGTCTTGGGTGGACACAAGCTTGTTACTGATATTTCGCTGAGACGGGTATATTCAGTAAGGCATGGTAAGGTATGATGAGTGGTGATTCTGTCTGTTGGTGGAAATATATTTGTTATGCTAATCATGCAGGAAATACCTAAACCTCCTGAGACGACCATAGATCGAGTCTTGTGCCAGTAACCCCCATACTTGCTTCGTGCTACCACTTGTCCCTGCCTTAGGTAGGGTACGATTCAGTAAGTTGTCAACCCCTTTCTTAGCACACACCGTACAGAGAGGCCATGGTGGAAGATACCGGCTGCATCCGGTAGGCATGCCACCTGGTCCGGGGGTATGGGTGTTTCCGGTTGGAGCCGAAGGGGTAGCTCCCCTAGTTTGCGCGCGTTATAAATTTTGTGATCCCATGCTAGTCGAGGTTGTAGCCTCCCCACTTAGAGTTTTGCTTAACGGGTGTCGAGGGTGATTCCAGACACTGGTAAGTTAAGCTGGTGTGTGCGGGTCAGGTGTGTTTTCAAGTAAAAGACCGTAAACGGAATTAGTCCCGATGGACTAAAGGAATCCGTTACTCGTGGGTAAAGAGTACACCCTCTGCAGAGTTTATATCTATTCGAATAGCCGTGTCCATGGTTAAGGACTACATTCTAGGATGGGTCAGGTGTCGTTCTTAGTGTCGGTCTTCGGAGGAAAAAAAACTGCTATACCAGAACATTGATCAAGACATGTGACATATGATGATTATGATTATTATTATTATGGACTAACCACTTGTATTATTTGAATTATTGAGTATCCCTGGGACGGTTCTACCTCCTGGATATTCACTGTGATTATTCTTTATAAGCCCTTTATGAGGTGTCGCTCAGACGCCCGACTGTGGCACGTTTGTTATTTACTTTCTTTATAAGCCCTTTATGTGGTGTCGCTGAGACGCCCGACTGTGGCATGCCTGCTATTTATTTCTTTATAAGCCCTTTATGTGGTGTCGCTGAGACGCCCGACTGTGGCATGCCTGCTATTTATTTCTTTATAAGCCCTTTATGTGGTGTCGCTGAGACGCCCGACTATGGCATGCTGATTATTTAATTTTCTTTATAAGCCCTTTATGTGGTGTCGCTCAGACGCCCGACTGTGGCATGTCTTATATTATTATCCTTTCGAGGCGTCGCTTCAGACACCCGATCGGTTTATTTTATTCTTATTATCTAATTGCTTTTTCATATTTAATTCTGAATGGCCTGCTTGCATGCGGCATGAATTTTATTTCACGACTGGCTAAGTGATCATGAAAATATTTCAGAGCATGATTATCATCTGTTATATTATACCTGTGTTCATAATGTTTGCGAGGACATTCAAAGTACTCACTGGCTTGTCCCTGGCTATTGTCTTGGCCAGATTTCTCGCTTGGAGAGGAGCACTGCGATGACAGCCCCGGAACCTAGGCAACGATGATAGCAGCCTCGCGAGGATAGGAGTTATCCAGGTCAGCTGTTCCTGTGGGAAGTGGAGTCCCATAGACGCTGATGAACCGCAAACCGCTTCCGCCATCAACCACTAGAAACCATTTGTTGTACTCATAGACCAGAATGGTCTTGTACTTCATATTTTGTATTTTTGCTTGGAATTTCTGTATCAAGTTTGTGTCTCATCAGCTAACAGTAATCCTGGGGCTGGTGAGCACAAGGGCCATTTACTGGGAAATTTATATCCTGGAAAACCGGTCCTGACAGATGTTACTATTAAACTTGCTAATAGAGACACCATATCACCAATTGGGATTGTTAGAGATGTTGAAGTCTTGTGTGAAAAAAAAATGCCCTACTGATTTCCTTGTTCTTGGTTCCCCACAAGATGACTTTTGTCCCATTATCTTTGGTAGACCTTTCTTGAACACCGTTAATTCTAAAATAGATTGTGAAAAACAAACTGTCGGTGTTAGCTTTGGTGATGAGTCTCATGAGTTTAATTTTTCCAAGTTTAGTAGAAAGCTTCATGAAAAAGAATTGCCTAGTAAGGATGAAATAATTGGTCTTGCTTCTATTGATGTGCCTCCTACTGATCCTTCAGAACAATATTTGTTAGACCATGAAAATGATTTACATATGCATGAGAGAAATGAAATAGATAAGATTTTCTTTGAACAACGCCCTCTGCTTAAACACAATTTGCCTATTGAAACTCTAGGAGGTCCTCCTCCACCTAAAGGTGATCCTGTGTTTGAATTAAAACAATTGCCGGACACTTTGAAATATGCTTATCTTGATGAAAAGAAGATATATCCTGTTATTATTAGCGCTAACCTTTCAGAACATGAAGAAGAAAGATTATTGAAAGTTCTAAGGAAGCACCAAGCTGCTATTGGGTATACTCTTGATGATTTAAAGGGCATTAGTCCCACTCTATGTCAGCACAAGATTAATATGGAACCTGATGCTAAACCCGTTGTTGATCACCAACGTCGGTTAAATCCGAAAATGAAGGAAGTGGTAAGAACGAAAATCTTAAAACTTCTGGAAGCAGGTATAATCTATCCTATAGCTGATAGTAGATGGGTAAGTCCTGTTCATTGTGTTCCTAAGAAAGGAGGTATTACTGTTGTTCCTAATGATAAGAATGAACTTATTCCACAAAGAATTGTTACAGGCTATAGAATGGTAATTGATTTCAGAAAATTAAATAAAGCAACTAGAAAAGATCATTACCCTCTGCCTTTTATTGATCAAATGCTAGAAAGATTATCTAAGCACACACACTTTTGCTTCCTTGATGGATATTCTGGTTTTTCACAAATACCTGTTTCTCAACCTGATCAAGAAAAGACCACTTTCACTTGTCCCTTTGGAACTTATGCTTATAGATGTATGCCTTTTGGTTTATGCAATGCACCTGCTACCTTTCAAAGATGTATGACTGCTATATTCTCTGACTTTTGTGAAAAGATTGTTGAGGTTTTCATGGATGACTTCTCTGTTTATGGGAAGTCTTTTGATGATTGTGTAAGCAATCTTGATCGAGTTTTGCAGAGATGCGAGCAAACAAATCTTGTCTTAAATTGGGAGAAGTGCCACTTTATGGTTAATGAAGGTATTGTTTTGGGCCATAAAATTTCTGAAAGAGGTATTGAAGTGGACAAAGCTAAGGTTGATGCAATTGAGAAAATTCCATGTCCTAAAGATATCAAAGGTATTCGTAGTTTCCTAGGTCATGCTGGTTTCTATAGGAGATTTATCAAAGACTTCTCTAAAATTTCTAGGCCTCTTACAAATCTTTTGCAAAAGGATACTCCTTTTGTTTTTGATGATGATTGTTTAGAAGCATTCGAAACACTCAAGAAAGCCTTAATTTCTGCACCTATTGTTCAACCACATGATTGGAACTTGCCTTTTGAAATTATGTGTGATGCTAGTGATTATGCTGTTGGTGTTGTTCTAGGACAAAGAGTTGATAAGAAACTGAATGTTCTTCATTATGCTAGTAAAACTCTAGACAGTGCACAACGGAATTATGCTACTACTAAAAAGAAATTTCTAGCAGTGGTGTTTGCTTGTGATAAATTTAGATCTTATATTGTTGATTCAAAAGTAATTGTTCACACCAATCATGCTGCTATTAAATATCTTATGGAAAAGAAAGATGCTAAACCTAGACTTATTCGATGGGTTCTCTTGCTACAAGAATTTGATTTACATATCACTGATAGAAAAGGAGCTGAGAACCCCGTAGCTGATAACTTGTCTAGGCTTGAAAATGTGCTTGATGACCCACTACCTATTGATGATAGTTTTCCTGATGAGCAGTTAGCTGCAATAAATGTTTCTAATAACACTCCTTGGTATGCTGACTATGCTAATTACATTGTTGCTAAATATTTACCACCTAGCTTTACATACCAACAAAAGAAAAAATTCTTCTATGACTTAAGACATTACTTTTGGGATGACCCACATCTTTATAAAGAAGGAGTAGATGGTATTATTAGACGTTGTGTACCTGAGCATGAACAGGGACAAATCCTACGGAAATGTCACTCCGAAGCTTATGGAGGGCATCATGCTGGAGACAGAACTGCTCACAAGGTATTGCAATCTGGATTTTATTGGCCTACTCTCTTCAAGGATGCCCGTAAGTTTGTCTTATCTTGTGATGAATGTCAAAGAATAGGTAATATCGGTAAGCGTCAAGAAATGCCTATGAATTATTCACTTGCTGTTGAACCATTTGATGTTTGGGGATTTGATTACATGGGACCTTTTCCTTCCTCTAATGGGTATACACATATTTTTGGTTGCTGTTGATTATGTTACTAAATGGGTAGAAGCTATTCCAACCAGTAGTGCTGATCACAACACCTCTATTAAAATGCTTAAGGAAGTTATTTTCCCAAGGTTTGGAGTCCCTAGATATTTAATGACTGATGGTGGTTCACACTTTATTCATGGTGCTTTCCGTGAAATGCTTGCCAAGTATGATGTTAACCATAGAATTGCATCACCCTATCATCCTCAGTCTAGTGGTCAAGTTGAACTTAGTAATAGAGAAATAAAATTAATTTTTCAAAAGACTATCAATAGGTCCCGGAAGAATTGGTCTAAGAAATTAGATGATGCACTTTGGGCTTATAGAACAGCATATAAAAATCCTATGGGTATGTCTCCTTATAAAATGGTCTATGGAAAAGCTTGTCATTTGCCTCTTGAGTTAGAACATAAAGCATATTGGGCAGTCAAAGAACTCAACTATGATTTCAAACTTGCCGGTCAAAAGAGGTTATTTGATATTAGCTCACTAGATGAATGGAGAACCCAAGCTTATGAAAATGCCAAATTATTTAAAGAAAAAGTTAAAAGATGGCATGATAAAAGAATCCAAAAGCGTGAGTTCAAAGTTGGAGAATATGTTCTTTTGTACAACTCTCATTTCAGATTCTTTGCAGGAAAACTCCTCTCCAAATGGGAAGGACCCTATGTTATCCAGGAGGTTTATCGGTCTGGAGCTATCAAAATAAATAATGCAGAAGGTACTAACCCGAAGGTTGTTAATGGGCAACGAATAAAACATTATATCTCAGGTACGCCCATTAATGTTGAAAGTAATATTATCCAAACTTTGACACCGGAAGAACACATAAAAGAGTCCTTCCGGAACACTCCAGAATCGTGAAAATAAGGAGGTACGTGATACGGTAAGTAAACGGACTCCGAAAAATCCACAAAAATATTTTTTGTCAGTTTTGGAATATTTAGAAAATTAGGAAAATAAGAAACTTCCAGGAAGCGTACCCTGGTGGGCACAAGACACCAGGGCGCGCCTGGCGGCTTGCCAGGCGCGCCCAGGTGGGTTGTGCCCACCTCGGACACCTTCCGGACTCCGTTTTTCTTCCATTTACTTGTTTCCCAAGATAAAAAAATCTTTATATACTCCCTGAACCTGTTGACCACCGTATCGCATTTCTGCTTTCTTTTCTTGCTGTTTTTGATCAGATCTGTCAAGCCAAGCATCATGTCTACCCCCTCTTTCAACAATGGAGAAGACGATGCAGAGTTGTTGCAAGAGGACCTAGAGGGGGAGGGAATCCAGGAGATGGTCATGGAGGAAGACGAAGGGAACTCTCTTGTAGTTCACCCTCCTGCTTCCGAAAGAGGCACATTGGCTGGCATCTCCACTCATCCAAATCCTCATCAAGCAGTGAGATCATCAAACAATCAAGAGAGCCCCAAAGTGCATGAAGGACTCCCACCAAGAAGGCCTTTACACAGGTTACACCGTAACAATTTTCACAATTTGATTCATAACTATGGGTTCAAGAATACCCCTCTTGTGCACATACCGTCCAATTGGGACATATCTCGTCCGAGAGAAAGTGATGCAGGAACAAGTTCTTGGGGGCCAGAGAATAAACATATTATGGCTGAAGTGGAGAAAAAAACTTAGTTGCTTCATAAAGCCATTCATGAGATTCAAAGTTTGAAGGAGATACTCATGGATATATTGGGAGCTACTTCATCACCACCACCTTCTTCTTCATCACCAAAAGAAAATTGAGTATCGGGTATGGGCACTCCCCTTGGCTTCCACCAACCTTGGGGGAGGTGCCCCGGTATCGTATCATCCCCACTATCTTTTTGCCTTTACTTATTTTAGTTCGATCTTTTGCTTTAGATGAATAAAAGTTTAGTTCGATCCTTTCTTTTCGAGAGCTTGCTTAGTAGTCTATCCTTGTAATCGTGTGCAAGATATATAATAAAGTTTAGTTTGAGTTTTTGCTTTCTTACTTTCATGTTGCAATAAAAAAAGGGGAAAGGAAATAAAAGAAAAAGATCATATGCTAATCTTATGGTAGGTGATGGCACCACATAAGGAAAAGTATGAGTAGAAAATTTTATTAGAGATTGACAAACATAGCATTGGTCAATGATGCGACTCATGAAAGAATTAATAAGGGAAGAGAAGATTCACATATAAATATACTATCCTAGAAATCTTTTGTGATTGTGAGCCCCCATCAAATTATTATATGCCAAAATTGTTGACGTTGGACAAGGAAGACAACATAATGATTTATGCTTGTTCATATTCACATAGAAGTTATATTGTCATAGATCCTTCAACATGTGGTGCTTGCCCCCTATCTTTGCTAGCCAAAAATTCCGCACTAAGTAGAGATACTACTTGTGCATCCAAAAACCCTGAAACCCAAATCTTATTTTCAAGTGTCCACCATACCTACCTAGGAATTGAGCAAGAACCCTCAAGTAAGTTGTCATCGGTGCAATAAGGCAATAAAAATTGCTTCTAAAAGTGTGAGATCATTTAGTGTAAAGGAAAATTGAGCGTTGTACGAACTTGTGATGGTGAAGAATAAAAGTGATAGACTGCATAATAAAGGTTGCCATCACAAGGGGAAATACAACATGACGTTCTTTTGCACTAAGTGGTTGAGCATACAAACAAATAAGCACATGGCAACCTCTGCTTCCCTCTGCGAAGGGCCTATCTTTTACTTTTATGCAAAGAGTCAAAGTTCTTCTCTCTTTTCCTTTTATTTTTATCCTTTGGCAAGCATCATGTGGTGAGGAAAGATCTAGGCACATATGTCCAGTTGAATATGGGTGGCATAAGTTATTATTGTTGACATCGCCCTTGAGGTGAATATGTTGGGAGGCGAAACTATAAGCCCCTATCTTTCTATGTGTCTGGCTGAAACATTTTGCTCATGTGTATGCGGTGAGTGTTAGCAATCATAGAATACTATATGATGGTTGAGTATGTGGACTTGCCTAAAGGCTCCGATACATGACCCTTCCTGAAAAGATGATGAATTGTAGTTGCAAAGTTGACTGAGAACATAGTTTGTTGGTTTCTAATAGAGTTTATGCTTTATACTTCAATTGTGTGATGAACTGCCACTTATTCATGAGAAGTTTATGATAAAAGTTCTATGATAAAAGTCTTATGTTTAAATTTGTTGCTGTTATAATAATCTACATGATGCTTCTATGTCCGTATTTTGTTTTTATCGACACCTCTCTCTCTAAGCATGTGGACATGTTTTTCGATTTCGGTTTTCGCTTGAGGACAAGCGAGGCCTAAGCTTGGGGGAGTTGATATGTCCATTTTGCATCATGTTTTCCTACTGTTATTTATGATGTTTTTATGCATAATAAGGTTTTTTGGAGTAATTCTAATGCCTTTTCTCTCATAATATGCAAGGTACACACAAAGAGGGAGAACTCCGGCAGCTGGAAATCTGGACCTGGAAAAGCTACGTCAGGCCACCTATTCTACACAACTCCAAACAAGCTGAAACTTTACAGAGATTTTTTATGGAATATTTGAAGAATATTGGAGCAAATAAGTACCAGAGGGGGCCCACCAGGTGGGCACAACCCACCTGGGCGCGCCAGGGAGCCCAGGCGCGCCCTGGTGGGTTGTGCTCACCCAGGCCCACCTCCTGTGCCCATCTTCTGGTATATAAGTCATTTTTACCTAGAAAAAATGAGGAGAGGACTTTCGGGATGGAGTGCCGCCGTCTCGAGGCGGAACTTGGGTAGTAGCACTTTTGCCCTCCGGCGGAGCGATTCCGCCGGGGGAACTTCCCTCCCAGAGGGGGAAATCATCGTCATCATCATCACCAACAACTCTCCCATCTTGGGGAGGGCAATCTCCATCAACATCTTCAATAGCACCATCTCATCTCAAACCCTAGTTCATCTCTTGTGTTCAACCTTGTTACCGGAACTATAGATTGGTGCTTGTGGGTGACTAGTAGTGTTGATTATATCTTGTAGTTGATTACTATATGGTTTATTTGTTGGAAGATTATATGTTCAGATCCAATATGCTATTTAATACCCCTCTGATCTTGAGCATGATTATCATTTGTGAGTAGTTACTTTTGTTCTTGAGGTCACGGGAGAAATCATGTTGCAAGTAATCATGTGAACTTGATATGTGTTCGATATTTTGATAGTATGTATGTTGTGATTCCCTTAGTGGTGTCATGTGAACGTCGACTACATGACACTTCACCATATTTGGGCCTAAGGGAATGCATTGTGGAGTAGTAAGTAGATGATGGGTTGCGAGAGTGACAGAAGCTTAAACCCCAGTCTATGCGCTATTTCGTAAGGGACCGATTTGATCCAAAAGTTCAATGCTATGGTTAGAATTTATTCTTAATACTTTTCTCGTAGTTGCGGATGCTTGCGAGAGGGTTAATCATAAGTAGGAGGCTTGTTCAAGTAAGAACAACACCTAAGCATCAGTCCACCCACATATCAAATTATCAAAGTAGCGAACACAAATCGAACCAACTTGGTGAAAGTGACTAGATGAAATTCCCGTGTACCCTCAAGAATGCTTTGCTTATTATAAGAGACCGTTTTGGCCTGTCCTTTGCCTCAAAAGGATTGGGCTACCTTGCTGCACTTTTGTTACTACTATCGTTACTTGCTCGTTACAAATTATCTTGCTATCAAACTACTCTGTTACTTACAATTTCAGCACTTGCAGACATTACCTTGCTGAAAACCACTTGTCATTTCCTTCTGCTCCTCGTTGGGTTCGACACTCTTACTTATTGAAAAGAGCTACAATTGATCCCCTATACTTGTGGGTCATCAGGGCCCTCCTCCCATCTACATTCGCATGCCTTTTGGCTTGCCGAACGCAGCGGCGGCGCACCAGCGCCGCATGCGGGTCATCCCGGAGGCTCACGAGGTCAGGCGCAAGGCGGTTTAAATGGAGGAGGTGATGGACCCTCGCGAGCCCCCCGGGCCTCTGGAGCCTCACGAGGTTCAGGAGCCGGATGCCTCGTGAGAAGCGACTTCTACGGCTCGCATCTTCAGCTACTCCAACACTTCTTCAGCGACGGTGCCAGGTGACCTTTTTTGGTTTGTTCTGTTGGGGCCGCCCCTCGGGCTGCATTATCCCCAAGCTGTATGGGTCCATCCCTGCGGTGTGTATCGTTTTGCGCATACTTCAGAACTGGCCTTACCTTCTCCTGAGTTGCTTTATGTTTATCATTTGCCTGTCCGGTGCTTCGCCGCCATGAACGTCGTACGCCCTCACAAACCCGCCCGCGGCCGCCTCATGATTAAGGACTGGCATGGCGTCTGTGCTCGGGTCCGTCCCTGCAGCGTCGCTAAATCCAAGTGGCTAAGCTCTGTCTCGCGGGCCAGCTCCCGTGCACGTCACCTCCCATGGTCCTTGGTGCCTTGTTCTCGCATGAGCTAATCAAGAGCGGATGAGTTAGGGCGCACGACCCGGTGCCTCGCCGCCACGGGAGCCGCGCGTCGGTTGTCTTTCTTTAGGATTCTTGCATGAGAAGACTGGGCATGATGTCTGTGCTCGGGTTCGTCCCTGCAGCGTCGACAAACCCAACGGCTGAGCTCTGTCTGGCGGGCTGGCCCCGTTCACGTCACCTCCTGGGGTTGTTGGTGTTTGGCCTTCTCATGCGATATCCTCCTGAGATTCACTCGGCGCAGGCTACCTGACCATCTCGCAGGACCCTCGCAAATATCCCGAACCAAAATTCAGGCGCAACCCGCCTTGAGGTAGGGCCTCGTGAGTCCCGCGCTGGCTCACGAGTAACCATACACACCTCCTCCAGTCCTGCCGTGCAAGCCACGTGTCAAGACGGGGCTGTACACGCCCCGGAGTCTCCCCTCAGAGGGAGCTCCCACCCACGCACCGGTGGAAGCCCCATGCTCTGCGCTGGCGGACGACACGGTCGAGGAGCGGCTATGCTCATGCAAGAGCGGAAGCACCATGCTCCGCACTGGTGAATAAACAACTGAGGGCACCCCAGCGGTCGCAGTAACCTCAGGAGAGCCGCCAGGCTCGCTGCTCGGCCTCACCGCACCGTCTTCTCCTCGGAAGGGTCGCGTGAGGGGGCTGGGCACGGGGGCTATGCTCAGGTCATGCCTGGCGTATGCCACCTCACCAGGTCCCTCGGACCTGGTCTTCTCGCGTCCCTCCCGAGTGAAAGCCCAACGAGGAAAGGTATGAGAGATGTTCGTACGTCAAGGGGGACCCCTGAGCATCGTGACTTAGGGGCCTCACTGGTCACGTAGCCCCTCACCCCTTGGTCTCGTCCTGGTGATCCGGACACCCCAACGGCGGCTGAGGTATGCGCGGGGCTGGGCCCTGCCGACGCAAAATGCCAAAAACGACACTCGCGTCTCCCTCCTGAGGGCTGTTCGTACGTCAAGGGGGACCCCTGAGCATCGCGACTCAGGGGCCTCACTGGTCATGTAGCCCCTCGCCCCTTGGTCTCGTCCTGGTGATCCGGACGCCCCAACGGCGGCTGAGGTATGCGCGGGGCCGGGCCCTGCCGACGCATAACACTAAAGCAAACGGGAAGGAAATCGTGAAATCCTAGCAATTTATTACAAAACATATTGTCTCTTAAACTCAAAGCAGAAGTTCTCACGCCTCCACGAGGCATGGTAAATGTCGCAGGGTTAAAATAGGAGGAAGCGCCGCCTTCGAACCTCTTCTTCAGCCTTGGACGCCGCCGTCGCTCGCCTGGAGGGGCCCGTCATCGACAACGTCACCGCCATCCTCGCCACTGAACCCGGTCATGGGGTCGACGCAGAGGAACTTCTGCAGCAGGGCCTCCACTTGCTTCCCCACCGCCTCGGCGGTAGCATCGTGGAGCTCAGGGGCCACAGGTTCGAGCAGCGCGCCAAGGTTGAAGCTTGGGTCCCGAAGGTAGAGGTGGCTGAAGATGCGCATCGCAGCCGAGGGAAAAAGTGCGTGAGTCTCCCCCTCCATCGTGGTGCCCACTCCGGCGACGATGCCCTCGAGCGCCGCGGCAAGCTTGGGGAGCAGCTCGACGGGGCCCTCCTCTGGAGTCGCCAGCGGCTCCTCGTACCCTTCCCCATAAAGGGTCTGCAGCGCCGTGCGGGACCTCGCTCAAGGGAGGTGAAGGCGTCGCGCCCCGCGGCAGCCGCCTTCTCAGTTGCGGCGAGGGACTTCTCCCTGGCCTCCAGCCGGGCTTTCTCCTCGGAGACAAGCTTCATGTGGGACGCATGGGCCGTCTCCGTCTCTTCTTTCAGCTTCGCCAGGCGGCTCCACTCCGCGGCCTGTTCCTGGGCTGCCTGCTCCAGCTCGGCGTCTCGGTCAGCGAGCGTAGCTTCTCGGGCCATGAGATCCTCCTCCTGCTCCTCAAGCTGACGGGTGCGGGCGGCCTGCTCATCGCGGAGGGCCTTCAGCTTGGCCTCCACCATGCGGCAGCGCTCCTTGGCAGACGCTGCATCGGTCAGTGCTGCTTCGCGAGCCGCTGTGGCCTCGCCGGCCTCCTTCCTTCCCTCCGCGACGACAGCCTCGGCCTAGCCCCAGGCCGCCCTAACGGACGAGTCGGCCTGGAGCCACCCCGAGATCAGCCCCAGGCGCCCCGTCACCACGCGCCAGTCGGCGCCCTGAAGATCAGTCCGGAGCAGGTCCAGCGCGGTGAAGGCCTCCTCCAAAGCGCCGGGCATGGCAGAGGAGCCATGGTCCGCCGGCGTGATGACTTGGGGAGGAGGTGGCACCAGTGCCTGGACTAGCGCCGCTACAGCAGCAAGGGCGGCAGGGGGCTCCGGAGCCCTCAAACCCCCCGCGGGTGCGTCGGAGACGGGCGCCCCTGGAGTCCGCTTGGCCGCGGAGGCGGTCTCCTCCTGAGGCTTGGCCACCGGGCTTCGAGGGACTCGCTCCGTTGTGAGCGAACGCGACGCGGCCTCTTCCGCAAGTATCGAGGTCACCGCGGCCACGGCAGGTTGCGTGGCCTCGGAGGCCCTGACCTCCTCCTTCTTCCTCTTCACCACCAGCTTCAGCCTGGCCACCAGGAGGAGAATATCATGAGCACGGCATCAAGGATGGAAAGCAAAAACAAGGTAAAATACTTACTCGTCAGCAGCAACGTACGCCCTCTTCTTGGCTAGGAGCGCAGCGCCCCCGGGCTTCTTGAGCACGGGCTTCGCCACGCCCTCAGGATCGG
Source organism: Thinopyrum elongatum (assembly GCA_011799875.1). NCBI lineage: Eukaryota > Viridiplantae > Streptophyta > Magnoliopsida > Poales > Poaceae > Thinopyrum > Thinopyrum elongatum. The sequence goes on along the minus strand of CM022297.1, from coordinate 350,787,510 downwards.
CCGGGCGCAAGGTGACTGGCTCCGGAGTGGCGGCGACGGGCGACAAGGCGGGGGTGTCGTCCCGGGGCGGCGACACCGCCTCGCCCTTCTTCGGGGTCCCTCGCTTCAGCCTCCGGAGAGGGGCGCCCCCGGACCTCGTGACAACCCCAGTGGAGCACGGGGACCCTTCAACCAAGTGCTCGCCGGCGTCATTGTCATCGGAGAGATCGCGGAGGAGCTCGCTCTGCAATGGAGGAGAAGTCTCCCCCACCTCCTCCATGGTCGCCTCCTCCCCCTCCTCCCCCTCCTCCTCCTCCTCCTCGGAGCTCTCGCCGGAGGACACTGGCACCGGGGAGTTGGGGAGCTTGGGCGGCACAAGCCCCAACTCATTGAAGACAGGCAAGGCATCGGCCACCTCCGCCCCATTGTCGCGGTGGTACAGCGGGAGGTAGGCCTCCGGGAGGCCGCCCGGGTCCTTCTCAAGCAAGGTGCGCAAGGCCTTGCTCAGCCCGTCGTCCGTCAAGCTTTCCGGGCACAACCGGAGGTCGTCTTCCGCGCCCTTGAGATTCCTCAAGGGGCGCGAGTGCGCCTGGAGCGGGGCCAGGCGCTGCGTCAGGAATTCCTTGACGAGCATGGCCCCCGTCAGCTTCTCCGCCTCCAGATCCGCTGTCATCTTCCTCAGGACCGGTGCCGCCCGGGGGTCGATGAGCTTCTCGTGAGCCCACCGGTCCAGCTTCACCGGCATCACGGTCGGCAGCTCTAGCCGAGCATGGAGGCACTTGGCGTCCATGAAGATCCACTTGCGCCGGAAGTCCTCCACCTTCTTCCTGACCCTCGAGAGCGCGTTGCTGCCATGGGACGCAATGAGGCAGACGCACCCGGAGCACTGGGTTGAGATGCGCATCCGGAGGTAGAAGAACTGACGGAGCAGCGCGACGGAGGGCGCCACCCCCACGAATGCCTCGCAGTAAAAGGTAAAGATCGACAGGAGGAGGATGGAGTTGGGATGGAGATGAAGGGCGTGGATCTGGTAATGGTCGAGGATGGCAAAGAAGAAACTGGAGAAAGGAGAGATGAGCCCCGCAAAGACGATGTGAAGGAAGAAGGGGTAGAAGGTCCTCGCCAAGCTGTCCTGCTTGGTGCAGCCGACCCGAAGCGCTGTCTCCCTCCCCTCATTGTCATTACTCGCCGTCAGAGGGAGCACGGTGGCGAGGTGCTTCGCCTCGGTGATGGTGGACACGCTGAGGGCCGGCTTGGGCGAGGAGGCGGAACGCGTGGAAGGAGCGGCGGGCTTCGCCTTCTCAGTTGCCATCGGTGGAGAGCTCGGGGAAAAGGTTCGACAGATCTGGAGGCGCTCTCAGCAGGGAGAAAGGGGATCTGGAGCAAGACGAAGGGAAGGCAATGAAGGCTCAGCGGCAAGCGCCAGCCCTTTTGTCAGCCCGGGACGATTGCCGAGGCTGCGTGGGCAAGTGGAGACGCCCACGTCCCATCAAGCGCCACGCGTCAGATCAGTCCGCAGGCGATTGGGGCCCGCGGCGTGTCGCCCTTGCCCTTTGGCTTCGCCTTGAAGCCAAGTTCGAGCGCACCTTGGGCCCGGGGGCTACTATCGGCGTTCTGGGAACTAGGGTACCCAGACTTGCCTGTCTGCGGCCCACAGCATGGCTCCATCAACGGCCTGGTACGGCCCATCTTCAGCATTGACCAAGCAAGACCCTCATGAGGGGCCAAGCCTCGCGAGGCGGACGACGCCAAGACCTCTAGAGGGAGCGGCCTCCCAAGGCAGGCTCCTGAGGAGCAGAGATTTCTATGCAGGCGCTCACCTCATGAGCTTAAGGTGATGCAAGCCATGACGACCAAGGCCAGGCGGGCGCCAGCGGGCGCAGTACAACAGGTTTCCTCTTTGGTGCTAAGGGGGCAAGCGCAGGCACAGAGTCCCGAGGAATCAGCCAAAGGTTTCCATTCCCGTGCTACAAGACCAGGACCGCCAGGACGGCAGGACTGAGGTCATCGCCGAGCCCACCGCGATGTCACGACCAGAAGCTTTGCAGGCGAAGACCACCTTTTGTCAGGATAAGATGTACTATTTGTCTCCCTTCAAACTTGGCCGTTGTGGGATCCCTTCCCGCCTCTATTTTGGGGGAAGAGGACCAAGGCCACTATAAATATAGCCTAGCCACCACCATGGAGGGGGGATCGAGCCATCCGAACCCTCACCAGCTCACACCCACACAAGAACAGACCTCCTGAGGTAGTTCTTCCCCTATACTAGTTCATCCTCAGCCCATCGCGAGGCCAATCCACCACAAAGCAGGAGTAGGGTATTACACCGCAAGGTGGCCCGAACCTGGGTAAACTGTCGTGTCCCTTTTCCTTCCAGTTCATCGAGCTAGGCCGTGAGATCGATGGGTTGGCAGACTGGGGAGATCGAGTTCTTCGCACGCACCCCAGAGTTCGAATCTTTCTTGGGTCTGCGGAGCCCCGAATCCGACAGAGTCGACTACGGAGGAAAGAACATGCATGCCTGCGGAATGGCATGAGCAGCCGGTGCAACTGTTCAAATGGGCGGTAGGAGAAGCCAAATCGCGGGACCAGCTATAGCGGCGCCGCTGGGCATGCATCATAGGCGAGGTGAGCTGCCCTCCTTCCCCGCCAGCAATGAAGTGACCTACTTGGTTGCTGCTGCAATGAACTTGCGGCGCCATGGAGGTTTGCAACCGTGACCATCACTCCATCTATATGTATTGTATTCCTGTGAAAATACTTGGTCGTTTGGAAATAAATGGTAATTGATTTATCACTAGTTTTTGAATGCTTGGTCGTGACAATCACTCGAAGCCACAACCAGAAGTCTCCATCACGTAATACTTACAGTCGGTCACACCAACAGACGGTCGGTCGGACCCGCGTCTCACCGAAGGGACACGCATCGGCTTGGTCTGACATGTACGACCAGTTACATCACTGACTTGTGCGACCGCATTTGAGCAGTAGTACTTGAAATTTGTGTTCCAGGAAACTCATCGGGAGCCGTTTCGGGCCTCGAAACCAAAACCATCAATTAATCTTTAGCTTGTTCCCATCACATTCCAAAGTAGTACTACCATGCTATAATTAAGTGCAAACCTGCTCACACCTAGTACGTATCAAACCTAAATGTGTTCCCACTATGCAGGTTTTAGTACTAGTGCTAGTACTAGGTTATAAAAAGGGGAACTACCTAGCCGAAAATCACTCTACCTTCCTCCTCATAAGTCTTTCTTATTCGTCCGTCCTTGCCATGGCCGGTGTGCAGAGCTCTAGGTCGAGAACTACTCGTAACAAGGGAGCGGCGACCAAGGCCGCAGAAAAAAAGAGAGGGCTCGCCGCCTCGCAGAGACCTCGAAAGATCTCTCACAGGCCGGCGGGGGCTCCCAGGAGCGCCCTAGCCGCGGAGGCGAACATGCCGAGCTGGCGATGCTGGAGTCATTATCCCTCGACGACATGCCCGATCAACTCAATAAGCAGAAGGAGTTCATCGACAGCTTGGTGGAGCTGCTGAAGGAGAGCCTCGACGACATGCCCGCTGAGCTCAATAAGAAGGAGGAGTTGACCGCCGGCTTGGTGATGCTGCTGAAGGAGAGCATTACCTCGAGTAAGAAGGCGAACGGCGAAATCCTGCAACTTCAGGAGGACAAGGCGAAGCTCCGCTGTAACACCCCAAAAATTTGACCATGTTTTATTAATAAAAATTTCGCCAGGAAATAAATTTTTTATTTTCTGGATTATCTTCTGATTTCAGAACCACTCTTTTCTTCTGAATTGTGGAGTTTTTCCTCCAAACAGAAACTTTTCAAAAAAATGTTGTTGGACTTGAGTACCAACTCGGTGAACATTTCATTTTATTTGATATGTTCAGTGAGAGCATTTTTTTATATTATTTTACCAAAACTTTATCTCTTTTAGAATGACATTTAATTCTTTTAAGAGCCTCATTTGCACTACAACCTATTTAAATATTACTTTAAAGAGTCCATAAAAATTTGGATATATCAGTAGATGTATATAAATCTCTTTTATGCAAAAACCTAGGCATGTGTTTTGAAAAATTTGAGCAAACCATCCTCATCTTCATTCTGGTCCAGTTTGGTGATTTGCACTGCAACCATATTTTATTTTGCTCTAGTAATCTTGGGATTTTTCCTGCTTGTAGTCCACCCTACCAAACCCTTAAGTCTAGGAGATCAGACCCATTAGAGGATTTTAAACACATGCAATAATATCCTTTATTTTCTGTCCAGAACTATAGTTTTGCAAAACTTGCACTAGCAAGTTTCTGGTTTTGCCCAACTAGCTTTGCCATCATCACCTCCACCTAAAGAGACCCCAACCTGGAAATTTTGGCCACCAGTAGAATGGCCTAGATGCCCTTGGCATTTCATCAAGTGGGTTATGCGCATGGCCAGAGTTGGCATAGTTTTTAGTTTGCATTGTAAACTTGCCCCTCTGGACAAACCAGCATGTCCACTGATCTCCTAGCCACCTCTAACCTTGTTCTGTTATTTTGCACTGTCACCCAAGCCCTCTAGGCCACCCAGGCATTCTGTCGAGCATGTAACGTGCGTACTCTGGGCGTGCCCAGAGCGCACGTTTTGCACGCGCGCGCAACCGAGCCGCGCGCATCCTGCCCTGGCATTTGCTCGCCCGCAGGGCCGCGCCCCGTTCTCATCCGCTCGTCAGAACCATCCAAGCAGCCCCTGGCGCCCTATAGCGCCGCCGTCAGAACTCTCTTGGCGGCACGCCGGCGACCGCAGCGAGCTTCTGCCATAGCAGCGCCGCCCAAGCCACAGCTTCTCGCCAGCTGCCTCATGAGCAGGCCGTCCTTATCTCCAAGCCCGTCCGCTAGCACCGACCCTGCTCCGGCCATCGCCACATCGCTCTGCCGCAAAAGAAGTGGTCGGCCGGCGATCTTATCACCAGCAGCGGCGGAACCGACCTTTCCCGGCTATAAATAGCCCCAGACCTCGCTTGAGCTCGTGAGCATCCTCAGACAAGCCGTAGAGTTCCCCCCTCGCTCCAATTCATCTGGAACCGTCTTCCCCGCCTCCTGCAACTTCGGCCGTTGCTGCCCCTCGGCTAAATTAGCCGTAGCCGGAGCCCCCTAACCTTCCCCGCGCCACCATCCGCTTCCCCTCGACCTTGCAGAGCCTCCCCACCACTCAGCCTCAATCGGGAACCGCCCTAGGCCGAAACCACATTAGCTCCCGAAGCCACTGCCCGCTATGGAACTCGCCGCCGGTGACCCCTTCGTCCCCGCTAGCCTTTCGACCACTGGGAGGACCGCCCTAAACCGGCGGATCCATCCCCGCCATCGGAGTCCCGTGAGTAGCCGTCGTTCGCCGGCAATGGTCGCCGGAGCTCCGCCTCCGCTCGGCCAGAGGAGGAAGGAGGCGCGGGCGACTGGTCAAACCTGACCAATGGGCCCAAAGGACCCAATGTCAGTGACCCCTGAGTCGGCCCGCGCTAGTTTAAGTGAAGACGTAAAACCCAGAGTACGTCTTCTCCGCCTCGAAAGCGTATTCCGCCCGAATCGTTTTCTTTTTCTGTTTTATTTAAAAACAGAGTTTTGACCTGAACTTTGACTGGCTCTAGTTTCTAAACTACAACTCCATTTGACTTGATTCTTTTTCTGGTGTTTCTCAAATTCCATCTAGTTTATTTTCATATTTATTTGAAAATTTTCCGAACAACTTTTCTGTACTATTTTCAAATTATGTGTTGATTTGAATATTTTCAAAAATAGGAAATGGAGAGAGATGAAAACTTTCAAAAGTGCACGCTACTTCTCCACACACTAAAGGCAAGCATTCTGAACCCTGGCATAATATTTGTTATGTGTTGTTTGATGTGAATACAACACCACCTTGACACGAAGTACTCGTTAATTTATGTGATGATATGATCATACTCATGAGTGTATGATGAAGATTCCTTGCTGTTGGGAATTGATATGCTTGTGATAGTAATCACCCTCGTATGCCTTTCATGCTTACCGGAAGGAATCCGGGAAAGTCTCTGTCTTGGGTGGACACGAGCTTGTTACTGATATTTCGCTGAGACGAGTAGATTCAGTAAGGCATGGTAAGGTATGATGAGTGGTGATTCTGTCGATTGGTGTGAAATATATTTGTTATGCTAATCATGCAGGAAATACTTAAACCTCCTGAGACGACCATAGATCGAGTCTTGTGCCAGTAACCCCCATACTTGCTTCGTGCTACCACTTGTCCCTGCCTTAGGTAGGGTACGGTTCAGTAAGTTGTCAACCCCTTTCTTAGCACACACCATACAGAGAGGCCATGGTGGAAGATACCGGCTGCATCCGGTAGACATGCCACCTGGTCCGGGGGCATGGGTGTTTCCGGTTGGAGCCGAGGGGGTAGCTCCCCTAGTTTGCGCGCGTTATAAATTTTGTGATCCCATGCTAGTCGAGGTTGTAGCCTCCCCACTTAGAGTTTTGCTTAACGGGTGTCGTGGGTGATTCCAGACACTGGTAAGTTAAGCTGGTGTGTGCGGGTCAGGAGTGTTTTCAATTAAAAGACCGTAAACAGAATTAGTCTCGATGGACTAAAGGAATCCGTTACTCGTGGGCAAAGAGTACACCCTCTGCAGAGATTATATCTATTCGAATAGCCGTGTCCATGGTTAAGGACTACAGTCTGGGATGGGTCAGGTGTCGGTCTTAGTGTCGGTCTTCGGAGGAAAAACTGGTAACCAGAACATTGATCATGACATGTGACATATGATGATTATGATTATTATTATTATGGACTAACCATTTGTATTATTTGAATTATTGAGTAACCCTGGGACGGTTCTACCTCCTGGATATTCACTGTGATTCTAAGCCCTTTATGTGGTGTCGCTGAGACGCCCGACTGTGGCATGCCTGCTATTTATTTCTTTATAAGCCCTTTATGTGGTGTCGCTGAGACGCCCGACTGTGGCACGCCTGCTATTTATTTCTTCATAAGCCATTTATGTGGTGTCGCTGAGACGCCCGACTGTGGCATGCTGATTATTTAATTTTCTTTACAAGCCCTTTATGTGGTGTCGCTCAGACGCCCGACTGAGGCATGCTTTATATTATTATCCTTTCGAGGCGTCGCTTCAGACACCCGATCGGTTTATTTTTTTTTTATTATCTAATTGCTTTTTTTCATATTTAATGACCTGCTTGCATGCGGCATGAAATTTATTTCGTTACTGGCTAAGTGATCATGAAAAATTTTCAGAGCATGATTATCATCTGTTATATTATACCTGTGTTCATAATGTTTGCGAGTACATTCAAAGTACTCACTGGCTTGTCCCTGGCTATTGTCTTGGCCAGATTTCTCACTTGGAGAGAAGCGCAATGACGACAGCCCGGAACCTAGGCATCGAAGACAGCAGTCACGCAAAGATAGGAGTTATCCAGGTCAGCTGTCCCTGTGGGAAATGGAATCCCATAGACGCTGATAATCCACAAACCGCTTCCGCCATCAACCACTAGAAACCATTTGGTGTATTCATAAGCCAGAATGGTCTTGTACCTCATATTTTGTATTTTTGCTTGGAATTTCTATATCAAGTTTGTGTCTCATCAGCTAATAGTAATCCTGGGGCTGGTGAGCACAAGGGCCATTTACTGGGAAATTAATATCCTAGAAAACCGGTCCTGACATCCGCCACGAGCTCGACCTACTGAAGGAGGAGAACGCCAACTGGAAGAAGCTGCACGAGAAGAGTAGTTCCTCGGTGAAGATGATGCATGCCCTCGTCATGGAATAGAAGGAGGAGTTGGCAAAGCTCCACATCGAGCACCCGGCTGCTGTCAAGGTACGAAATGCGGCCGTGGAACAGATGATGAAGGCTCGCGTCTAGAAATCCCGCATCATGGACAGAATGAAGAAGATGGCGGAGGATATGCGCGAGGAGATGGAGGTCATGGAGGCGATGAAGAAGCAGTTACGACTCCGCGGCCAGCAACCCTTCATGTACTAGAGAGCAGCACCCCAGACTTGTGTGTGCGGCTTCCTTCTTTTTTGGGGGGGATAATCTTCCTTCTTCTTTTGCTCCTGTGTTTCTTCTTTTGCTTCAGGTGTTTCGTTGCACATGTCACGCTCTCTGTGAGGCATGAATAGAACAATGCTAACAATGAGTGGCGCCGTGGGATCGATGACTAGCAAATTAGATCATTTTTATCGCCATATCGCACTGGGCTGCCATGTTTCGTGCTCCTCTGTCGTACTAGTACTCCAGTGGAAAACTTGAGTATACCGCACGGTTCTTTGCTCCTCCTTAGGTCGTCGGCAACATTTATATGAGCAGTCAAATCACAAGGCCCCGCCTTCCAGCAGTAATGAGCCGTCAAATCACAAAGGCCCTCGCCTCTCGTGAAACCGACCAAGCGAGACTGCCCCGCCCTCTAGCCTTTTAAATGTATACTTTTGTACAGTAGTAGTATCGATGGATTGCGCCATGGAGCAAAACTAACAAGATGAAATTAAAGAAAAAAGGTGGTACATATAGAGAGCGCTCGTCGCCAAATTATGCATATAGTACTATTAAAAAGCTAGTACGTGCTTAGATGAGGTGCTAAAATCTATTAAAGAAATTAGCATACCTATTTAGTTCTTTGACAACTAAACTCCTTCATGCTTTGGGTAAACTTCTCTCATTTAAGTTTTTTTTAGAATTACATATCTCATTTAAGTGTTTTGCGTATGTGGCATGCTTAGAGCGTGGTTAATAGTATAGTCAACTACTGGCTATATGATGTTGGCCATATATATTGTATGTATATAATGTGAAGAAACAAGTGGTAGTACTACCAACTACAAGATGAACTATAAGAAATACTAGTATGTACATACTGAAGAGTTAAAGTAACAAGAATGAACATAACATAGTTCTGCTGGGGGCTCAGCACAACACACCCCTCAAATAAAACTAAGCACCCTGAAATTAAACTAAGCAACTAATCCGGTAGACACTGCATTCGAACCACCATGAGCAACGACACTGCCACCTTACTCGGACTCCTCGTCCACGTGCTCGACTTCGTCCTTGTCCCTCTTCCTCTTGGCTGATACTTCTTTGCTTGAATTGCACACTTGGCTCTCGCTCTTCATCCAACCCTTGTAGATATTGAAACAAAGGTAGGCATCCATTGCAGCGTACTGGATGTGGTCTCTATCTAGTACATTCCACTGCCATGTAAGATGAAACTCGGGCGGAGGTTTCCTTAGTTTACCGTACGAAGGATTAACCATGGCTCCTGCCAGGGTCAGCGTTGAAGGCTAACGGGAGGGCACCAGCCCATTCTTCTGGAGGTCGAAGGGCTGGCCTACAACGAGGCCTATCCGACTCAGGACTCTTCTGTCGTTCGTAAAGTCTACAGTAACAAATTTGACTTTGCCGTCCGCGAGGAAGTTCTTAAAATCCTCGCACTCAACATCGGCATGGCATATGTGGTAGACCAAGCACAAGTTATGCACGTAAACCAGGATTACGGCAGGCTTCTTCCTCTCTTCCTCCTTTAGATTCTTCTCTTTTCCCAGGACTGTGGTGTACTCAACATCTAGCCCAACGACCCACTCATCACCATTTGACTTTTCGAACATGCGTCTGAAGCGAGCAAGGCATCCTTTCACCGTCGCGGAAGAACGGGTGTAGATGACGCCGAACTCATCGCTGGTGATGGTTCTAACCTTGTACTCATCGCCGATCATGGAGATTTGGCACGCCATGGATTTGGGAGGAGGGTTAGGATTAGTGCAACTGCTGTAATGTGAAAGGACGGGACGACTAGGAGCGAACTGCCGTAATGTTAAAGGACGGTCGGGGACTGTGGCACCCCGGCTCAGAGAAGACCGGAACGCCCCGTATTCCACCCCAGGGACAAGTCCTCTGGAATACGGCACTGTTGGCATAGAACAAATCAGCTCTTTATTACAATGGATATGGTTACAAAGGGTACATGGATTACATCGGCATGGCGACACTATACCTGCCCGGGGTAGCTCTATGCTAATAGCGGAGTAACTCTCTCGGCAGCGGAACAATGACGGCGGTGATGGACTCCACTCCGCAGGGACTCTGGCTAGAACGCGTATCCTAGCTCGCAAACTCGGAATCCTCAACAAGCAAGCAATCATGGCATGACCTGCAAACTGGCATGACACGCCAGGTGAGTACTTTGAATGTACTCGCAAGCTCACAACGAACATCAGCATTAAAGCAAGACAATATCATAGCAAAATAGCTACTGAAGTAGATGCAGTAAGGTAAAGCATATTTAATCCATTCTCCGAATAATCTTAGGATCCAATCCGAACCTGCTCCAAGTTCAATCCAAATCATGTGGTCATCCGACCACTCATCTCATAGCCATCCCATGGCTACCATATCATACTCCTGATGCCGTTTGCATGACAAGTCTGACAAACTTATTCTCTTCTGGGTTGTCTCACAACCATCAGAATACTCACGATCCACCGAGTACTTCTGATCTTACGACGAGTTCTTCCATCATTATCACTACTATGGTTGACCACCTAAAGAGGTCTGGACGGATTGTCCAATACCGTGGACATGGCTATTCGAATAGATTTTTCACTCTACAGAGGTTGCGCACTTTACCCACACCATGGAGCACCTAACCTCGTGATCCCATTTGGGTGGACCAGCGTTGCTCCAACGAAACCCGCCTGACCCGTGACTCTCCCATCATACCACCGGTGATCATCCTCCCCCGGAGTCCTGCCCTGGGTGGCCCCTGTGTCACCGCGTGACACCTACCATCGTCGTGGCTAACAAACTGTCCCAAACGGGGACCTGGTACCATATAACTCAACTGGGCTCACAAGGTTATCGCCGCCTACCGGGCCAGGGTAGCGCGCACGCATAACCTTCCCTGTCGGGCGGTACCAGTGAAAGAGCACACGATCAGACAAAGTCAAGGCCATCCCATACCAGCAAATGTGGCTGCACAGATAAGTCCGGACAGGTGACTCTGGATCAACCATGAAGTATCTAATCTCCGAACAATCTCTGTCATGGCTGACACTCCGATATCATAGCAATCCAGTCAAAACAATATCTGGCTAGAAATTCGGTAACCAGTATGCTTAAGCCACTACTACTAACTCATCTCCATGAACTACCGGATAAAATCCAAAATAATCATAGACGGTAATCTCAACATGGTAGTCACCTATCCAAGAATTTACTCGAGCATTGTGTAATCCAATCCATTTTTACAAATAATCATACTTGCTATTAACGTAAATAGTTAAACTATGACATTGCAATGTGATTATGCAGATGAGAGTTGTGGCTTGCCTGGAGATGAAGAAACCATCGGGAAGGAGTGCGGAATGGTCGTGGAAGGAGTTGCCAGAAACAGTTCTCTCTCGGAGGGGCTGTTTACGGGCAAGGGCAAAATAGTCATTTTCACAGTGTCAAAACATTATGAAAATGATACCAACATGCCGGGCTTGAAGAGACGAAGAAGTGGGCTTTGGAATCACCTCGATCGGAGTTCCGAGCAAAAAGATGTGATGGATTTTCTGCCAGGGACCTATCTGTAAGAAAAACCTTCACCAACAGGCCCCTGACTGAAAAACAGAAAGCGCATTTCTAGAAATGCGATTTAGAGAAGAGAAAGCGTACTTTAGCCTGAACAGCACCAGAAACATGTTTTCAGAAGAGGAAAACGTACTTTCGAAAGTACGCTTCCACTTAACCGCGCGGGCCCGCCAAGTCAGCTCCACACGTGCGCCGCCGCTGCCACTTACAACTGGGGCCCACTGGCAGGCAAGGGGAGGAGGTGGTCGTCATCTCCCTCGCGTCTGGCGCCCACAGAACAGGGGAGGGCTCGGCGCCGGCGGCCGCCCCGACGCCACCGGCCACCTCCGGCGACGCGCCGGCCACCGGAGTGGTCAGGGGGAGGAGCCGCCCCCACCTGGAGGGCTTGTTTTCGCCGAGAGGCAGCAGAGGGAGTAGAGCTCCGACCTCCTGGCGGACAGCGACGACTGCTACGGCGAACAGGAGGCGGCAGAGGTGGAGAGGAGGGGTTGAGGCTATGGGGAGGCTCGCCGGGCTCTGGTGGCTCGCCTGGAGGTGGTGGGAGAGGGAGAAGAGGCGGGGCTCGCCGGAATTTGAGCGAGGTTCACTGGCGGCCATGGCGGCATAGGCCGGCAAGGAGAGCTCCTAGAGCTCGGGCAAGTGGCCGGGGAGGGGTAGAGGAGCGAGGGGAGCTGGTGGTGAGCTCGGAGTGCTCGGGGACGGGCTATATATAGCCGCGGCGAGCTTGCCGGATAAGCTCGGCCGCCGTGGCCGGCTTATCTGGGTACTGGAGCTTGCGGGCGAGCTGGCTGGATGGTAGCGGGGTCGGGGAGCTTCGCAGAGGAGTGGAGAGGCTCGTAGGAGCTTCGGGAGGGCTCGAGGAGGAGGGGACAGAGGAAAACGACGACGGCGGACACGGGCCGAACAGCGGCGGCGATCGCCGTGGTGCAACAAGGAAGAATCCGGAGGCGAAGAGTGATCCAGTACGAAGGCGACGACAAGGTGAAGCTCCTGGACATAGCTAGGTGTCGAGGGCGTGAGGAAATGGACGAGACCGAGAGGTTCCATCGCCAGAGCGCGCTGGCTGGCATGTCAGCCGCGCGGTCACCGCGTGTACTGGCAAAGATAGGACTAGAGGGGCTAGCAAACCTTGTCTAGGGTGAAGTCCTTTCTCGCGAAGGAAGTCTGGAAGTGAAAGATCACCAAAAGAAGCCAAGAGTAGATGTGAGGCTTCACTGGAAGTTTTCTGTAGCAAACTTGGCTGCACAACTGTGATCCACAGGGAGATGATAAGAGGCAAATGAGATGTCTGGGAGGTTTAGGGTAGGAAGGACTACAATCCTGTGAAGTTTGGAAATAAATGGACCAAGATTTGATATGGTTGCTTTGCAACTGACCAGTCTAGTCCAGAAACTTGATTAGGATGGAGCACTCACATGGAGTAGCCACTTGAGCTGAAATTTGGTATAACATGAGGATTTGGTCATATGAGAGTGCCCTAAAAATTTCATGCCATTTGGACAAGCCAAAATGGTACTTCCTTCACAATGAACCTCTCTGACCATAATCTTAGAAAATTCTAGGGAATTATTGGGAAGATGAAATGAGCCCAAATTTTGTGGAGATAGGTTATATGGGTAGGAGAATGTTCTGGTAAATTTTCAGCAATTATGGAGCAATATAAAATATGGTTTCTTCACAATGTGAAATTTTGACCAGAAACCAAGATTTTAGGCTGTGCTCACATAGATGATTTGACAGGGTTAAACTTGGTGGAAAGTCATGATTTGAGCATATGAAGATGCTTGCAAAATTTCAACTCATTTGGATACTCCTAGCTGGCACTTGCTTCACAAAGATTCCAGTTGACCAGAAACTTTGGAAATTAGCCAAGGGAGATTTAATAGCCAAATGAAGTTGAATTTTGGCATGTGGCAATGATATGGATAGGAAAGTATTACCAAAAAGTTTGGGACCAAGCAAGAAAATATAAAGAGTACTTGCTTCTCAACTTGACAGCTAGGGCAGAATCAGAAAAGGAATACTTGTGAAATATTTTTGAACATGGCAAGGAAGGGTTAGATATATTTGTGGAAGATCTGACCCAAACAATTTATGAGAATTATTTGGGAATTTTGGGAATGATGGAAATGTGGGTTGGTTCACAACCCAGGACAACAGGGTTATTCCGTTAATAGAAAAAGGAATATTCCCAAGAAAAAGAATATTGGGGTTGGTCCAAGATAGAAATGACATGGTCTTGGGATGGTTTGAAGTTGGCAAGCCACTTGGGAAGAGGAATGAAGAGTGATCCCTCCAGGTTGCAAGACACTAAGCCACAGAAAGGCAAATCCAGACCAAAATCAAAAGGAAAAAATGGGCAAAATCCAGGGTGTTACAAACCTACCCCCCTTAAAGAAATTTTGTCCTCGAGATTTGGTTGCTCAGGGATCAAACATGAATATTTCCACTTGAGGAAACCGTTTCCAACTCGAGTTTCCTTTTTACCTTTGTATAATGCTCCCACTGAGTTTCATATGACTGACTGCCTTGCTTCGGGGTGGTTTGCTTCACTGGACCCTTTTTCTAGCAAATCTTACCTCATATGTTACTCTGACTTCACTCCTTTTGTGTCTGCTGACCTGTCTGGGGCAATAAATTATCCTGACCAAACTATGTGTCCTTCTCGTAAGTCCGAGGGTGGTTCCTCATGGACGTGTCGTGACGGAGTCCAATACGAACGACCGTTCACTGAGTTGTGAACAGATTCCCTTGGTGGACATGAAATCTTTTACTCATTGCATTGGGTGACTTAAAAGGCTGTGTGTCCTCCTGGTTCAAAATAGTACTGTAAATCGTACCGTTCTCCTGGCGGGATCTGACTTCTCGCACGGATTGCTGGGTCATCTTGGGTATCTTCACTATCTTGGGTATAAGGCTCCTACCAAATATTTGACTGTCACCTGTCGTGACCATCATAAAGGTGTACGGTGATATTATCCATAGACTTGACTGATAGCGGTCTTGGCAGCAAAATCTTGTTCACGGCAGGTTAGTTTTTAACTGATTCCCATCTGTGAGGACACATGCTTCAAGACTGTTGTTCATCCTTCTGATTACTCAGTCTGTCGGTACCTCTATATGGATGGTAAGCCGTGTAATGCTTTAACCTGGTTGCTGAATTTGAACTGCTGAGTTAATCTTTCGGCTGTCCTGACCAGCTTGGTTGCCCTCTTCTGACAATTCTGAGCATATCTGGTTGGCTGGGCGGGTTGTCTCGATATGGGGTCCTTGCAAATGGAATAGACCCCGTGGGTGTGTACCCATGGTGACTGGTACCGAGCCAGACTGTCCGGAGTATTTGTACTATTACCATACCTGTATGGACAACCTTGCTTTTTCATTATGGTTCTCTTTGCCTGGATCCTTAACTGAAAGAACTTGGCCTAATATGCTCTTGATTCTTCGGGTGACCATGGGTGCTACTAGGTACCATATTCCGGCAGGCATATTACTTTACAAGTTGTAGCTGTAGGGTAACGACCATCTGAACCCTTGGATAAAACCGGCAAATAAACCAGTAGCCACCAGAACGGTCTTTACAACTCAGATCTGGGACATTACTGGAGTAACTCAACCCCGACTCAAGATGGCTGAAAAGCAGCTCAGAGCATGAGATGGTGTCGATAAGAAGAAAGTAGCAGTTCCCTAAGACGGCCGAAGAACAGCTCAGAGCATAGGGTCACTGCTACGGAGAGAAATTCAACAACTGCCCGAGACGGCCGAAAAGCAGCTCAGAACACGGGCCAGTTGCTGACAAAAGAAATAAAAGTCGGCATCCACCCCGGACGGCCAGAAACAGCTCAGAACACAGGCGTGGTGCCGTCACCAAAGAAAGACGGGCAAGGGTTCATCCGCGTCCCAAACAGCTCACTATTATGCATACAGGGTATTCGGCTATCCTTCTTGCTAAACACTAAGTTCATAGCACATGCTGGCTTGCTTCCAAGACATAGCAGGGTTCAAATTGTACTCATAGCAGACTCAAACCGTGTATATGAATCATACCTTTGGCACGAAATGCATTATGGGTCATGTACACAATTTGCCTTCTTGCTGATGCGATTATTATTGCTGTGAAAGTTGCACTGATGTATACTTGATGCTGATAACCGATCCGGCCAGGATATCATTTGTATTCAGGCCCGATATTCCTGATATAACATAGTCTGCTAAAAATTCCATATTGCTGAGCGGAGCTTCCAAATGGCTATCTTTTCACTGACTCTTTGGGTTCAGGGTCGGTGAGCAACTTCCATAAGGGGAAAATAAGGTAACACCAAGGGCCCAAAAAAACGACTAAACAAAAGCACACAAAGCAGCAAGATCACACACACAAGCAATACCACATTCTATAGCTATTCACAGCAATAATATGCATTCCTACTTAAGCACACAAATCTCGCAAGAACTCCGGTATTACGGTCTAACATGATGTGGCGATGTGCGCGAAAGTGAATCAATGTGTGGAAGAAAGTTGGTGTAAACAAGGCTACACCAAATACGGGCTTAACATCGGTTCCATCTGGATGGACACGGTGGCAAGGACGAACTTTGTGATCGGGGGTCGGAACACAGAAGTTACGACCACATCATCATCAAGCATACGGAAGAAAATCATACACGTCCAAAGAATAGGTGGCGGAATGAGATAGTGGTGGAGAGAAAGGCTTGCAGGCATTGCCCTTTTCTAATAACAAGGATCAGTAAGGGTTGCCGAAGCGGCTAGTGGAATGGCACGATCCGGGATAGAACTTGTCTATCACTAAAACAATAGGGGTGTCGGAAGAGAATAAGTTGGTGTAGTACCGGTGCATCAATCCGACAAGGGATCGACACCACCAAGCACCTTGGCATCACTCCGCTGGGATGAAGATGACACCACACCAAGGAACAAATATGCAAACTAGAGAGCGCAGGTAGGGAATCGAAACCGATGCCACCTACACTCACCAGATCCATCGTTAGTGATAAAACATCTAGTCTATATGTATGCTATGCACAAACAAATGCAACAAACAAGTGCAGCAAACCAACTGGATCCTATACTACCGGTTACTAACGCTCGCACGGTCTAGGGCGTCCTATAGCCAAACCTGCTCTGATACCAACTCCTGTGGCACCCCGGCTTAGAGAAGACCAGAACGCCCCGTATTCCAGCACAGAGACAAGTCCTCTGGAATACGGCACTGTTGGCATAGAACAAATCAGCTCTTTATTACAATGGATATGGTTACAAATGGTACGTGGATTACATCGACACGACGACACTATGCCTGCCCGGGGTAGCTCTATTCTAACAGCGGAGTAACTCTCTCGGCAACGGAACAACGCCGGCGGTGATGGACTCCACTTCGCAGGGACTCTGGCTAGAACGCGTATCCTAGCTCGCAAACTCGGAATCCTCGACAAGCAAGCAATCATGGCATGACCTGCAAACTGGCATGACACGCCAGGTGAGTACTTTGAATGTACTCGCAAGCTCACAGCAAACATCAGCATTAAAGCAAGACAACATCATAGCAAAATAGCTACTGAAGTAGATGCAGTAAGGTAAAGCATATTTAATCCATTCTCCAAATAATCTAAGGATCCAATCCGAACCTGCTCCAAGTTCAATCCAAATCATGTGGTCATCTCACCACTCATCTCATAGCCATCCCATGGCTAACATATCATACTCCTGATACCGTCTGCATGACAAGTTTGACAAACTTATTCTCTTCCAGGTTGTCTCACAACCTTCAGAATACTCACGATCCACCTAGTACTTCCAATCTTACGACGAGTTCTTCCATCATTATCACTACTATGGTTGACCACCTAAAGAGGTCTGGACGGACTGTCCAATACCGTGGACGCGGCTATTCGAATAGATTTTTCACTCTGTAGAGGTTGCGCACTTTACCCACACCATGGAGCACCTGACCTCGTGATCCCATTCGGGTGGACCAGTGTTGCTCCAACAAAACCCGCCTGACCCGTGACTCTCCCATCATACCACCGGCGATCATCCTCCCCCGGAGTCCTGCCCTGGGTGGCCCCTGTGTCACCGCGTGACACCTGCCACCATCGTGGCTACCAAACTGTCCCAAATGGGGACCTGGTACCATATAACTCAACTAGGCTCACAAGGTTATCGCCGCCTACCGGGCCAGGGTAGCGCGCACGCATAATCTTCCCTATCGGGCCGTACTGGTGAAAGAGCATGCGATCAGACCAAGTCAAGGCCATCCCATACCGGCAAATGTGGCTGCACGGATAAGTCCGGACAGGTGACTCTGGATCAACCATGAAGTATCTAATCTCCGAACAATCTCTGTCATGGCTGACACTCCGATATCATAGCAATCCAGTCAAAACGATATCTGGCTAGAAATCCAGTAACCAGTATGCTTAAGCCACTTCTACTAACTCATCTCCACGAACTGCCGGATGAAATCCAAAATAATCATAGACGGTAATCTCAACATGGTAGTCACCTATCCAAGAATGTACTCGAGCATTGTGTAATCCAATCCATTTTTACAAATAATCATACTTGCTATTAACGTAAATAGTTAAACTATGAAATTGTAATGCGATTATGCAGATGAGAGTTGTGGCTTGCCTGGAGATGAAGAAACCATCAGGAAGGAGTGCGGAATGGTCGCGGAAGGAGTTGCCGGAAACAGTTCTCTCTCGGAGGAGCTGTTTATGGGCAATGGCAAAATGGTCATTTTCACAGTGTCAAAACATTATTAAAATGATACCAACATGCCGGGCTTGAAGAGACGAAGAAGTGGGCTTTGAAATCACCTCGATCGGAGTTCCGAGCAAAAAGATGTGATGGATTTTCTGCCAGGGACCTATCTATAAGAAAAACCTTCGCCAACAGGCCCCTGACTGAAAAACAGAAAGCGCATTTCTGGAAATGCGCTTTAGAGAAGAGAAAGCATACTTTAGCCTGAACAGCAACAGAAACATGTTTTCAGAAGAGGAAAACGTACTTTTGAAAGTACGCTTTCACTTAACCGCGCGGGCCCGCCACGTCAGCTCCACACGTGTGCCGCCGCTGCCACTTACAACTGGGGCCCGCTGGCAGGCAAGGGGAGGAGGTGGTCGTCGTCTCCCTCGCATCTGGCGCCCACAGAACAGGGGAGGGCACGGCGCCGCCGGCCGCCCCGACGCCATCGGCCACCTCCGGCGACGCGTCGGCCACCAGAGTGGTCAGGGGGAGGAGCCGCCCGCGCCTGGAGGGCTTGTTTTCACCGGGAGGCAGCAGAGGGAGTAGAGCTCTGACCCCGCGGCGGACAGTGGCGACTGCTACGGCGAACAGGAGGCGGCAAAGGTGGAGAGGAGGGGTTGAGGCTATGGGGAGGCTCGCCGGGCTCTACTGGCTCGCCTGGAGGCGGTGGGACAGGGAGAAGAGGCGGGGCTCGCCAGAATTTGAGCGAGGCTCACCGGCAGCCATGGCAGCATAGGGCGGCGAGGAGAGCTCCTGGAGCTCGGGCAAGTGGCCGGGGAGGGGTAGAGGAGCGAGGAGAGCTGGTGGTGAGCTCGGAGTGCTCGGGGACAGGCTATATATAGCCACGGCAAGCTTGCCGGATAAGCTCGGCCGCCGTGGCCGGCTTATCCGCGCACTGGAGCTTGCGGGCGAGCTGGCTGGACGATAGCGGGGTCGGGGAGCTTCGCAGAGGAGTGGAGAGGCTCGTAGGAGCTTCGGGAGGGCTCGAAGAGGAGGGGACAGAGGAAAACGACGACGGCGGTCACAGGCCGAACAGCAGCGGCGATCGCCGTGGCGCAACGAGGAAGAATCCGGAGGGGAAGAGTGATCCAGAATGAAGGCGACGACGAGGCGAAGCTCCTAGACATAGCTAGGTGTCGAGGGCGTGAGGAAACGGACGAGACCGAGAGGTTCCATCGCCAGAGCGCACTGGCTGGCATGTCAGCCACGTGGTCACCGCGTGTACTGGCAAAGATTGGACTAGAGGGGCTGGCAAACCTTGTCTGGGGTGAAGTCCTTGCTCCCCAAGGAAGCCTGGAAGTGAAAGATCACCAAAAGAAGCCAAGAGTAGATGTGAGGCTTCACTAGAAGTTTTCTATAGCAAACTTGGCTGCACAACTGTGATCCACAGGGAGATGATAAGAGGCAAATGAGATGTCTGGGAGGTTTAGGGTAGGAAGGACTACAATCCTGTGAAGTTTGGAAATAAATGGACCAAGATTTGATATGGTTGCTTTGCAACTAACCAATCTGGTCCAGAAACTTGATTAGGATGGAACATTTACATGGAGTAGCCACTTGAGCTGAAATTTGGTATAACATGAGGATTTGGTCATATGAGAGTGCCATAAAAATTCATGCCATTTGGACAAGCCAAAATGGTACTTCCTTTACAATGAACCTCTCTGACCAGAATCTTAGAAAAATTCTAGGGAATTATTAGGAAGATTAAATGAGCCCAAATTTTGTGGAGATAGGTTATATGGGTAGGAGAATGTTCTGGTAAATTTTCAGCAATTATGGAGCAATATAAAATATGGTTGCTTCACAATGTGAAAATCTGACCAGAAACCAAGATTTGAGGCTGTGCTCACATAGATGATTTGATAGGGTTGAAACTTGGTGGAAAGTCATGATTTGAGTATATGAAGATGCTTGCAAAATTTCAACTCATTTGGATACTCCTAGCTGGCACTTGCTTCACAAAGATTCCAGTTGACCAGAAACTTTGGAAATTAGCCAAGGGAGATTTAATAGCCAAATGAAGTTGAATTTTGGCATGTGGCAATGATATGGATAGGAAAGTATTACCAAAAAGTTTGGGACCAAGCAAGAAAATATAAAGAGTACTTGCTTCTCAACTTGACAGCTAGGGCAGAATCAGAAAAGGAATATTTGTGAAATATTTTTGAATATGGCAAGGAAGGGTTAGACATATTTGTGGAAGATCTGACCCAAACAATTTATGAGAATTATTTGGGAATTTTGGGAATGATGGAAATGTGGGTTGCTTCACAACTCAGGACAACAGGGTTATTCTGTTAATAGAAAAAGGAATATTTCCAAGAAAAAGAATATTGGGGTTGGTCCAAGATGGAAATGACATGGTCTTGGGATGGTTTTGAAGTTGGCAAGCCACTTGGGAAGAGGAATGAAGAGTGATCCCTCTAGGTTGCAAGACACTAAGCCAAAGAAAGGCAAATCCAGACCAAAATCAAAAGGAAAAAATGGGCAAAATCCAGGGTGTTACAGGGACGAGTAGGAGCGAACTGCTAGCGGTTTTCCGATTGTAAAAATGCTTGAGTGGGTCGTGCGAACGGCATGGTAGTGACTTGCCCAGTGGATAAATGGATTCATGCACAGTACTATGGGGGCCCAATTAGATGTCATGTCTACTAGACGCCCAATTAAATGGCTTCATGCATCTGCGTGTTCGCACGTCAAGCGTCGGGAAAATTACAGGTGATATGAAGCTTTCCATGCTCCCATGATACAGGCTTCCGAGAGCCCTTGGATCTGAGATCGAACGGTTGCATGGCGTGATTCTAGACCTGTGGGTGAATATCCTATCCTGGAGGGTTATTCTGCAAATTTTCAGCAACTTAGCATGCGACCGTTCGATCTCAGATCCAAGGGCTGTTAGCAGCCCGTATCATGGTCGCACCTACCACGACCGTCGCCTCGCTCACGTGGTTGCGCCCTTGGAGATTTCAGACGGCTATAAATGAGCATTTCTTTGCCTACTTTGCATGCATGAAACTACTTCCTCCGTCCAGGTGCGTTAGGCTATCTGATGTTGGCATGTCATACATAGTCATCACTTAGTCACTCATACAACAAGGTTAGCTATAAGGTTGGCTATAAGAGTATTTTTTTTACTTCTCTCTATCTCTTTCTTCGTAGTATTTACTGCATTTGCCAAGGAGTAAGGAGTACTAGTACTTGGCACCTGTATACCATGGAGGTGGTCAGGAATCGGGAGACTCACGCCGGTCGTAGCGCCGCAGTAATAATGATAATGGCAAGTCAAATCACAGGGCCCCACCTGTCCAGCGGTAACGAGCCGTCAAATCACACAGCCCTACATTTGCAGCAGCCTACTCCCTCATCTTCTCGCCTCTATGTCGAACCGACTAGGTGGAACTGCCCCGCCTACCGCACAGGAAAAGCCCCGCCCTCAACTTTTAAATATAATTTTGTATCCATGGATTGCGCCATGGAGCAAAGCCTCAAGAAAATGGCGGTACACATGTATACAGCACACCCGTCGCGTTCGCGTCGCACCCCAGACGGTCGGTCGGTCTGGCACGCCACTCTCCGAATGGAACGCGCGTCATATTGCGTTTGCACACACATGTGGGACCGCAATTGAGAACCGACCATAGGCACACTCCCCCGTCCCCGCAAGTCGGCTGAGTTAATAGAAGAGAGAGATGAGCGATAGTACTGGAGCAGTGCTGTAAACACGTCGGTGCCTGGACGATCCCTGCATGACACGGGAGATCAGTTCGTCCATGCATGTGACTAGACTCCAGCAGACGGCTGGATTGGCTATCGTCTACATATCATGCAGGTTGTCTTGTACAGGGCTGTAGTTCTAATGAGAAATCTAAAAAAAGGTTTCTTGTCATCTCGCAATATTAGGTGTCATGTGCTTCGGATCACTGCGAGGGTTAAAATGCGACAACTGCGTTCCTCCAAGGCGCTGGTCATTGGGGGCACATGCACGAAGACTACTCGGCTGCCATCTAGGTCAAGCCGGCTATGTTAATTAGGACATCTATCGATTGACCCCTTTTCTACGAGTTTGTCTTTAATTTGAGCTTTGATCCTTGTCTAGTTTGTCCGTCGGGATTCATGTTGTCTCCTTGGGGCAGTGAGGTTATGGTTTCTTGTCATGTGGCATTTTTTCGTGTTATATGTTAATCCGGTGCTTCAGATCAAAATGACGACAACTGCACCTCCGGGGCACGTGCATGAAGACTTCTCGACAGTCATTGACGAGTTCAAGCCGGCTCCGGTAGATAAAAGAAAACTATTCCACTATATAGGCAGGAGCCTCCGCGCTTGCTTGCTAGTGTTGCTCTCTTCACACTCTCTCGTCCTCTCCAGATCTAAACACGACAGCGGTGGCCACACTGTCTCTCTCTGCTCACCGCTAGTCACAGATCCGGCCGGATCCCCTCCACCGGGGAAGGTGAGAAGGTGCAATGTTCATGCGGTCGTCCTCGGCGATGGCTCTTACCCACTGCCGGCGCGTCCCGATCAGCGTGCCTTGCCGTTCTCTCCCACACAGTGCCAGCTAAAGAGGGCCTTCAACCCCTTCTTCCTCGCTGTCGTAGTGTGGGCAGATCCGGTCTCCCGCCGCCCACCTAGCGACATCTTGGCGACCCTCAGGTATAACTTCCTTCGAAACTGGCCTTGCTCTACTGCCCCAGCTCCTGACGTCGCTGCGTTTGTATCTTTTACTATTTCTCAGGCCCCCTCGTATATAGGATCGATCGGCTATTCGAAAGCCACCTAAATTTTTACTGTTAAGAGGTAAAACTACTTCATGCAGTCGAATCTAGTACTACTTGGTTCAAACAGGGAAGAAAGGGGGTTGGGGGTGGGGGAAGATTTGTTACCTGAATCTAGGACTTGGTCGAAAGAGGAAATAATGGGGGCGAAAAGTAGCAGAGACTGGCTATCCAACTGGTCTCTTGGTCTAATAGGGAAATAAAGGGAAACGCAGTACGAACTCAATATAAACCGATCTATTGGTTGAAAAAGGAAAGAAAGTGGGGACTGGGGGACAAGTCAACAGAGTATGTCCAGCACTAGATTTGCTAGCCTCACACAGTATAAGGTGGCTATACCGAACAAAAATGGGACCAACCCAGATATCCTATTCTGATGTTTGTTGCCCCGAGCCCCTCTTATGTAATGCCACTGGTAAAATGTAGCAGTATGTAATGCCACTGGTAAAATGTAGCAGTCCCACTGTTAAAAGTAAGGACATGTTAAACCATTGTTGTTTTCAATGTAATGCCTCTAGTAATATGAATCAATAGCACTGTTTTTCATGTCCTGCTAAATTTCCCATTAAGATAAGTTGCTTCTTTTCGTTAGAAATGCAACTGTCCTGGTCTGCCTACTCTCCCGTGCCCAAATACCAACTCTTTAGCAGCTATTAATGTAATGTTGCTGGTAAAATGAAGCAATGGCACCATTAAAGTAATGTCGTATTTAACAGTTGTCATAGTTAATCCTAATGCCCACACTAATATCTAGCAATGTTGCTGCTTTAGAAATTGCTACTGTCCTTGTAGGATCGCCATTCAGAAAAGGAACATGCTTCTTTTCATTTGATGTATGTTTCATCACTTGTTAGTCACCCTCCTTTCCACCTTTTTGTGCAAACAGAGATATACATTTCACGCTTGATCTTAGTTGAACTGCACAAATGATATCCAAATTATGGTTGAACATTCCACGAGCTTCATGACCAACCTTGATGTTGCTCAATTTTATTGCAACTAATGAAGAAGAAGCTGCTAGCTCATGGGACATTGCATCATTTTAGGTGAACTGCACAAAAAGGTCCCATGAATTGAATCATCCATGTTGGTGACTGGTGTCATCCCTTCTATGATGGATTTGACTGCAGATATGGTTCCCATTGCGAGGTATGTTCCTTTTTGGTCTGACTGTTTGCCAAAGATCCTACATGTTGACTCTGCTCTTGTGCTACTATTTTGGCACTGCCATGATAAAGCAGTAATGTTATTATTTTGCACCTTAATCTAGTGGCACTATTAATTTGAGGCAATGTTTTGGCACCACTAGTGCCACTGATTTTTTTTATATATCGAAAGAGGGGGTTTCCTCTGATTTCATTAAAGAAACCCAACCATAGAGAACCATTATCCGACAACATCTCAGTGTAAACGGGCAGTTATGCAACTACTACTAGAACGGACTGAATACTAGCAGGAGACAAGTTCGCCACATAAGCTAGGCAGGTAGGGGGACGCAGCACCAGCTTGACCAAGTTTGGATTACAACCCAAATGCTACCAGAAACATTAGGGGGGAAGATAGGGACTGAAAGAGCCAGCTTCAGCATCCCAATCTAAGCACCCCCGGCCTCCATCCTTGCGACGCACGTTACACCTCGCTTTGCCACCTGCTCGACCCTAGTGCCACTGATAAAATGAAGTAATAATACAGTTAAAATAGACCGAGTGTCCTCTCTATCATTTCATTTCCAATGTAGATAAAGAAAGTGCTTCTCTTTGTTAGTATATGTTTCATCAACTAGTCCCATTGTTAATGTTTAAGTGTTTCTGCAAACTGGGGTGCTTAATTTTAGTTGATCTGCACAAAAATAGAGATTGGAATGTCTCAAGGCCCCTCCTTGTACTACCGCTATACACTGATGTTCATCACTGGCAGAAGGTGTATTGGGGAGAATTGGGTCAATTTCCAGTATGACGCCTACCGTATGAGGCGTCGCAGGACCCATCTCGCCCTCGCAGCATGGCATACTGTGATGCTATCGCAATATTTTCCCATTAAGAAAATGAAGTTTCTTCTATTTATTAGTGTATGTTTCATCAACTAGTGCCACTATAATGTAATCACGCTTTTTCATTATCTGTGCAAACCGGGTTATTCAGCTGCATTTTGGTGGAACTGCACAAATGTACGGATGGAACCGGCATATATGCAGAGTGCGAGGTGCCAAGTAAAAATTACCGACACCAACCATGCTCCATCTAAGCATTGGCATCCACCACCAGTGGGATGGGTGGCGCTCTCTGTGGACGGATCTTTCTTGGCAGAAAATCCTCTAATCAAATACTAGTAGCTTATATTGGCACTTTTCTAGGGAGTACTCTTTTCTGAAAGAAGCACCAATCTATTTTTCTTTATTTGTACACAGTGTCACAACTTTGTTTTTGGTCCAGAGCTATTTTAGGGTGATTGGCGTAGTACTCGGAGACTGATTGTAAGCATGATTTTCATTAGCCGTCACACTAATTGTAAGCATGAGCAGATGGAAGATTAGGTTAGTGCGAAGCTTACCTTAAGCCCTACCGCCGCCGTTGAAACAAGGCGAGCGGCGAGGGAACTGTGGAGAATGGTGGGGAAGCGACGCCGCGCCATCCGGCCTCCTCTTGTGGTGGGAGAATGAATACTTCTGTGGCTCCAGCTGGCACTGCACCCTCACGAACGGCACACCGTACTCGATCGATTCGTTATCCTCTGGATGCTCGACCTTCGACCTGTACGCCCACCACCTTCGCCTGACTTTTGCGTCAGGTGAATCTGTCTGCTCCATCGCCCAGAGGAGATACTCGATGAACTCAAAGGACTACGGCGTGACTGCCGCCGGTGAGTACATCGCCGCCGTCTCGCTCTTTCGCATACATTGCCACATGGCCCTTACCGTCCTCGAAATCTCCCACTCGTTATCAAACCAAGTAAGGATCTCCTTCAACCTGGCTAACTTCGCCTGGTCGCCACCGGCGATCTGCCTGGTTCGCTGCTGCATCCTCTCCATAGATGCCCTTCTGAGAGGTCCGGTGCTAGCTTTGGAAGATGGAAGGTGAGACGGTGGTCTTGCAATGGAGAAGAGGGAGAGGCGAGACGATGGTTTTGCTATGGAGAAGATGGAGAGGAGAAGGGTGGTTTTGCAATGGAGAAGAGGGAGAGGCGAGACGGTGGTTTTGGAATGGAGATGATGGAGAGGAGAAGGGGTGGTTTTGCAATGGAGAAGAGGGAGAGGCGAGACGGTGGTTTTGGAATGGAGATGATGGAGAGGAGAGGGGGTGGTTTTGCAATGGAGAAGAGGGAGAGGAGCGTGTGGCAGCAATTTAGGATTGGACGAGAGGGCCGGCGCGCTGTGACTGGATCAAAATCAAAATCAATTTACCCTTCAATTAAGAAAGCGACCCCACATTAACTAGTCTCCCTTGTATTCTGGGTCATATTTGACCATGATTTTCACAAATAAAATATATGTTATATGTTGCAAAAATAATATAATTTGAAAGTACATTCAGATACGAACCAATCGATACAATTTTTGATGACATGCATTCAAATTTTGCTTGCCAAATACAGTACGTGGTCAAACTTTGACCCAAAATACGCAAAACAAAAAAATACTTCCAAGACCAGTGCCGCTCCTCTCCTCTTAAACCACCACCGCCGCTCCTCTCCTGTTCCAATCCAAATCCAGCGCCGCTCCTCTCCTCTTCCATTTCAAAACCACCGCCGCTCCTCTCCTGTTCCAATCCAAAACCAGCACCACTCCTCTCCTCTTCCATTTCAAAACCACCGCCGCTCCTCTCCCGTTCTAATCCAAAACCAGCGCTGCTCCTCTCCTCTTCTATTCAAAAACTACCACCGGCGAGTGAAGGTGCTGCGGAGAAGTAGATCGATGGAGGAGTACAACCGATACGTGTGGCTCGTAGGCGGCGACCCTGTGAAGCTAGCTAGGATGTTGGAGATACAGTCTTGGTTTGACAACCCAGAGCAATTAGCGACGACGGCAAAAGCGATGGCCAAATATCTGGAAAAGAGCGAAAAAGAGGCGATACACCGGGAGGGAGTCACACGGGAGTACATAGAGCTGCTCCTCTGGGCCATGGAGCAAACAGATTCATCGGATCCAATCGTGAGGCTGCGGTGGTGGGAGTATCGATCCAAGATGGAGCATCCACCCGAGATTGAAGGATCAAGCATCTACACGGTGCCGTTTGTGAGTGTGATGTGGCAGAGCGAGCCGGTGGAGTCTTCGTCGACCGAACCCAACTGCAAGAGGAGAAAAACAATTGGCGCGACGACGCTTCCCTGCCATCCTCTCCCTCTTCGTTCACCTCATCCCACGGGGCGGCTGTCTGCCGCCGAGGAATAGGAGGGAACTCCCCCCCCCCCCCAAATAGTCTGAGGAGGAGCTTAGGGTTGTCCAGTATTTGCAGGTTGTGTTTTGTGTTTCATATTTGATAGTACTTTCAGATATGAATGTCTTTTGAATTTTAGATTTGCTGTATTGAGCATATGAAGTATTTTATGAATTCTAGAGATCTATTTTTAGCACTTTAAAAAATGTAGTTTCATATAAAAGTGCAGACAATGTGATTCTCAGAGAAGAAACTGCAAGTTTTAGTTTCAGATAAGAAACTGCAAGTTTCCGAGGCAGAGCATTTATATTAACACGCCCTTTTCAAACAGGGATAACATCATGTTGGAAGTTCTATTCATGGTCAAAAATGGAACTACCAGCCAGTTAACATCATGCTGATCAACATTCATTCATAGCACATCTTCATATGATGCACAGTTAAAAAGATATGCTATTTTCAAAATGCCCACACAATGTTGAGTGTGTTGGAGGTGGTGTGCGTAGATGACAATGGGCACCTACATGTCAGAGGCAGAGGCAAAAATTTGTGGATATTTTCACTGCATCAGGTGGAATCGAACGCGGGTGGAGCAGCGGTTGGGGAGTGGAACTTGGCCACTGGGCTACTCCAGTACTTTCGCTAGAAATTAGGCACAACATCTACCACTACTGTAGCATGTCTATGGCCCTACCAGGTCCATGGCCGTACGCAAGCAAGTGCCTCATTGAAAAAATACTTCCTCCTAATGCTATACTGACGTTGGGGTCCACGGGTTTCTCAACGTAGTTACTAAAGGAGATAAATTTACGACGAAGTCATCGAGGAGCTGGCATGTATCATTTATTATCAGTGGGCCAACAAGTATCATCTGGGTTGTGGGCTGCCCAGTCTAGGTTTTCTTTTTTAACATGTGCAGCCCACGACATGCCAGTTTGTATTTGTTTGAGGGTCGTCATGTATCGAACGGCCAATGGCCCTCCCATCCTAGGTTTTATTTGTTCTCAAACATCCGCAGCCCAACTTATGTATTTTTTTGAAGAAAACGCAGAGGTCTGTTCTATTTTTCTATATAAGAATAGGAACGCCAGGTCCAACTTATAAAAATACATGTTTAACAATAAAATCCTGTTTTTTTTACTTAAGGTCAACGAAAATACAGGTGATTGTGTACAAAAGCTTGGTAAGATTTAAGCACCAATGTAAATAAAGCACTTATTATTTAAATATATTTATAACAAAATGCTCAGCCCCTGTTTATTTCTTGATAACATTGCTGCGCCCAACCCAACATTATAATTAGAACCAGCCCAGCAAAATCATGTATCTCGAGAAAGTGCAAATGGGCTGTAATTTTTTAGGAAAAAATAAATGGGCCGCATGGACGCTACATTATTTGTTCACCCAGGCCAGCAAATTCGTGTATTTCTAGAAAGTGTAAATGGGCTGTAGTTTTTTTAGAAAAAAATAAATGGGTCGCATGGACGCTACATTATTTGTTCACCCAGCGCAGCGAATGGACTGTAAATTCTAAAAAAATGTGTTGAATATGTGCGACATTTTTGGAGGCTGAAATGTGGGCCAATAGGTCGAAGCCAACGCAAGGCGTTGTCAACTTAGTCAACAAATGATTCTGACATCGATAGCCGTTGGATTTACATCCAACGGCCGGCATTCATCTTCAATCTCTCGTCTTCTTCCTCCAGCGCCGCCGGGACCAACTGCTCCCGCCTCCGGCTGCTAGCAGCTCTGCTTAGCATGCTTTGCTGCGAGGCGCTACCCCACCACCGGCCAAGCCATCCCTCCACCTGTCCACACCTCCTGTTGTTCTCCGCCGACTGTAGAACCACGCCGCACCAGAACCAGTTAACCCTCGTACACCTCTCCGTCTGTGACTTCACTGTCGCGTCTTCCCATCACTGGCTCGTTGCTGTTCGGGGCCTCGCCGTCGTCCACCGCCTTGGTGCGCTCGGCGCGGCGTGATCAACATGGTCAATAAATGAGAGTCATCGGAAGAGGACTGTACATGGAGAGGTTGACAGTGGGGACGCACCAGGTCCATGGATGCACGCATGCAACCGCCTCCTTATTATGCGAAAATAAAATTATTCCACCCCCTGAAAGCTGGGACCCATCACGTATATCTTCGCAAGGAAGGAAGTGCCTCCTTATGCCTGCCCCTGATAGCTGGGACCCACCAACAACATCTTTGCAAGCAAGGAAGTGCCTCCTTATTACGGGCAAAACATATATGATTCCGCCCCTGACCGCTGGGACCCGCCAGCTATATATTCGCACGCAAGGAAGTGCCTCCTTGCCCTCCCTGACAACTGGGACCCACCCGGTCGAAGCGTACGTAGCGTTGTCTATGTACATACCGGTCGATCGGTCTGTCTGCCACGATGAGCCGTG
Organism: Thinopyrum elongatum; assembly: GCA_011799875.1. Classification (NCBI taxonomy): domain Eukaryota; kingdom Viridiplantae; phylum Streptophyta; class Magnoliopsida; order Poales; family Poaceae; genus Thinopyrum; species Thinopyrum elongatum. The sequence goes on along the minus strand of CM022297.1, from coordinate 350,757,592 downwards.
GCCAAGTAAGGAATGGTAGCAGTTCAGGCAGTCCAATCAAAACCATGTACACGTACGTACAGCCAGATGCCAAAAAATACGGCCACGTACGTACATACGGGCGGGGTCTCGAAGGCGTACTCGCGCATACGTACGGCCAGGGCTCGTGCACATGGAGAGGCAACGGACGGCATCAACGACGTCCTGTTCATCAGAAGCCAATCGGCTGGGTCGGAACGGAGAAACTACGTCGTGTTCATCGGGAGGCAACGGAATGCGTCGTGTTCATCGGGAGGCAACGGAATACGTCGTGTTCATCGGGAGCCAATGGCTTGGACAGAACAGCCAAAACGAGGTCTGGTGTATAGCAGAACGGAGGAAACGGGCCTTCTGTTCGACCACGTATGGTCGAGATGGGGTCCTGTTCATCGGGAAGGGTCTGGCGTACCGCAAAACGGAGGAAACGGACTTCTGTTCGAGTGCCTACGGTCGAAACGGGGTCCTGTTGATCGGGAGGGGTGTGGCGTACCGCAAAACGGAGGAAACGGACTTGTGTTGGAGCGCCTATGGTCGAAACGGGGTCATGTTCATCCACCGTCTACGGCCTCGCTCCAGCCTCCACGGGCTACTGTTCATCCACCGTCGACCTCCTCCAGCCTCCACGGACTACTGTTCATCCACGGGCTACTGTTCATCCAACCTCCATCGGCTGCTATTCATAGAGCCACCACAAGGTCCTGTTCATCCACCCCCAACCGGGTGGGGTGCCGCGGCCTCCTCGGGGTCCTGTTCATCCAGCGGCAATGGCCTACTACCACGGGGTCCTGTTCATCCAACCCCCACCGGGAACTGTTCATCCACAGCCAACCAACCGGCTCGACTCACCACGTCTCGACTCGTTCTACGTACCGCGCGCACGGTAGCAACGGTCACTGTTCATCGAGAGGCAACCCAACACCGGCTAGCTAGCTACGTCTCGCACGGGGGCTCGATCGGCTTCAGTAAGCAGCAGCAGTGATCGATCGCTCGGTTCAGCTAGCAGCTGCAGTGAAGGAATCGCTCGGGTTCAGTCAGCAGCCAAGGGATCGATTGCTCGGGTTCAGTTAACAGCCAAGGGATCGACCGCTCGGGTTCAGTAACATGCGATCGCTCGGGTTCAATTAGCCAACGCCTCGCAAACACGCGCGTACACGAGAGAAACGTGCAAACCTCCGTGCATCGCTCGGCCCCGACGACCCACCGTAACCGGGAACTCCCCGATATTTTCCTCGCCCTCGCTTCTACCATGATTTTTTTCCATCGTGGACGGCCCAAAGAATGTCATGCAGCTACGTCTCCGGCCCGCCCAGGATGAAAAGCCCATTTTCTGTCATGATTTTTTCATAGAAGTAGGAGCCCACCACATCTATGATGATATGTGATTTTGTCACAATTATCATCATAGAAGTGTCATAAGCATGACAGAAAAAAAATCGTTCGGCCCAAAATGTCACGAATGTGTCTTTTTTTTGTAGTGCAAGGCGACTTAGAGTTAGGATCGGTCATGGAGCATGACCCGACCCAGACTCTTGTAAGCCGGCGGCCTCGACCTGTATATAAAGATGAGTCCCCAGCATAGAATAGGGCAAGTTACAATCAGTCGAGAACTAGGTCAAGCGAACACGCTCCCTTGTAATCGATACTCAAGCAATAAGCAACAAGAGCAGGAGTAGGCTTTTACCTCCACCGTGAGGGGCCGAACCTGGGTAAACTCGTGTCTCTCGTCCCGCTCAACCCCGACAAGTTAATCACCATTGCGATGGCCTCGCACCTAAGTCCTTTCACTACGACATCTGTCGTGACAAAACCACAACAGTTGGCGCCCATCATGGGGCCAGCGCATGGTGGTTTTGAGTTCTTGAAGGGCTCTTTCCCAGGGATCGAGGGATACGCCGTTGGCAGGATGACCAAGAGTCGCCGCGGCAAGCTCTACATCGACGACGCTGGCTGGGGCCCCGAGGCCGACTAAATTGAGTACGGGTACCGTGTCCCCTTCGACGGAATCCATGTCTTCATCGGCAAAATTGGCAGATCTGAGCCTAAGCCGGACATCTGCACCGACATCATCGAGCCGGCTTGGCGCACGCAACCCGCGCGGGACCAAGCCGGGCGGAAGCACGTTTTCGTGGGCTTCACGCAAGGTGTGGAACTTGCGGAAAATTCCGCATCTAGAGGAGAGACTCTCATCTGCTCAGGTGATGAGTCCTCGATCGGAGAGACGGAGTCCATCTACCAGCTTCAAAACAGCGGGATTGGGGGCTGTTCCGATGGTGACAGTATTCCGGACCCCTACGAGCCGCCGTGTCGAGCCGCCATCTTCATGGCAGGCATGATGCCGACTCTCAACAGCATGGCGGCTGGAGCGACAACGGCTACTGACCCCTCAGGGTTCGGCTCAAGTCTTATCTGAGTTGATGAATGAGTTGACAACCTTAATGGGGACTAAGTTCACGGCGGAGAACCAAGCGGAGCGTAACAAAGAGATCGCAAAGCTTAGGGAGCAGATGACCAAGGCCCAGGAAGATATTAGCGCAAAAAACACCCGGATGGCAATGGTGCAGGCTCAGATTAATGCTGAGTCAGAGCACTTGAAAGAAGAAGCTTGGAGTTTAAGTCTGGATCAAAACACCTCCAACGCAGTCCTTCGGGGTAGGCACCAGACCCGTTTGCCTTTAAATTTTGAGCCCATGAATCTGTTCAACACACCGCGGGCAGGAATAAGTACTCCACCAGTTATACCCCCGACTGTAGAGGCGCCTGGGAATAGGGCGGTGGCTCAGCCTCGTCAGTCAGAGCCAGCCCGTAGGGGTCAGACCCCGCCTCAATGTTTAGCAACACCGCCGGGTCATTTTTCGAACCTGATGGATAACATGGTGGCAGCGGCTACCTGGCTCAATGCGCTCCCTATTACTGGTGAGTTGCCCATTGCAATGGAAGCACGGAATGCCATTGAGCTTCTTCAAATGATGATTGCACAGCAGGAGAAGTATTCATACAGTCGTGATCGTGTGCACTCAACTCCTCTCCCGAGTCGTAGTTACAGTCGGCATGTTGAGTCGCCCGTGGTCTCCAGCAGTGAGCAACGCCGTAACCCGCCCCGTGATAACCCGCCCCTTAATCCATGAACTGATGCTCAAGTAATTGTGGATGAGGCCAGAGCCCGCCGTGAGGCGGCGGCGGCTAACCAGGGAGCTTATCAGCAGCCTCTGGTGACCCCTTCAGCTTCGGTGGGCGTCGGGTCAAATTCTAGGACCATTGGGGTGCCGTGTCTAGTGCCGGCTTTGCGTAATGAGCGCCTACCCAAAGATTTTAAGGGCCCTCACAAGGTGCCCAATTAGACGGCAGATCTCCCTCTAGAGTCTTGGATTGAGAGCTATGAGCTAGCCATGGAGATGTTGGATGTCAATGATGCAGTCTGTGCCAAATATTTCACTATGATGTTGGAAGGACCGACTCGTACATGGTTAAAGAACCTGCCCCCAACTCTATCAATACTTGGGTGGAACTAAAGGATAGCTTTATCAAGAACTTTCAAGGAACTTGTAAGCAGCCAATGACAACTGTTGATTTGGGGCACTGTGTGCAGCGAGAAGATGAGTCATCTCATCATTGGGCTCGTCGGGTTGCGACCATCATTCATTCTTCGGAAAGTATTGGGGTGGCTCAAGCTGTGTTGCTCTTAGAGAAAATTTGTCATTTTGACCCACTGAAGCAGAAGCTAGGGCGGCTTAAACACAAGTGCACAGACATGGGCAAGCTTATGGATGTACTTACCAGGTATGCTTACTCAGATACTACCAAGGATCCGAGCTCTGATGATGATAAATCTGGTAAAGGCAAGAAAAAAGGCGATGGCAAGGGCCAGCAGCAACACGCCTCGACTTAGCATGGCAATCAGAATAACCAAGGCAATGGGGGGAAGCGCAAATACTCTGATGGTGGGTCAGATTTTGTGGCTAACACCAACGTCGGGTTTAAAAACCAGCGTCACAATGGTAATGGCAAGCCGCCTTTCAGTGGAGGAAAGCCTTTCAATCTTGAGGCAATGCTCAATGACCCTTGTCCTAAACACGGTTATCCTAACAAGCCGCCTACTCATGCTTGGAAGGATTGTTACATCATGTGGGAGTTTAGGAATCAGAACCTTCAACAGCATCATGGTAATAATAATGGGCCGCCCGGCGGGTCAGGATCTAGTTTTCAGGGTTCCGGCTTTGATGGTGGTGGCTCAAATTCTGGCTATCAGGGTCAGGGTAACCATGGTGGTCATAATCAACAGTCTGGTCAGGGTAATCAGCAGCAAAATAATTAGTCAGGATATCAGAGTAATCCAAAGCAGCTTAATGGTGGCCAGTATCATGTCTTACTACAAACACGTGCAAGCGTGACCGGAAGGTCCATAAGCGAGCAGTCAACACGATTGAGCCGGCAGTGCCTCAGTATTTAAGATGGTCAGAGTAGGTAATCACATGGAGCCGGGCGGATCACCCGCCCCGAGTTGATGATCCGGGTCATCTAGCCCTGGTGGTTGCCCCTTAGGTGGGTGGTTATAAATTTACAAAGGTACTTATGGATGGTGGCAGCAGCATCAATATATTGTACTATGATACTTTCCGTCGGATGAGTCTGACCGACAAGGATCTCAAGCCGTCCTCCACAGTATTTCACGGAGTGGTGCCTGGCAAGTCGGCTTACCCCGTTGGGAAGATATCACTAGAAGTGGCCTTTGGTGGTGAGTACAATTATAGAGTAGAGACACTATGGTTTGAGGTGGTCAAGATCAAGAGTCCATATCATGCCCTGTTTGGACGGTCGGCTTATGCTAAGTTCATGGCTCGCCCTTGTTATGTGTATCTGCAGCTCAAGATGCCAGGGCCTGAGGTGACAATCATAGTTCACGAGAATAGCAAACTCGCCCTGGAGTGCGAGGAAGGAGATGCGGCTTATGCAGAGTCGGCTTGTGTCACGGAGGAGCTCAAGTATTATAAGGATAATGTTGACCCGACTGATATGACCCCTCTGAAGAAGCCCACCACTGAAAAGGACCCTTTACTCAAGTTTAAGTCGGCGAAGGATACACAGCAAGTTGACTTTGTCCCTGGTGATTCCTCTCAGCAGTTCACCATTGGGACAGGGATGGATCCTAAATAGGAAAGCACGCTCACCGAGGTCATCCGTGAGAATTAGGACATCTTTTCCTGGAAACCTTCTGACATGCCAGGTGTACCGAGAGAATTCACTGAGCACCACCTTAATGTGGATCCTAAGATGAAGCCTGTTAGACAGTTCATCCATCGTTTTAATGAGGAGAGGCATAAGGCTATTGGAGAAGAAGTGGCCCGGCTCCTAGCTACCTGGTTCATCATTGAAGTTTTTCACCCTCAGTGGTTGGCTAACCCTGTACTTGTGCTTAAGAAGAATGGCACTTGGCGTATGTGTGTTGATTACATAGATCTTAACAAGGCGTGTCCAACCGATCCTTTTGCTCTCCCCCGTATCGACCAGATTGTGGATGCCATGGCGGGTTGTGAGAGTTTGTGCTTTCTGGACGCTTATTCTGGCAATTATCAGATCAATATGGGAGTGGAAGATCAGGAAAAGACAGCTTTCATCATCCCCTTTGGAGCTTTCTGTTATGTGTCTATGCCTTTTGGGCTCAAGAGTGCCCAGGCGGCTTACCAGCGTTGTGTTTAGAATTGCCTTCACAAGCAGATTGGTCGGAATGTTCATGCTTATGTGGATGACATTGTGGTTAAGTCAAGGAAGAAAGAAACCTTACTTGATGATCTGAAGGAGACCTTTGATAATCTTAGGGTGTACAAGATGATGTTTAACCCGGCTAAGTGCATTTTTGGCGTGCCGGCAGGCAAATTGCTAGGTTCCTGGTCTCAGAGCGGGGCATCGAGGCTAACCCGGAGAAGATTGAGGCTATTACCTCTCTTTCTAAGCCGGCATGTTTCAACGATGTTCAGCGCCTAGCGGGTCACATTGCAGCCCTGAGCCGGTTCATAAGCCGCCTTGGGGAGAAGGCAATTCCCCTATATCAGATGATGAAGAAGACTGATCATTTCGCCTGGAGCGATGCAGCTAATGAGGCTTTTGAGGCGCTCAAGAAGCAGTTGGCTGAGCCGCCCATCTTGGCTGCTCCCACAGACAAAGAGCCTTTGCTCCTGTACGTGGCGGCTAATAATAAAGCCGTCAGTGTGGCAGTTGTCGTAGAGCACAAGGAGGCGGGTAAAGAGTATCTAGTACAGCGGCCGGCTTATTATGTCAGTGAAGTTCTCACGGAGTCCAAGCAACGATACCCACATTGGCAGAAGCTAGTGTTTGCGGTGTTCATGGCCAGCCGAAAGCTTAAGCATTATTTTCTTGGACACCCAATCACGGTGGTTAGTTCTGCTCCACTTGGTGACATAATTCAAAACAGAGATGCTATAGGCCAGGTTGCTAAGTGGGCAATTGAACTTGGATCACACCATCTGAAGTATGTGCCCAGAACAGCCATCAAGTCTCAAGCTTTGGTGGATTTTATAAATGATTGGTGTCGGCGTTCTGGGAACGGGGGTACCCAGACTTGCCTGCCTGCAGCCCATGACATGGCTCCGTCGACGGCTTGGTACGGCCCAGCTTCAGCGGCAACAACTCAAGACCCTCGCGAGGGGCCAAGCCTCGCGAGGCGGGCGACACCAAGACCTCCACGAGGAGCGGCCTCCTCAGGCTGGCTCCCGAGGAGCGGAGATCTCTATGCAAGCCTCACCTCGTGAGGTCCAGATGATGTGAGCCATTACAACCAAGGCCAGGCGGGCGCCAGCGGGCGCAGTGTACCAGTTTCCTCTTCGGTGCTAAAGAGGCAAGCGCAGGCGCGGAGTCCCAAGGAATCAGCCAAAGGTTTCCATTCCCATGCAACAAGATCAAGACCACCAGGACGGCAGGACGGAGGTCATCACCAAGCCCACCACGGCGTCACAACCAGAGGCTTTTGCAGGCGAAGACCACTTTTGTCAGGATAGCATGTACTAGTTGTCCCCCTTCGAATTTGGTCGTTGTGGGATCCCGTCCCGCCTTTTGTTTGGGAATAGGACCAAGGCCACTATAAATAGGACTTAGCCACCACCATAGAGGGGGACGGATCATTCAGATCACCCTCACCCACCAGCTCACTCGAGCACAAGAACACCTCTCCTCCTGAGGTTGTTCGCCACTGTACTAGTTCATCCTCAGCCCCTCGAGGCCAATCCACCACAAAGTAGGAGTAGGGTCTTACACCGCAAGGTGGCCCGAACCTGGGTAAACTGTTGTGTCTTTTTTCCTTACAATTCGTCGAGCTAGGCTGTGAGATTAGCGAGTAGGCAGACTGGGGAGGACGAGTTCTTTGCATGCACCCCAGAGTTCGAACCTCTCAAGGGTTTGCGGAACCCGAAATATGACATTTGGCACGCCAGGTAGGGGTGTGTCGAAGCTTCACCTCTCCGTCCGCCGCACTCCGCCCTCGCCGTTCAGTTCTCATGGCGGGTGCCTCTTCTCCGACTGGATCGACGGGCGCGCATGGAGGCGTCGTGGGTCTCCGATGCTGAAGGTGGTACCGATGTGCGAGATAGCAACGATCGTCTCTGGTCTGCTATGATTTCATACTTCAGCTCTCTAACTTCGCTAGGCTCCGTGACCTGGATCCAGTCTTTTTCATCACTTCTTTTAAACGCGAGGACTAATTGCGGCGTGTTTGTTAAAACAAACTGCAATTCATCACAGGGCTTCATATTGTAGTCAGACAACAGACTGCTCCAATTGTGTCCAGTAATATAAGTGATGGACAGTGCCTTCGTTACTGACACATCATAAGAAGTGAAACCTGCTAAAATAACCATCATAGAGGAAACCAAATGGTTTATTCTGTAACGAATGTGACATGGCAAAACCTGCATCGTAAAATTGCAGGAAAGGTAAGAAAACATGATAGTAAATCAATAAGATTTACTTGATGTGACACGAGTGAATCCTTACCAGGATATCACTATGTTCAAGTTCTAAATAGAAGGTTGACCGTCCAATTACGGGTGGCATGCAGGGCCCCGACTTACTCCCACAAGCAGGACAGTCCAAAGGTCGTGACAACTCATATGGAGCGAACATCCATGGGACTGGAAATCCTGGTGGGTGCGATAAACCCTGCAATGCATACAGATATTGGAGTGTAACCATAATTGATAAACCGTCCTCACAAAAAAGATGATTTGGATACTTCAAAATATACAGACTGAATTGAGTGGACAAACATTAACATAGACTGTTCTCAGGACTCACCACACAACAAAAGCGGTAGTACTAAACAATACAAGGTTCACACATACAAATTAAGTACTGAACAATAGTACTTACTACACACAAGCAAAGTTGCACTAATTAAACTTTGCAGACTATTTCTTGCCACCGACCTACGGGATGTACCCAACATAACTGACTAGGCCATGGACTTCGTGAGAGATGACTACCGGCACCTTCGCCATCTTGTAAACCTTGGAGAACCTAACAGAGTGGTCTTTCCACTCATAAACATGATGATGAAGACAGTCCGCATCAGATTTGTCGGGAAGCTTTACAAGAACCACACCCTTCGTAATCGAAGGCACAGCTAGGAAATTGTTGTGGTGAAGTACACCCTCGAGAACACGAATGACAACAATGCTACAGGAAAACACTTGTTCACGACACGTGGCGACAAGGACACAACAGCTGGATGGTTTAGTAGTAGAACACATCCTCAGGTCTTCCAATTCACATGGCATGACTTTGAGAACTTCATATCCCCCGGGGGCCTGGTTCTAATTCAAACAAAAACCAAATATTTTATTACTACCTCCGTTCAGAAATATAAGATGATTTTTCATATTTTACTCCATATAAGACTACATATACGCACAGAAATGAGTGAACAAAGACACTAGAACATGTCTACATGAGATGCAAAAAAAAGTTAGAACATCTTATATTTGTGAACAGAGGGATTACTTGAAATATCCATAACACAAGTTACTAAGGCTACTATAATCTCTTCCAAGGCATGAGAGCTAAAATCGTGCATTTCCTACAGCTAGCATTGATGTTGTTCATAAATTAGTTGAAAGTAATCTATAAGAAATCAGTGTTATGTGCAAAAATCATATGTATGTCAACCTCTCGCATGTTTTGGTCAAAAGAGCCATTTAGAACAATCATTTGGCACACAAAAATCACATACAAGATCGCCCAGAAAGTTGTACTACTAGTACTAGTACTAGTATTGCGTGTTAGATGAAAAAACACGATCAAGATCGCCAAAAAGATTGTCAAGAAGATAAATTACCTGGACTGGCTTAACAAGGGATACCGGAGAGGGGGGCTTGGACAAGGCGATGGCCTTGAGCTTGTCTGTGGTAGTCTCGCCGGGGTGCTTGTGCTTCTTCGTACCCTGAGCCTCGACGGTTTTGGCCAGAGCCATAGACATCACTTCGGCCGGTGCTCCAGGGTCCATCAAGAAATTGTCAAATAGAAATAAAAGAAAAGAAACCATAATCACAAACCCAAAAGAAGAACAGAGAGGGAGTTAGGATCGATTGCGGGGTTGCAAGACCGGGCCTTGGCCAGAAGCAACACCATTGATGCGCTCACCTTTCCTTCTTTGGGAGAGAAGAACAATGGCAGAAGTGCGTCGGGGTTTTCTTGAAGAAATGAGGAACAAGATGAGGGAGAAGCGAGTTGGGGTTTTCTTCAAGAGAGGAAGATGAGGGAGAATAGTGAAATGATGGTTGCTTCGTCAGTCCAACTTACTGCTGGAAAGGTGGGGGTTTTGTGATTTGATGGCTCATTGGGCATTACTGCGGCGCTTTGACCGGTGTAGTCTACCGTGCAGTTGTGCACTCTAGTACGGAGTAATTTAGTGCATGGCAAGTGAACCCCGATGCTGGTTGTCCCACACATCGGCGAAAGTGAGTAGCAAGGTTCCCGACGACCGTCGAGGAGGATCCGCGCGGTAGAGCGTGTCCACTGTTTCTGAAGAAAAAAAAATGATTACAGCAAGCGTTTCCACTGTTACGACGGAGGAGTGCGAAACACGGTAGCCACTTGAACTTACACAGTACTCCTACTACTAGGGCATATGCAGTGGTTCATACGTCAGTAGTACTATAATCTTGTTGCTAGTGTAGTAAGATATGGCGATAAAAATGATGTTGTGCGCATGTCAACTATGAACAGTAATGTAACACACCCCTTTTTTGACTGTCTGGTCGAGAATGAACGGTGAGATCAATGTCAACAGAACTAGGTCTATAGCGCACGGAGAGTACAATGCTATAGTACTCCACGGAACATGAACCATATGAAGCACAAATCTGTGTTAGGTAGGGTGTATGAAGGGTGCATGGGAGCAAAAGTTCCCTTCTCGACCCACTTTTGCATGCTTGGCAGAGTGCATGAAGGGTGCATGAGTCCAAACTAGGTTAACACAAATACACTAGGAGCATGGAGAGCATGCATGAAGAGGGGTGTTGAGATGAGCATACATGAAGAGGGAACAACTATGTTGAGATGACAATGCAACCAAACACACCCGCACGCTTTGTGCTACAGTGACTGACCTACACCGTCTGACTTTGATCCAACGGTCATGTTGCGCCGAGACATGCCCATGCATAGGACGCCTAAACACCACCAAAGTCCCTCTGCTTCTCGAGGCGCATGACGGTGGTGATGCAGGGTGCCACCACACGCAGAGCCCGCTCTCGGTCAACGGGAGCCAGCTCGTCAAAGACGGCGTCCAATGGCACGAATGGATTCTGGTGACGAAGCCCTGTGAGGATTCGCCTGGCAACGGCGACGGCCGCCAGCAACCCCTCCTTGTCCAGCTCCACCCCCACCACTGCGCGGAGATGGCTCAGCTCCTCAGAGATATAGGTGAAGAAGGAGACCAGGTCAGGAAGCCACAGTTCATTGAAGTCGATGGGGTGGTCGAACGGTTTAGCCCGACGGCCGGCATGGTCGCACTGGCACGACGGTAGGCATCACACAGCCGCAACACGTGTGTGGCAACATAGTCCAGCAAGTGGTTGAGACGATCCTGGACCTCGTCACGATCGGCCCACTCACGCTCCAGCTGGCTCGCCTGACCGCCTACCATATCTCCCGCTTTCTGCAGCAACGCCGCCGACGCCTCGAGCATCTTTGTGGTGGATGCTTGCCGCTTTTGAAGCTCCATGAACTCCTGCACATAAAGGAGGAGCATGGCACTCCTCTCCTCCTTGAGCTCAGAGAGCTCCACGTCCTTGGCCCTGAGCTCCGCATCCTTGGCATGGAGCTCCTGTGTCAGGCGCCTCACCTCAGACTCTGTGATCTGGTGCGCCACCATGGAACCAGGTAGAAGCAATGGGGAGAGGAAGCAAAGGGGGCAAAATGGCTGAAAGGCAATGCAATCTACGGGAAGGCGGAGGGTGAATCTTTTGGTTTTCACCATGGGAAAACACCACTCGACGACTTTTCACATCAGTGAGCACCACCCGGGGTCACCATGACTAATTGCTGCCGTGCCTGCTCCCGTCAATAAAAAAATAAAAATCCTGCCCCGCCTGCCGCACCCAAAGACCAGAGCAACGTAGCGATGGATATTTAAATTTACCTACTGGCAAGGAGAGAGAAAAAGGGGTGAAAAAACAAATGTGGCGGCGGCCTAGCTAATCGGTCGCACTAGCCCAACTAGCTAGCAACCGGGCTTCACTGATGTACTCGGCGAGAAAGGTGGGCTTTTGTGATTTGATGACTCATTTACTTGCTTCGGCGCTACCACCGAGGAGGACCCATAAAACGCGTGGTAGGGCGTCCCACGTCTCGGCAAGGAAGAAAATATGCGTGCACCACCCGGGAGGACCCAGAAACCGCGCGGTAGGGTGCGCCACATCTCGGCACAGAGGGAAAATGTGCGTGTAAAAATATACTATACTACCTATGGTTCAACCTCGGGACCCAGCCAGTCGGTCAAAAACACCCCACTAGCCACACAGCTTCATCATGCTAACATGGCACGAAGGATAGGTCTGGTTAGCACCGTCTCGACCAGCCACAATGTCTCTTGTTCTAGGCGATTCATCTATTTTCCAAGCATTTTTTTTAGTTATAATAACACCATAGCCAGCTCGCACCACTCTTCGTGTGTGCCCGTGCGTCTAAAGGTTGTACTAGATGGAGAGGAGAGAGAGATCACAGACATGGGACCCACCAGTAAGTGAGTTAATGTTCATGCACGTGTTGACAAGCCACTCCCTCTACTCTACTCAATGTAATACTTTATAAAATCAAAGAAATGAAGATCGATCGATACATGAAGTGTGTGTGGGGGGTCGATGGAGATACCTAAACACAACATTTGCATGTACATAGTACTAGACTTAATATTCATGTTTCAGTTTACCGTTGCATTTTAAATATTGAATTGAGGACTATGCATGGCTTACATTTTATTTTTGAATTCGTGTCATACATGCATGGTCTGGAAAAATAGATGCACTATACTTACTGCATTGTTGTTGTATTCATTTGTGTGTGTGGGCATATGCTTGAATACATACAAAGTTTTCTCACCACCATACCGTTCATCTTGTAAATTTGAATTTGCAATGAAAAACTTACTGTGGACACCATGAAATGTGAAATCCAAGTTGAGATCACTATATCACAGACTCACTCTAATTCAAGAAATCATCATAAATCAATTACCGTGCCTTTTAGAATGATCAGTTATTTGCAAGGAAAATACAGGCATTGTAATACACTAGCAAAAGAGCCCGTGCGTTGCAACAGGGTAATAAAATTTATGTTTCGCCACTTATCACAATTGCTCTGTCTCGTCATTGTCATCAACCTATTCATCCTTCCGCCCTTTTGCAAGTTTTATTATGTACACGCCCTTATGGTTTCCATCATCATACTGAGCAAATGCTAGTTAGAAAGGAGAGGTGGAGGTCAAGGCCTACTCTGAGTGCCATCTTATTAACTGGAGCCTCCATCTGTTTTACTTTCCTTGTCAGCAAAATTAATGATATTGATTTGCTTGTATCTGGGTTATATAACCAAATGCTCCTCATGGACCTAGTGTCCAAATCCCTTGGTGGTAATCATTATAGCTGCAATAGAAGGCTATGATGTTGCATTGAATATATTTGGGTGGGATCATGCACATGGAAAAATTTGGTACCACCGATGGTGAAGGGTAAGAAAGATGTAGGTTACCTAAAAATATATTCTACTTGAAAAATAGTACTCCCTCTATAAAGAAATATAAGAGCATTTCAATTCTTTATAGAGGGAGTACGTGTCAAATATTGTATGGTCCGGTAGAAAGCATCTACCTAGCTTTCACGACATCCGTTACTATAGGTGTTGTTGCAGTTGACAGTCAGTTGGTCAGCAGGCAAAGGCATGTACATCAGCTTGAGCTCTGAGTCGGAGAAGATATGTGAGGGACCGATTCAACGGGGATGACCGCGTTGGCCTCCCAGCGAGAGACCTGCTTCTCCTGTGAGCTCCCACTCGAGGGAAGCGAGGCATGAAGAGCCAACCTGGTTCCTAACATCTACGAGCTCCCCATCTCGTTGTAAACTTGTAGACTAATGAATGCGAAATCACAAGTATGTTTAGGGCGATCAAAAGTTGCGATAGCAGTACTTCTTGTCCCGGAATCTCCATGCAGTGCATATACGTATAAATGGTATAATCAATCACAAGATGACCAACTTCCCTATGCTAATATGTGCATACCATGTGATCATCCAGGGTCCTTTATACCATTGATGATTGATTAATGGAAGCAATGGCTGATACGATCAATATAGTGGTACTAACATACCTGACGGAAATCTATTGCATGGCGTCTAGATCGATGCGTCCGCGCGCGAGGGCTGTCGCTGGAGGCGGCGACGACTTTGCTGAGGCGAGCCTATTTTTTGAAGAAGTGTGTTGGTTCTGATATTTTTATACATGTATATATCTAGAGTCCTATGTCCACGTATAACAGATTCAGATGGAATATCGGGGAGAGATGAGCGAAAAAACTGTGTGTATCATTTGTGCCTGACTCGGACGAATGCGACTTAAAAAATTAGGCCGACAAAAGGATTTTTCACGTATGTATGTATATTTAAATTTTATACACATCTTTCTCAAGATTTTTTCATATATAACATGCTATATTTTGAGTTAGTGTTTAAAAGATAAATATTTTGAAGAGCATTTTAATCTGTCAGAAAAAAGAATGATTAAACGGGAAAAGGTAAAAAAAGATTAGAGAGCCCGCAAAGGGAAAAAGAGTTGGGAGAGCCTAGGATTCGTTCGGCAATTTAAAAAAAAAGATTCCTTTCGCACTCTCGAATGGTAGCACCCGATGGTGTACCAGCCAGTCCCGGGCTCGTGTCCTGCTGGTGGCGTGCGTGGTACGCACATTAGCCAACCCCAACCAAAAGAACTGTGATATTAAACTCCGTGCCTCCACTCAAGCCTCCGCGTTTCGAGTCGAAATATCTGGCGGACAGAATTCCAGCCCTAGGAAATTCCCCTCATGTCCCCGGTCCATAATGACTACCGATGAATAATGTCGTGATGCTTTAGTAACCAGCCCACGTTACCTACCGTGCCGAGCACGGTTCAATTCCCTCGGTCGCCGTTACCCAAGGTCACCCGTCAACTCCATTGCCTAGTACTAATAGCACTACACCAGGATGAGCACAGAATGGAGCTCCGTTTGTTCGTGCCTACTAGAGTTACTATATCAGGCAATGCACTGGTACGGAGGGATTATCCTTTTACTCTGCATATATAACTTGTCTAAAGTCTAACTAAGCAAAACGTTTGATCAAATCCTTTCTTAAGAAATATTAACATCTACAACAGTAAAGATATATCGCTTGAAAATTTATTTCATGATGCAGGTTATGATATTGTTTCGAATCCTAGATTTTAAATTCCAGAAAATCGAAAACTGACATGAAATTCATGAAACTGAGCATAGTCTCGTGATATGGCACGAATAGGCTGTCGTAATTTTTTTGTTCAATTTGAGACAAACTGCTTATGAAAAGTTGCACAAACGAAGAGCCAAGGTATTTTGGAACAAAGATGTGTCACGTTAACATGAATAGTTTCACTATTCAAACCATGGGCGTTTGACCTACGTGCCGCCATGAGTCTCGCTTCTCATCGACAGGTGCCGTCTGAGCAAGCGTGTGAGTCGACAGGAGGCATGCGAGCAGACCGCTGCGCCGCCTGACCGGGAGGCGTGCGAGCAAGACGCTGTGCAGGCTCACCGGGAGGCGAGCCCTTTAACCAGGCTCCGCCGCCAACCTTCCTCCCAACTGCCCCCACTTTTAATGGCGCCGGCGCCGCAGTTTAAATCACCACCACACTCCCCGGTCTCGCTACAATCTTCTCTCTTCCTCTCCGATTCTCCTGTCGCCTACCTCCAACTAGCCTGACCTCACCGTACGCCATGCCGCATCACGATGGGCTGCCCTTAGTCTTCCAATTTCCGGAGGAAGACACCCAGCCGGAGTCTCAAGAACATAAGGCACTTTGGGACGAGCTTGAACTGGCCTTACGGGAAGATGCCGCGCCTGTCCCCGCTCCTTTTCCAGCTCACGTCGCCCCGACTGCGCCAGCACCCATCCCCGTGGCATTGATGGGCTGGGAGCCGCACATTGTCGTCGAGCTTGAAGCCACGGGGTTCCATGAGGTCCCCGCTTACTTTCACGCGCCCGTGCACCCGCCAGCACATGCGCCTATGTGTGCACTGACGCGTGCGCCCGTGCTAGTGCCGTGCACACGAATGTCTCCGTTGCGCCGTTGCCAGCGCCTGTCCCCGCTCCAGTGCCAGTGCCCCCATCAGCAGCATGGATCGCCACCGTCGACCGCTTCCTTGCACCAATGCCAGTCGCCGCCTCCCACAAGTTGGCTGGCTCCTGGAGACCGAAGTCCAGAACATTCTGGCCTTCCTTGAAGCTAGGGCCAACGTCGAGGAGTACGCCAACAACGGTGCAAGACGCCGCCGTCGCCGCCGGTCAGTGGACCGTCGACACACAGAGCACAACATAGGAGCCGCTTCCAGCCGCAAGACGCCTCCACCGCCGCCACATGATCTAAATTTGCCAGGAAAAACGTTCAGATTGCCATGCTTAAAATCAAAAAGTTTGGGATTTATCATTTCCGTTTATTTTAGTTCGATCGTGGCATGAATGTAAAAGTCGCAGTCAAACTGAATGAAACCTATGGTTTCATCGATTGAATGTTCTGCTAGAGCCGTATCAATTAATTATAAAAAGTCATAAATATACAAATTTATCCATGCATTTAATTATTACTAGTAGATAAACAGTACTGCTACTAGCATAACTTGTCCGTCACGGTCACTTTTGTTCCTAAACTTGTTACATATAGTACTAATAGTACGGGAAACTAGTGCCATAACTTGTGAACGAGTCCAGATACGGTCAACGGCAACACCGCCCGCGCGTTCTTCGTGTTTGCCCGTGCGTCTAAATGTAGAAGGGGAGGGGAGAGAGAGAGAGAGAGAGAGAGAGAGAGAGAGAGAGAGCACACATGGGATCCACCAGTAAGTGAAGGGGAATAGTATGTGCTGATGAGCCGGTCCCACTAATCTACTAAAACTAATATAAAAACAGGTTATCCATTAAATAGGTTGTGGTAATATAAATACAATATATCAAATGAAGGGGAGTACAACAAACATTGCTACTATGTTGCCTATTAACATGTGTCTGGAAGGCCCTGGTCGCATGTGCGATCCTCATCCTTTTTCATTTTTAATTGATATATGGGTCCAAATTTGTTCCATGAGAGGTGGGCCCCCGGGTGTGTAGTTTGTAGCACTTTAATTTCTGGGTCAAAAATTATTCCATTACAGGTGGACTCCCGGTGTGTAGTTTGTAGCTTATTTGTAATTATTAAAGAGAACACTGGAGTTTTTTGCAAAAATACCATGGTGCGACGTGGAAGGTGAGAAAGGGCGTGCGAGAGAGCGGTGACCGAGCCAGCGGGAAATCAATTGGGGGAGGGGCGGGGGTTGCAACCGTGTTTGGAGTAGTTGTGGTGCAAATGCTACAAAAATATAATCTAAACCCACCGGAATAAATGCATTCACAAATTAATCCAAGGGTGGAGTCCCCCTCGCAATGTAAATAGCTCCGGCTCTTCGAGCGATGGAGAGGTAGCTTCAATGTGTGGAAGAGACGGCGTGAGAAAGCGAGGTCGATCGAGACATAGATAGATAGAGAGACAAAGTGAGTGTGGCTCGGCATTCGTTAAAAAGATATATATGCTCTGGAGAGATATTGTCCGATTGAGCTTTTGCGAAGGGTGAGGGTTGTAAGAGATAGCTTGAGAGATGATCCAGTCACAGACAGGTAGATATATCACTTGTGCATGCGAGGAAGCAAGGTCAATCGATACATGTATAGAGAGAGAGAGAGAGAGATTGAGCGAGTGTGGGTCGTCATGCGGTCAAAAGAGTGAGATGGGTTGGAGAGAGTGACCTAGATAGACAATGTGTGAGAGAGAGTGTCTCTACTCATATAAAATTTATTTTGTCCAATGATCTTCATGAAATTTTTATTATATCCCTCTTGAATATCTATCACTTTGGGACTAGTTTCATATATTGCAATTGCTTTTGACAAGCTCAAACAAATCTAAGTGAAGAACATGAGCATAAAATTTTCCGTCTCTCAAAATAATATAAGTGAAGCATGAGAGAATTTCTTCAAAAATTTACTAACTCCCAAAAAAATCTAAGTGAAGCATGAGAGCATTTCTTTAAAAATATTAAAGCACACCGTGCTAAAAAAGATGTAAGTGAAGCACTAGAGCAATTCCATAGCTCAAAAAATTTAAGTGAAGCATAAAGAGCAATTCTAACAAATCATAGCATAATTTTGGCTATCTCAAATAGGTGTGTCCAGCAAGGATACTTGTGACAAACTAAAAAGAAAAACAAGCAAAGACTTAATACAAGACGCTCCAAGCAAAACTCATGATATGTGACGAATAAAAATATAGCTCAAAGTAAAATACCGATGGTCGTTAGAAGAAAGAGGGGATGCCTTCCGGGGCATCCCCACGCTTAGTTGCTTGGTTATCCTTGAATATTAACTTGGGGTGCCATGGGGCATCCCCAAACTTAGGCTTTTCTTACTCCTTATTCCTTCATCCATCGTGATCTCGCCCAAAACTTGAAAACTTCAATCACACAAAACTTAACAAAACCTTCGTGAGATCCGTTAGTATAAGAAAATCAATAACTATAGAAAACCCATTCAAATTTTGTTATTGCATTATATCTACTGTATTCTAACTTTACCATGGCTTATACCCCCCGATACAATCCATAGATTCATTAAAATAAGCACACAATGCAAAAAAAAAACAGAATTTGTCAAAAACAGAACAGTCTGTAAAGATGCGAATTGTTCGCATACTTACGTAACTCCAAAAATTCTGAAACCACAGGAAAACGTAGGCAATTTGTATATAAATCTTTTGTAAAAAATTGAGAATTTTTTATAGCTTATGAGAATTTCTAAAATTATTTTACTGGACACAAAAGTTTCTGTTTTTCAACAAGATCAAATCAACTATCACCCAACATGATCCCAAAGGCTTTTCTTGGCCCAAACACTAACTAAAACATAAAACACAATCATAACAGTATCATAATTGTGCAAACACTCAAGAATAGAAAGAAAAAGGCAAAAATAAACTTTATTCATTGGGTTGCCTCCCAACAAGCGCTATCGTTTTATGCCCCTAGCTAGGCATAATGCATAGATTGAAGTATTGTCATCTTTAGTTTCCAATTCCTCAATCACATAACCAATTTTCTTCAAAGATTTAGCATAAAGATTTTCAATAACAATACTCCTAGGAATGAGATTGAAAAATTCATTCTTGCAAGTAGGGTTTCTAACAACTTCAACAAAGTCGGGGTGAATACTAATCATCTTAAGATCTTCTTTGTTATTATTAGAAGTTGCACCCTTGTTCTTAGTGACTTGAGTAATCTTGTTAATTTTTACGGGAGTTTTTTCAATAGTTTTAGCAGAAGCAAAAGCCGAGCTCAAATTACAAAAAAAATCTTCCAATTTATCAATCCGAGAAGGGCTTTCTTCAATTCTTTCATGAATTACGGTGACTTTTTCCTTTAGCAACTTAAAGACCTCTCCCGCTTTTGACCCAATTTTATTAGCAAGATTATGCATTTTTTTATCTAAGTTTTCAATATGTTCTTCGGTAAGCATATTCTTTTCAATAGCATCAAGCCTCTGCATAACATGCTTGAGTGTTAAAGCAGTTTCATTGATAGTGAGAGGTGGTGAACCCACTAGATTTCCCATAGCATTAAAAGCATCCAAAGATGGACACATCAAGAAATTCCCGCCGGTAATCATATCAAGGACGAATCTATACCAAGTGGTAATGCCTACATAAAAACTGCGAAGAAGAACAATGGTAGATTGCTTATGAATAGATCTATTATGAGCATTGCAAATTCTATAACAAGCATATTTTAGATTCTCCCATCCCCTCTTCTTAAAATTAAGAACTTCATTCTCGGGGGTGCATGCAATAGAGGAAGAACTAGCCATAATGATAAAGTAGGCGAACAAGATCACACCCAAAAAGATAGATCTGACGACAAAACGGCGAACGAAAAAGAGGGCGAATAAAAATGACAAATTTTTGTGAAGTGGGGGAGATGAAAACGAGAGGCAAATGGCAAATAATGTAAATTGCAAGGAGATGAGATTTGTGATTAGGAACCTGATAGATGTTGATTATGTCTCCCCGGCAATGGCGCCAGAAATTCCTTTTGATGTCGCTTGAACTACATCAGTATTTCCCCAAAGAGGAAGGGATGATGCAGCACAGCTACGGTAGGTATTTTCCTCAGTTATGAAACCAAGGTATCAATCCAGTAGGAGAACCAAGCAACACTATGTAAATTGTACCTGCACATAAAGAACAAATACTTGCAACCCGACGATTAGGAGGGGTTGTCAATCCCTCTATGGGTAACGGTGCAAGAAATTGTCAAGTTGACGGGATAAAAATTGTGTAGATTGGATAAACAGATCTCGATAAAACATGAAATAAAATAAGTAGCAAAAAAAGTGCAGCAAGGTATTTTTGGGTTTTTGGAATAATAGATCTAAAAATAAAAGCGAATAAAAATAGATCTCAAAGCAAATATGATAGAGAATAGACCTGGGGGCCATAGATTTCACTAGTGGCTTCTCTCGAGAAAATAGCATACGGTGGGTAAACAAATTATTGTTGGGCAATTGATAGAAGATCGAATAATTATGACGATATCCAAGGCAATGATCATTATATAGGCATCACGTCCAAGATTAGTAGACCGACTCCTACCTGCATCTACTACTATTACTCCACACATCGACCGCTATCCAGCATGCATCTAGTGTATTAAGTTCATGGGAAAATGGAGTAATGCAGTAAGAACGATGACATGATGTAGACGAGATCTATTCATGTAGGAATAGCCCCCATCTTGTTATCCTTAATAGCAACGATACATGTGTGTCTTGCTGCCCCTTCTGTCACTAGGAAAGAACATTGCACGATCGAACCCATCACAAAGCACCTCTTCCCATGGCAAGAAAAATCGATCTAGTTGGCCTAACTAAACCAAAAAATCGAAGAAGAAATATGAGGCTATAAGTAATCATGCATGTAAGAGATCAAAGAAGACTCAAATAATATTCATGGATATAGATCTGATCATAAACTCAAAGTTCATCGGATCCCAACAAACACACCGCAAAAAGAGTTACATCAAATAGATCTCCAAGAGACCATTGTATTGAGAATCAAAAAGAGAGAAGAAGCCATCTAGCTACTACCTACGGACCCATAGGTCTACAATGAACTACTCATGCATCATCGGAGAGGCACCAATGAGGATGATGAACCCCTCTATGATGGTGTCTGGATTGGATCTCATGATTCTGGAACTTGCGGCGGCTGGAATTGTGTTCCATTGACTCCCCTAGGGTTTCTAGAATATTTGGGTATTTATAGGGTGAAGAGGTGGTGCGGGAGGCCATCGAGGTGGGCACAACCCACCAGGGCACGCCTGGGCCCCCAGGTGGGTTGTGCCCCCCTCGGGGCACCCCTCTGGTACTTTTTTGGCCCATGTTGTTTCTTCTGGTCGAGAAAAATTCTCCAAAAAGTTTCGCTGCCTTTGGACTCCATTTGGTACTGATATTCTGCGAAGTAAAAAAGAAGCAAAAAACAGCAACTGGCACTGGGGACTATGTCAATAGGTTAGTCCCAAAAAATGATATAAAGTTGCTATAAAATGATTGTAAAACATCCAAGAATGATAATATAACAGCATGGAACAAGCAAAAATTATAGATACGTTGGAGACGTATCAGTCAGCTCTTCCCCCTTGGGAGATATTATCTAGAATAGAGAAGCCACTGGGCGGGTTGCTAAGTGGGCTATTGAACTTGGTCCTCATCATCTCAAGTATGTCCCAGAACAGCCATCAAGTCTCAGGCTTTGGTCGATTTCATCAATGATTGGACTGAGCTACAAATTCCTGAGGAAAAGCCGGACAACATGTATTGGACGATACACTTTTATGGTTCAAGGAAATTGGAAGGCTCTGGGGCTGGAGTAGTTATATCTTCTTCCTGAGGTGATAAATTTTGTTATGTCCTCAGTATCATGTTTCCTTGTACTAACAATGCAGCTGAGTATGAAGCCCTCCTTCATGGTCTCCGTATGGCCAAGGAGATGAACCTTGGCTGGGTTAGATGCTTGGGCGACTCAGATCTGTTGCTCAACAAGTTTCTGGCAAGTGGGATTCCAAGGATCCACTTATGGCGGCTTATCGTCAAGCAGTGACTAACATCGCTGGGCATTTCAAGGGGTATCAGGTCGATCACATTGACATGCGGCTTATCGAGGCGGCGGATGCTCTGTCTCGACTCAGCTTTCAGTGTAAGCCGGTTCCTCCCAATGTTTTCCTTGATGTTCTTCATAACCCTTCTGTCAAGTTACCTTCCGAGGAAGACCATGCTGTTCCTGACCCGGAAGCTCAGTTGGTGGCGGCTCTTCGTGCCATCCTAGATTGGACGGTACCCTATCTGACCTACTTAACATGAGGCGAGTTACCTGAGGATGAACTTGTCACTCAACAGATTGTTCGATGTTCTAAGTCTATGGGTATTGTCAATGGCGAGTTGCACAGAAGGAGTATCACTGGAGTTTTTCAACGCTGTGTTTCCCCTGAAGAAGGGCAAGAGATCCTCAATGAGATTCACTCTAGTGATTGTGGTCATTGATACGTTTCCGTCATATCTATAATTTTTTATTGTTTCATGCCAATATTATACAACTTTCACATATTTTGGCAACATTTTATATGATTTATTGGACTAACATATTGATCCAGTGCCCAGTGCCAGTTCCTGTTTGTTGCATGTTATTTGTTTTACAGAATATCAATATCAAATGAAGTCCAAACGCGCTAAAAATTTACGGAGAGTTATTTTGGAATATATGTGATTTTTGGGAGGTGGAATCAGCGCAAACGGAGGCCCACGGCCTCCACCCTCCACCAGGGCGCACCAGACATCCCCTGGCGCGCCCAGGTGTCTTGTGGGCTCCCCGTAAGTCGGTTGGAGCTCTTCTCCGTGCGTGAGAAAGATAATTTATGGAAAAAAATTGTGTAAAAATTTCAGCGCAATCAGAGTTATGGATCTTCGGGAATTTAAGAAACGGTGAAGGGCCAGAAAACAGGAATGCGAAACAGAAGAGAACGGAGAGATAGATCCAATCTAGGAGGGGCTCCTGCCCCTCCACCGCCATGGAGGCCATGGACCAGAGGGGGAACTCTCCTCCCATCTAGGGGGAGGCCAAGGAATAAGAAGGAGGAGGGCTCTCTCCCCCTCTCTCCCGGTGGCGCCAGAGCGCCGCCGGGGCAATCATCGTGACGGCGATCTACTCCAACAACTTCGCCACCGTCAACACCAACTCTCTCCCCCTCTATGAAGTGGTGTAACCTCTCTTCTACCCAATGTAATCTCTACTTAAACATGGTGCTCAACGCTATATATTATTTCCCAATGATCTATGGCTATCTTATGATGTTTGAGTAGATTCGTTTTGTCCTATGGGTTGATTGATGACCGTGATTGGTTTGAGTAGTATGTTTTATTTTAGTGCTGTCCTATGGTGCCCTCTGTGTCACACAAATGTGAGGGATCCCCACTGCAGGGTGTTGCAATACGTTCTTGATTCGCTTATGGTGGGTGACGTGAGTGGCAGAAGCACATACTCGAGTAAGTGGGTTGTTGCATATGGGAGTAAAGAGGACTTGATACTTAATGCTATGGTTGGGTTTTACCTTAATGATCTTTAGTAGTTGCAGATGCTTGCTAGAGTTCCAATCATAAGTTCATATGATCCAAGTAGAGGAAGTATGTTAGCTCATGCCTCTCCCTCATATAATATTGCAATAATGATCACCGGTCTAGTTATCGATCACCTAGGGACAAATGACTTTCTTGCGTGACAAAAGCTATCTACTTCTATTATCTTGCAATTTATTCGTAGTTTTATTCTTGCAAAGTACTTCTAGTTTTATTCTTATTCTAGGTAAAGCGGACGTTAAGTGTGTGTAGAGTTGTATCGGTGGTCGATAGAACTTGAGGGAATATTTGTTCTAACTTTAGCTCCTCGTTGGGTTCGACACTCTTATTTATCGAAAAAGGCTACAAACGATCCCCTATAGTTGTGGGTTATCAAGACCTTTTTCTGGCACCGTTGCTGGGGAGCAATAGCGTGGAGTGAATATTCTCGTTGTGCTTGTTTGCTTTATCACTAAGTAGATTTTATTTTCTGTTCTAAGTTGTTCTCTATCTCTAGTTATGGATATGGAACACGAAATACCAAAAAAATAGTTGTACTTGCTACTCATGGAGATGGCGAACCTCCTAAAACCCTCGATGCTCGTTATGTGAAAAATATTAAACGCTACTTTGATAATCCTGAGAAAACTCCATTCAACTTGATAATGGGAGAGACGTTGGATCAACGTGAATACTTTAGGGATTATCGCTTGACTCAAAAAGGGAAACTGTTATGGGATCAAATTGAAATGTTGCAATGGTATGCTTGGAATTTATGCCAGAAATATGATTATACTTGTTGCTCTAGGATGAAGGCTCGACACCTTCACTTTTCTTGTAAACTTAATAATAATGAAACCTTGGCTTCTTATGCTAATGGTAGATGTGATTACTATGATGTGGAACGAATAGAAGAATTGTTACTTTTAAAGGTGCTTATGAACTTTAATCTTTGTTTGAAAAGTATGAAGATTTTGATGATGCTGTTTATAGACCTAAAATTTTTGCTATACTTAAATATTGCTATGAGAATTCACTACTGCAGGATGCTGCTAACGCGACACTACGATCAGAGACCCTTTGACAAAACTATGTGCGATGCATTAATCTCAAACGGTGATGTAAAAAAACGTCAAAAAAGATGTAAAACATTTGCGATGGCGGAGACATCAAACACAGTTCAGATTTTAGTTACGTGTGCGATGCGGGGCATATGGTTGATCCATATGAACTGTTTGCGATGAGACAGAACAACAGAAACGGGCAGCCATATAAATGTGTGTGTGATATACGGCATACAGTTCGCTCCAATGAACTGTTTGCTATTAGGAAATGTAACAGAAACAGTCAGCCAGATCAAGGTGTGTGTGATATACGGCATACGGTTCACTCGGATGAACTGTTTTCGATTAGGGAACAGAACAGAAACGGTTCAACTTAACAAGATGTGTGTGATATGCGGCATACAGTTCACATAGATGAACTACTTGCGATGAGCCAAAAGAACACAAACGAGTCGTGTAAACAAGATGTGTGTGATACGCGGCAAACAACTCACTCAGATGAATTGTTTGCGATGAGAAATTATAACACATACGGTTACTACAGTTAATTCGAGTGCGATTCTGTGTGTACAAAAAACTTTGAAAAATGCAAACTAGTTGCTTGCGGTGGCTAGGAGTATCGCACACGATGCATTTGCGAGTACTCGTGTGCGATGATTAGTAAGTTACACATACGTTTCCTTATGTTAACACGTGTGTGAATTTGCAATATGGACAATTAATATGCAAATGCCTTCTGGACATCGGTGCTAATCGCCACGTCCAAAACATGGACTTCCTCTACTCTACCACTCTACCGGGCACACGCTTAAACTCAATGAACTGTGTATGATACTAATACTTTCCATGAAAATTTAAGAACTTGGCTAACAACATTTGAGTAACATGTATATAGTGATTACACTATTCGACAAAAGGAGGATCTTCGTAACACGGTTTTGACAACCATATGGTCCATATCTACATACTTAACATAGTAACAACTATCTCATTTTAAGAGGCTGAGGGCCAACAACCATATGGTCCATATCTACGTACTTAACATAGTAACAAATAGCACATTTTAAGAGGCTGAGGGCCAACAACCACAACTATCCGCTGGAAGCAGCTTGATCACGGTGACTCGGCATCTCGTTAATGAAAAGGAAGAACCCTCCTTTGCCTTGGTAGAGCATGAGTAGAACAGTGTCTCCAATTTTCCAATATGGATGCATTGCCACGACAAGCGATAACTTGTTAATTTTAATGGTTCCATTTCTACGGGAAATGCAATACCTTGCAATCACTTTGGCGTTATTAGCAGGCACAAGTGTAATTCGACCACGACGGGAAATCGATACAGGAACAGCTACAGTGGGCAATTTCTGTTGAAATGTAGAATAAAACCAATTGTAACATATCGTTGAAGATATATATAGTTTATGAGCATCAACATAAAAATAAGACTTTGTATCAGCGTTTTGTGCACACAATTGGTCTTGTTCAATGTGTGCACCATAGGTATAATTAATCCCATCCAAAATCTAGCGTTCATATGTTGTGCTATCTCTGTCAGATTATCAACAAAGTTTATGACATGCTTCAAGTCCTTCCAGTGAAATTTGGTATGCTTAGTAACATACAGATCGTTAACTATGCATCCAACATATCCTACTTAAAAGGTGGAAATGTATTATTTATTCAGAACTTTGTTCAATTGGTAAATAGAATTTGTTACTGCCTAGGAACGGAGTCAGAAAATTAAATCACAATTGGTTGCTTAAATAGTGATCAATTAGTCAGAACAAATACCCCAATTTTGCTAAGTAATATGCCAGCATGGAGAAAGTTGAAAGGACACTAACCTCGATCAGACTTTGATCGGCTGATGATGTTGGGGAAGTAAACATCCATGTTAATTAGACCAGGCTGTGGTGCACGCGCTAGAATTTTATTGCCGGCTTTCAGTTCATAACACTTAGACATTTTTCTCCAAAGGTCCGCATCAAAATAGGAGTGACCATCTTTATCAAGTTTTATGCTAACTGTCATTGTAAATCCATGTTGCGTTATCAATATGACATCCATGGAGTCATCAACAAAGTAAAGCCCAAGATTTCCTTCTACTCTTGTTCTTGCAAAGCAAGGGATGTACTGCTTGAAATGAAAATTAAGATCATAAATTAGATATATTGAAATAACAGAGCAAGATGCAAATATGGGAGTAACTCATAGAACAGATCAATATATATCTGAAAGCAAAGTACAAAATAGATAATTAAAAATAGATAATGTAACAAAGATTTGATGCAAATATGAGAGTAACTGAATGAACAATACATCATGAATTTGCCTAATATAGGGGGGGGGAATCGGCTTCGACATCTAGGCTGCACGTGGCACCGTACCTTTTATCCAAATGTAGCAATAGACGGTATATGTTCACAAATTTAGGCCATACCGACCGTGGTAGGGTGAGATTGAACATACCGAGCACTCCCTGAAGTCATCCGGAATGGTGAGATAGAACTTCGTTTCTGACTGGCCGTGACCACACTTGCCCGATTTGTGCTCGCACTGTGGACACATGAATGAAAACCCTCGAATCAGCTAGAAAAAAAATGAATCCACGGTGATTTCCACCGGTTGATTAACAGCGACGGACGGACTGCAATAAGACATGAGTGAATATTTCGCTAAATTGATAACCTTCTCCATGAGAAAAATCCCCGGCCCAATCCCGCAGAAAACCCCAATCGACCAGAGTCTAGAATGTCGGTGCAAGTCGGTGCAGATAGGCGGCGACAAGCGGTAGGGGCGAAATCCCGTGCCGTTTGGAGCGCGACCTCCGCCCGCCGACGACAGCCGTCGAGCTTAGGGTGGCCGCCGCGATAGAAGTTGATGAGGTGCAGAGTTGCGGAGGAGTCCGCGGCGAGTGGTTGGGGATGAAGTGGGCGAGGGTTTTCTTTTTTCCTTTTGCATGTGTGGGTGAACACACACGGTTCGCAGAGGAGACGGAGATGAATCGTGTGCGATAGTAAATCATCGAGATTGAAAGGGAATCCAAATTTCCTTTGTCCATGAGTTTTTTTCTACGATGAACATAAACCCTGCAAATCACCATGTTCAAATTTGGCACTTTTCCGGGTTCATTTACCATATTTAGGGGATTATGTGCGTTTTCGAGGCATTAATGCACATAATTCAAATTCAAACAATCGGTGCATGAAAAGGTGCACGAGAACGGTTTGGAAAACCATGCTCGTGCTATTTAGTAAATTCTCATGCCTTTTACAAGGAATGGGCAGAGATTTCACGGAAATGTGTGGCAATAGTCAACCACAAACACGTCGTTTATTGGTTTTTCAACTGTAGAAAAATGAAATACATGCTTGAAAAACATGACTGCTGGCATGGTGCCATGGTATGGCCTCACCATGCCCTGGTAAAAATTTGAGAAGGTTTGGCTTATGTCATCGTGCACACCCTTCATAAATCGAACCATTACCGAGGAAGTTTCATGGTTTCGAGGGGGAAATCACCAAGATTGAAGGGGCCGGGAATCCAAATTTCCTTCCTAGTTTGTCATTTAGTTTTTTTCTACAATCAACATACCCCCTCCAATGCAACGTGTTCAAAATTGGCATTTTTCCGGGCTCATTTACCATATTTAGGGGATTGTGTGCATTTTCTAGGCATTAATCCACATAATTCAAATTCGAACAATCGGTGCATGAAAAGGTGCACAAGAACGGTCTGGAAAACCATGCTCATGGTATTTAGTAAATTCTCATGCCTTTTACAAGGAATGGGCAGAGATTTCAAGGGAATGTGCGGCAATAGTCAACCATAAACGCGTCATTTACTGGGTTATCAACTATAGAAAAATGAAATATGTGCTTGAAAAACATGACGCCTGGCATGGTGCCATGGTATGGCCTCACCGTGCCCTGGTAAAAAGCTGAGAAGGTTTGGTTTATGTCATCATGCACGCCCTTCATAAATTGAACCATCACCGAGGAAGTTTCATGGTTTCGAGGGGGAAATCACCAAGATTGAAGGGGAATCCAAATTTCTGTCCTAGTTTGTCATTCAGTTTTTTCCAACGATCAACATACCCCCTCCAATGCAACATGTTCAAATTTGGCATTTTTCCGGGCTCATTTACCATATTTAGGGGATTATGTGCATTTTCTAGGCATTAATGCACATAATTCAAATTCGAACAATCAGTGCATGAAAAGGTGCACAAGAATGGTCTGGAAAACCATGCTCGTGCTATTTAGTAAATTCTCATGACTTTTACAAGGAATGGGCAGAGATTTCAAGGAAATGTGTGGCAATAGTCAACCACAAACGCGTCGTTTACTAGGTTAACAACTATACAAAAATGAAATACATGCTTGGAAAACATGACGCCTGGCGTGGTGCCATGGTATGGCCTCACCGTGCCCTGGTAAAAATTTGAGAATGTTTGCCTTATGTTGTCATGCACGCCTTTCATAAATCGAACCATCACCAAGGAAGTTTCATGGTTTCGAGGGGGAAATCACCAAGATTGAAGGGGGATCGAAATTTCCTTTGTCCTTTGTCCATGAGTTTTTTTTTATGATGAACATACACCCTGCAAATCACCGTGTTCAAATTTGGCACTTTTCCGGGTTCATTTACCATATTTAGGGGATTATGTGCATTTTCTATGCATTAATGCACATAATTCAAGTTCAAACAATCGGTGCATGAAAGGGTGCACAAGAACGGCCTGGAAAACCATGCTCGTGCCATTTAGTAAATTCTCATGCCTTTTACAAGGAATGGGCAGATATTTTGATGAAATGTGTGGCAATAGTCAACCACAAATGTTTGTTTATTGGGTTTTCAACTATAGAAAAATGAAATAAATGCTTGAAAAACATGACGCCTGGCATGGTACCATGGTATGGCCTCACCATGCCCTGGTAAAAATTTGAGAAGGTTTGGCTTATGTCGTCATGCACGCCCTTCATAAATCAAACCATCACCGAGGAAGTTCCATGCTTTCGAGAGGGAAATCACCAAGATTGAAGGGGAATCCAAATTTTCTTTGCTCTTTGTCCTGGAGTTTTTTTCTACGATGAACATACACCCTGCAAATCGCCGTGTTCAAATTTGGTATTTTTCGGGCTCATTTACCATATTTAGGGGATTATGTGCATTTTATAGGCATTTAGCGCATATAAATCCAATTCAGCTACAGCTGCATGGGTGTGATCACTGGTACAGCGAGGTGCTATACAAACGGTTTTTAACCCCTTTCCGCGACCGTGTTTTGAACCGTCGCCTAGTGAGTGACTACGATAGGGGGGTCCTTCCCACACGATCCAGAAACCGTCGGGGATAGGCCCTTCGGTCACACACGCTCGGCAAAATGAGTTCGTGTGCGACCGGCGAGCGATCAAATACGGTTATACATGTCCAAGCGGTTCCGGTCGTAAGTACATCCCACACAGTCAGTCCCAAACAAACGTTTTCGTTTGTTATGTACATTCCACACAGTCAATCCAAGGAATACGTTTCCGTTCTTATGTACATCCCACACAGTCAATACAGGGAAAACGTTTCCGTTCGTATGTACATCCCACACGGTCAATCCAAGGAAAACGTTTCCGTTCGTATATACATCCCACACAGTTTTATGTATAGCCTCGTGTGTGATAGGTGTAACTATCACACACGCTCTGCCTCGGTTAACCGTTTGCTTTTATTCAACTACATCACACACAATTTGATGAAGAAAACTGTATGGCATTGGGCTATCCATCACAAGCGCTTTTACTGCTAGAACCGTTTGAAAAGTTCCATGACCCATTTAGCAGGTTTATTAGTTTACAATTAATAATTCAAGTATTACGCAAATTCACATTTCATATTGAACGGTTGTTTGCCAATTTCATATCAGGCACATAAATATATTTTAACATCACCGTACGATAGCTACCTGAAAACAGCACAATACAGCATATAGCTAGTTCACCTTCATAAGAACAATATTAGAACAATATACTCATTTCCCTAATCGAGATCATCCAGGCTTGTCTTATCCACCTCTGCTTTCAGTTTAGTAAGAACCTGTTTTGCACTGGCCAACTGGGAAAGTGCCTCCTCCTTCGCCAACACCATCTTAGCAAAGTCTGATTTAAAAATCTGAGCTCATTCTCCATCTTCCTCTTTTTATCCCGCATCTTCAAATATTCTTCAGCGTTGACAACACTTTCTCTAAGCCTACCTCTGTTCTCTTCCTCATACATGCTCCAGAGCTTTGCTAGGCACATCTTCAAAGACTGTGGCCACTCTTGATCAACCCACTCCAAGTAAGAACACTTCCGTTCATCCTATAATATTTAAAACTATATCAGTAACAATTGTAGGGGAAATGGGTTTCTAGCAACATAGAAAATCACCAAATACATATTTTGAAAAACTGAAGAAACAGGTTAATTATGACATATCTTCTCAAAATGAATTAATTGCTACTGAGACAACAACCAAATTCTGAAACATCAGAAGCTATAATTAACAACAACAACAACAACAACAACGCTACAAGTTCTTAGTCATGTACTATAAATAACAAATTGAACATTTTATGAGGAAGCTAAATATAACTGCAACAGCATAGCGACAGTGTTTGGATGACAGCAAATTGATACTAACAGGTGTGTACATGCACAAATTTAGTAACATAGAACTAATAGCACTAAGGTCGTCCACTATGTATGCCAAAACCGGTGTAAAGACAATTGTTGCTACATTTGGCACCGGTGCCCTGCACTGGCGAGCCGATGCAGCAGGAAAAAATCAAGGACCCGGACTCCGGAGCACCTAGTTGCTCCGATACCCAGTTCCTTCATGCTATAAAGATTTAGTATTTTACTGCTTGGCTGCTCGGATGTGTGGACCAAAGTTGGCTGCACAAACTGTTAAAGCAGTGCCAAATAATTTTCTAATGGCACCGTTGATGAGATGGAAACATTTTTAGATACTAGGTACAAACTATGACACTGTCTTAACATCCAGAATAACATAGCACAGTGACAGTGTCCGATCACATCTAACAAATGATTTGTAACAACGAAAGTGGGGCTAACCTTCTCTGCACATGCCAGAAACTTCCTCCCACTATCCACAGATTCAAACGCAACTAGCTTCATGCATGGAGATTGATGGTGACAACGAGCAGGCAGATCTTCAGCCACCCCGCTCCATTCGTTGCAACTGCTGGTCCTAGGGAGCTACAAGAGGAAGAAATGACTCAAATCGACCACCAGGTTAAAATCCTTCATTCCAAGTCGTAACCCGAGAGAGAGAAGAGAGGCATGCCTGGGTGCTAAAAAAATTGTTGTCGGAGGAGGAACCGCTGGAGAGGTCATGGAAGAAGACCATGGCGACCCCGGCGGTAGGATGCGAGACGGCGAGAGCGAGGAAGCAAGTGAGGAAGCGGCTATAGCTTCGGAAGGAAGGAAGGAAGGAGGAAACAGGGGAAATTTGACTTGTGGTTGGGGAGAAAAGGGGGTGGGGGTAGATATTTCGGCAGTTGGCCAAAAATTTCGAAATGTGGAGGGAAACTTTGCGCGCGGTGCCGCCGGACACCATTCACTTTGAATGATTGTGTGCATCGCAAATGATTCTTCTGCTTTACGCGCATGGGATGAGTTTGATAATTCAAATTTTGGTGGAAATTTCCCTGGGTACTGTCCTCATCCACGTCATTGCATAATTTAACATCGCTTGCTAATTTGGGCACACAAAAGAGAGTACAGCACATAGACCGCACTTACTGAATCGAGCAATTTTAGTAATTAAACAGAGCCAGTTGACCTGAACATTGCTCTAACAAAAGACCAGCACTAAAAACAAAGCTTAAGTATGCATAATTTTAACAAAGTCACCGCCGCGCCGGCCTATGCATCGCCGGTGTGAGATGAGACGTCGATGACTTGTCCTAGTGACATGCCACCGTTGGTGGACTCCGTGTCCCCCCTGTTGAAGTCGACCGCGTCCTCATCCTCGTCCTCGTCCTCGGCGCCGCCCTCAAGGTTGTGGTACTCGTAGTAGTGGCTGCGTCAAAGCTCGCGTTGGCACTCCACCGCCGATTCCTCGACGGACAAACTCTTCTCTACCTCGACCTCGGCCACGTGCAACTCCTCCTCCCGGCGCTCCTCGATCTCTGCCTCCTCCTGCATCTCCAGCTCCCGCTCGGTGATCTCATGAGGAAGCAGGTGCTCCATGGCCATCGCTGCCTTTTCGGACGTGGGTTGCATGCTGGATTCTGAGGTGGCCTGGAATATCTTGGCGTGTGCATCCTCGATCTTGGCGTGGATGGCCTCGACCCGGGCCAGGGCGACATCGGCGGCACGGACGGCAGCTCGAGCGCTCTCGGCGTTTGCAGTCATCTTGGCTGCTGCAGCTGCCCCGTCGGCTGCCGCAGATGCCCTCTCGGCGGATGCAGCCGCGCTCAATGCGGATGCGGCGGCACTCTCGACGTAGGCGGCCGCGCTCTCGGCGCAGGCGGCGGCGCTCGGGGAGGACGCGGCCACCGTACGGGCCCTCATGAAGTGTTTCCATGGCGTCATCTTTGCAAGAAGGGGTTGCGGGAATGGGGATCGGGATTCGTGGATTCGAGGGTTGCCGGCACTGGAGCAAATGAGCCGGCGAAGCTTAAGGAGGAAGACTTAAATAGACCCACAAATTTTCATCACAAACGGTTCCTACAAGAAAACTGTGTGTGATGTTGTTGATATTTTTATTAGCTGTGAAAGACGAATTTGGAGTAAAGTGGCAACGGATGGTGTTTTAAATGTATGAGAAAAATTGTAGTACTAATACAACTGTCATGTCAAAAATTGTAAAATTTTAGGGGTCATTTGACCTTTTAAGACATTTTAAGTGATTTTCTAGCCAATTAATGACCGTAATTCAAATTTGAACTACATCTACATGCAACGGCTAACCATAACGGTTTGAAAAATCATATTTGTGTACTTGTGTGCGAGTTAATTCCATGTGCAGTAAATTGGAAGGAATTTTCAAACATATTGGTGTCACGGCCTGGACACATGCATGGAGTGCCATGGCATTTAAATTCCAAAAAAATAAAAAATGATCAGAAACACATGAAACCTTGCTTGATGTAATGTCATGCCACCAAGATGATGTGGTAAAAAAATTGCCATGTTTGACGAAAGTTTGGACACACACCCCTCACAAACCAGAGCAACTCACTAGAAGGCTCGTGGTTCCGAGAGGGAACAATGCATGTTTGATGACGAACGGGAGATAGCTTCCTCTTACGGCCTTCAATTTTTTTTCTACATTTAACGTGCACTAATACAACTGTCATGTGAAAATTTGGAAAATTCTAGGGTCATTTGACCTTTTAAAGACATTTAAGTGATTTTCTAGCCATTTAATGACCATAATTCAAATTTGAACTACATCTACATGCAACGGCTAACCATAACAGTTTGAAAAATCATATTTTTGTGTACTTGTGTGCGATTTAATTCTATGTGCAATAAATTGGAAGGAATTTTCAAACATATTGGTGTCACGGCCTGGACACATGCATGGAGTGCCATGGCATTTCAATTCCAAAAAATTTAAAAATGATCAGAAACACATGAAACCTTGCTTGATGTAATGTCATGCCACCAAGATGATGTGGTAAAAAATTTGGCATGTTTGATGAAAGTTTGGACACACACCCCTCACAAACCGGAGCAACTCACTAGAAGGCTCGTGGTTCCGAGAGGGAACAATGCATGTTTGATGACGAACGGGAGATAGCTTCCTCTTACGGCCTTCAAATTTTTTCTATATTTAACATGCACTAATACAACTGTCGTGTGAAAAATTGGAAAATTCTAGGGGTCATTTAACCTTTTAAAGACATTTAAGTGATTTTCTAGCCATTTAATGACCATAAATCAAATTTGAACTACATCTACATGCAACGGCTAACCATAATGGTTTCAAAAATCATATTTTTGTGTACTTGTGTGCGAGTTAATTCCATGTGCAGTAAATTGGAAGGAATTTTCAAACATATTGGTGTCACGGCCTGGACACATGCATGGAGTGCCATGCCATTTAAATTCCAAAAAATTAATAAATGATCAGAAACACATGAAACCTTGCTTCACGTAATGTCATGCCACCAAGATGATGTGGTAAAAAAATTGGCCTGTTTGACGAAAGTTTGGACAGACACCCCTCATAAACCGGAGCAACTCACTAGAAGGCTCGTGCTTTCGAGAGGGAACAATGCATGTTTGATGACGAATCGACGATATATAGCTTCCTCTTATGGGCTTCAAAAAATTTCTATAGTTAACATGCACTAATACAACTGTCATGTAAAAATTTGGAAAATTCCAGGGGTCATTTGACCTTTTTAAGACATTTAAGTGATTTTCTAGCCATTTAATGACCGTAATCCAAATTTGAACTACATCTACATGCAGCGGCTAACCATAACGGTTTAAAAAATCATATTTGTGTACTTATGTGCGAGTTAATTCCATGTGCAGTAAATTGGAATGAATTTTCAAACATATTGGTGTCATGGCTTGGACAGATACATGGAGTGCCATGGCATTTAAATTCCAAAAAATTAAAAAAATTATCAGACGATGTAAATATCTGGTGTTCAAAAAAGAAAATGTAAAGATCTGGCAAGACAACCGGGCCCCACACGATTGGCACTCTATTTCGTGCCTCGAGGTTTGGAAGGTGAGTGTCGCGGGTTATTAATCAGACACGGTTCTGTATTGGAAACCGTCAACTATTAAGTTCACACACGGCTTTTGCTGCGGGAGTCGTGTGTAATTCAAACTACAGTACTCGTAAATTCCGGCGACCGGCATGTGTACTGTTCCCGTCGATCTAGATTTTGGCCGCCAATAAATACTAGCTTCCTCATGTTGTCCCGCCTGCATTCTCATCTACATCCTCCCTCGCTCGCCCTCTCTCTCTCTCTCTCAAATCTCTACCATGGTGCCGCCGATCTGCCCACGCGCCGACGAGGAGGCGCCGCCCCCCGAGGACGCTCAGTCGAAGAGCAGCGACGAGGAGGACCCCTACGCACCGCCGGACGAGATTGCGCCGGACCCCCCAACTTTGGAGTGGTTTTGGGGCCAGTACAATCTTTGTCTATGGAAGTCGCTGCCGCCGGCTGAGAAAGCCAGGCAAGTGGCATTCATGAAGGAGATGGCGGAGGAGGAAGCCAGGTACCAGGCGACCTGTGAAGCCCATGATGCCGCCTGGAAAAAGGAGGCGGTGGAGCTTTGGGGGCGGGCTCGTCATTGTGCCTTTTGTATTCAAATTTAAATTCTCTATAATGCACAACTCTTGGGGGAGCTATCCTATTTTCTATAGAACACTCATTTTGTGATCCTTATCAAGTGTGTGTTGGTGGAAGGCAAGCCATTTCTTTTTTTTTGGTACTTTGTGCCATCATGAAACTTTGTAGAGAGCTTGGTTTGTTTAGAACCACCCTCTCTTTTGGGAGTTTGACATCTTTTCTTTTTGTGTGTTTAATGGATATCTCATTCCTTGATGTATCATTTGATTGATATCTTCCAAGTGATGATTTCTCCGTTTGTTATCCTATTTTCACTTGGTATTTCTTTTTCATTTGGTTTCGGTCCTTGAAAGTTTCGAGCATGCATATTTACTGCTTGTATTTTATTTGGCATGCTTTCTTTCTTTGACCCAATATATAGGGGAAACTCCACCAAGTCTCAAATTGGATGAGATGTGCATGAAATTCTATTTCATATCTATGTGCACATATTTATGTGGAGTTTGTCCTATGTATTGGTGTTTCTAACTCTTTGGTCCCAATGAGTTTGGGTACCACTTTGTTTGTGTTGTTGTTCTAGGAACAATTGGAGATGCATTGGATGCTCGGCTCACTAACAAGGAAGGTGTTATCACCATGTGCTTATTGGAGTCAAGCTAGGATGATCAATGAACTACTATCTACCTTCGATTGGTATCTCTACATCCTTCCAATGCTATCTCGGTAACAAGTATCTATTCATGCATACATTTCTTGCACTCAACCTTGTGTAGGTTGCATCATGGCATGAATTTCTTGATTCATTCTTATGATACTTGTTTCCTTTCTCAAAGCATCCCAATGATGATCTCGTGTTGCTAGTTGTGATGTCTTTGATGGATGTGTGGTAGGAGTTCATTTATATACAATAATACCATATCTAGCCATGTGTTATGCTTTCAAGCAAATATCTTATTGGTATATTTATGACTTCCTTTTGGATATCTTGTTCCTTCATGTTGTAACTATTTCGTGTGTACATCCTTCTTTGTGGATTGATATCATCTTGATTTTCATCCACCTAGAACCTCATACACTTGAGAGAAATTACATCTCTAGATGATATTCCTTTCTTTCACGTCCACCGTTTCTTTCTCATGTTATTTCTTAGGTGGCTCCGTGAAGGTGTGTGCCTTGAGTGCGGGTCTTATCTCGTTGCATCTTGATGCACTCTTTTGTGGTGAAGATCTTTTTCCTCATGCTTGTCTTGACGAGGCCTTTGCCATCTTTGGTATCCCTCGTCTTGATGAGGCTTTCATTTTCTATCTTCACCATGGGTTGTCACAAGCATTGGTTCTTAATTTGCATATTAGTAATCTTGTGTATCCATTTGCTTGTTGTGTGTGTGTGTGGGAAGGACATGTCTTGCACCTTGTATCTCATTTATTCAAGACTATGTTGATGCTTAATGCTCATCCTGATATTAGTCTTCTCAAGTGCTTTGCCATGACTCACACACATCATTTTGGTTGAGCCTAATCTTAAGTTGCCCCTTTTACATGTTGCTCAACCATGTGTTTGTTGCAAGTGCTGGGCCTTGTTTCCTATATGCTCACTTGCACTTGTTGTGAGTTTATATTGATTTTGGGGGAGTGATGATCCTATTTTGTGCCCGTTGTATTCAAATACAAATATTCTTATTTGTGCACAAATCATGGGGAGCTTCTCTAGTTTCTTTAGAACACTCCTATGCTCATATCATAATATCTTTTATTCATGTGGCTCATAGGATCATTGGTCTAGTTGGTTCAATTGGTATCTTTTGATCGCTTGCTTCAATTGGTATCTTTTGATTGCTTTTTCTCTCGTTGGTATGTCTTTGTGGCATATCATCCTTTAGCAATCTTTGGATCCTCAATATAGTTTGTCTTCCTCCAAGTATTTATCTTTGGATATGTGTATTGCATTCCACTCTTTTTGAGAAATACACAATTTATGGAGGAACACATTTTATATTGGCCTTCTAAGCTTTTCGCCCATTTTGGCAATCGATGCCAATGGGGGAGAAGTTTCAGAGAGTTTTGTGAAGAAGTTTAGAGAGTTATTTCTTCTTTGCTTTGGTTTTGTTCCTAAGCATTTGCATCTCATACACATGCATTATTGGTTGTTGCATTGCATGGTGATGCATAATTCCTTATATAAACTCTCTTGAAAGTGATTGTCATCAATTACCAAAATGGGGGAGATTGAAAGAACATGCGGTGCCCCCATGTGAGGTTTTGGTAATTGATGACAATCTCTATGGACTAATGGTTGCCTTGAGTTATATTTGAAGGATTTGTCCATAGGCTTTTCCTGGATTCCATGTGTTGGTTTCAAGGAGTTTATGTGTTGGCCAAGGTGCTATTCAAGGAATTATCCAAAGATTGGTCATGTGAGAGTTGAGCTTATTGCAAGCATGTCTTGAAGAAGAAGATTGTGTGATCATTCATGTTTACCTTCAAGGCATCATCCAAATGAAGAGAGCTAGAAAGATTCAAGGTTGATCAAGACTAAGTCAAGAGTGAATCAAGTTGATCAACTCACAAAGTGTAGAAGATGTACCGAGAGGGATCAAGTGATCCCATGGTATGGTAAGCATTGTCCATTACGCTTTTGTGTACTAACCCATGGTCTACGTGAGAGTTCTATGTGGGGTTAGGTATGTTTCCATGGGCTTGCGTCAAGAGGAAGATATCATACAACCCATGGAGAGGATGACATCAAGTGGTGATCGTCATCAAGATTGTCGTGTGCAAGTTCAAGTGGAGCATCACGAAGAGATCAAGTGCTTGAAGCTTGCCGTACATTGTGATGACAATGGACTTTTGAAGATGTGCGGAAGAGTGGCTCACCCATAGAGGATTATGGGGGAGCAATCAACTAGTCTTCATCGACCCAATGCAATCAACAAAGGTGGTCCATCTTGAGGAGGACAAGATCGTCATCATCTAGCTCAAGTGGACTATGTGCAAGGCAAAGGTTTGCCCTTGATAGGTTTTCTATTTTACCGGTCTCATGGTGGTAGTTGGGAGACCGGGTTATAGGATCGTTTGCCGTACTATCAAGGGGGGCTCTCAAGTTGGTAGCTTGATCGTATCATTCGTAGAGAGCTCAAACCATTGCATCCTTGCATCATCTTTCTTGGTTCTTGTTTGGTTCTCTTTGTGAGTCTTAGAGCTTATGGTCATCTTGATGACAAGCTCGAGTTCATCGAAAACGGAGTTCACATGCTTCTTCTATGATGTTTTTGATGTTGGAGGTTATGTCGGTTCTTCTCTGTTGGAGGTTTCTCTCTTCTATATCTTGGCATACCTCCCCTGCCTCTTCTTACTATAACCAGTCGTTGTTGGATGCTACTCGTCGTCATCTATCC
Source organism: Thinopyrum elongatum (assembly GCA_011799875.1). Lineage (NCBI taxonomy): Eukaryota > Viridiplantae > Streptophyta > Magnoliopsida > Poales > Poaceae > Thinopyrum > Thinopyrum elongatum. The sequence goes on along the minus strand of CM022297.1, from coordinate 350,718,325 downwards.
AACAAGCTTGAGTTTGCTCAATTTGGAGCTCATTTGCAGAAGTTGTGGTAGTTCTGGTTTTCCTGGAGAATCTGTTTTGCTTGGAAGTGGCATAAGGGAGGCGCCAGCGGTAGTACCACGGCCCCGGAGCGGCAGTACCGCTGAAAGCCATAAGCGGTAGTACCGCTATTTCACAGCGGTAGTACCGCCCACGACCACAGGCGGTAGTACGGCTCCGGTTCCGCGCTAGTACCGCCTCGACTCGAGACCTGCGTGTCTCGTGTCGGGTTCAGCGGCAGTAGCAGCGACAGTAGGAGCGGTAGTACCTCTTGTAAGCGGTAGTACCGCCCCTACTACCGCTACTAGTGCCGCTCAATGGCCCTCTTCTCTGTTCCTTCTCCCTTAGGCGTTGTGCGAGGTCCCAGCGGTAGTACCGCTGGGCTGAGCGGCAGTACCGCTGCGGCCAGCGGTAGTACCGCTCCCTGGAGCGGTAGTACCGCCCACTGCGGGCTGAGAATGGGGACAACGGTTGGAATTTTTCCCTCCTATAAAAGGGGGTCTCCTTCCCCATTGAGCCTTATCCCTTAAGCTCGTGTTCTTCCCCCATTGTTGACTTTCTTTGAGCTTGCTATCTCTCAATCCCTCCATGGATTCTTGCTAGTTTTTGGGGGAAAAGAGAGAGGAGATCTAGATCTACGTTTCCACCAATCACTTTCTCCTCTATGTGAGGGGAACCCATTGGATCTAGATCTTGGAGTTCTTGGTGTTCTCCTTCTTGTTCTTCCTCTCATTTTCCTCCATAGCTTTTGTTGCTTTGGTGGGATTTTTGAGTGAGGGACTTGGGCACTCCGTGTGCCCTTGCCATTGCATTTGGTGCATCGGTTTGAGTTCTCCACGGTGGTACGTGGAAGTTACAAGTTGAGAAGCTTATTACTCTTGGGTGCTTGGTACCCTTGAGCTTGTTCCTCTTGGGTGCTTGGACGCCCTAGATGGTTGGTGGTGTTCGGAGCTCAATCATTGTAGCGAAAGCTCTGGGCAAGCGTCGGGGTCTCCAATTAGGTTGTGGAGATTGCCCCGAGCAATTTGATGGGTACCGGTGACCGCCCCCAAGGGTTGCCAAAGTGTACATGTTCGGTGACTGCCCCCAAGGGTTGCCATTTGTATGAGTTCGGTGACCGCCCTCAAGGGTCCCTTAGTGGAATCATGTCATCTTGCATTGTGCGAGGGCGTGAGGAGATTACGATGGCCATAGTGGCTCCTTGGGGAGCATTGTGCATCCACACCGCTCCAAACGGAGATTAGCATCCGCAAGGGTGTGAACTTCGGGATACATCATCGTCTCCGCGTGCCTCGGTTATCTCTTACCCGAGCCCTTTACTTATGCACTTTACTTTGTGATAGCCATGTTGTTTCTTGTCATATATATTGCTATCACTTAGTTGTTTATCTTGCTTAGCATAAGTTTTTGGTGCACATAGGTGAGCCTAGTTGTTTTAAGTTTTGTGCTTGGCAAATTAACCGCTAGGTTTATTCCGCATTTGTTCAAGCCTAAACCGTAATTATTTTAAAGCGCCTATTCACCCCCCCCCCCTCTAGGCGGCATCCACGATCTTTCAATTATATATATTATGTGATGAACTAATGAACAATTAATATATATTATGAATTCCATTTTCTATCTGTTTTCGTATACTAATTTGTATCTAGCTGTTATCATCCACATATACAGAATGGAAAGCATATACACACACATTGAAACAGAACATATAAGAACGGAAAACAGAGTACACACATTGAAACAGAGCAATAAACAGAGCGATATTATGATTGATGTGAATACATAGCTATCCACGTCGAAACGACTCAACAAAATAAAACGCGTCCATGAGACCATGACCAGCAGCCTTTGCCTACGGTAGCTATTGGCTCTGCCTGAACTAGTGCAGGCGTTCGTCCAAGCGGTCGACACGCTCGCGGTACATCTGGAGCGCGATCTCGAGCTCCAAGTTGGCTATTTCATCAGAGATCACTAGCTCGAGGATGCGATGGCCATGTTCCTCTACTGCGCCCAGGTGGACACCTGGGCCAAGGAGGCGGTCGAGCCTAGCGACCAGCGCGTTGGCATCGAGCGGGCCGCGGACAAGGCGAACAACGCGACCCATGCGAACGGCGCGGCGGGCGTCCGGTGCAAGTACGGCGCAGCCGGCCTCTAGTGCAAGTATGGCGTAGATGGCCTCTGCCCACTCCTGGCGAGGAATGGGGGTACTGACGGGATGTGTACCCAACTGCGACGCCCTGTCGACAGCAGGCAAGCGCCAATGGATCCGCTCTTGCTGTGCGGCGCGCTGCGCCTCTCGCTCTGCGGCGCTCCAACGGTCTTGTTGTGCGGCGAGCCGCAGCCTATCGGCGCGGACGCGCCTAGCTTGCTCTGCGATGTGCCATCGATCATGTTGTGCGGCGAGCTGCAGCCTCTCGGCGGTGACATGCCTATCTTGATCCGCGGCGCTGAAGCGCCATGCGCCAAGGGTCTGCTCAACCCTGGTGATGACGCGCATCACAGCATCGTCCATCGCATTGCCGGGGAGCGCCTCGGCCTCGACGGGCCGTGGCGCCTTCTTGTTTTCCTCGTCGAGGAGGTTGATAGCAGAGGCGGCGCTTTGGTGGGTTGGCATGCTTGGAAAAGGTGGATGTGCTACAGGCTGCGCTTGTTGCCGCCGTGCGTCGCGTGCCGCGCGCAATATCGCTGGGTGGCGGCGGGAAACCGGTGAGGAAATGGCGGGAAACGATGGTGTGTTCATAAAACGCCATCAATTAATGGAAACTTAGCATAGAAGGAACATCGAGCTAGCACGACGCGTGCGGGCACATTGCTCGCCCAAGGCTATGATCCATATACTTGTGTGCCCAATAGAGCATACTATTCACAGTAAAGAATAATGTTCCATTCATCCGAGTGAACTGTATGCCATATATCGCACACACATTCATCGGGCTGGTCGTTTCTTTTGTGTTGCCTAATCACAAACAGTTCATCCGAGTGAATTGTATGTCGTATATCGCACACACCTTCATCTGGCTGCCCGTTTCTGTTGCTTCGCCTCATCACAGACAGTTTATCCGAGTGAACTGTATGTCGTATACCGCACACGCCTCCATCTGGCTGCCTGTTTCTTTTGTTCTTCCTCGTCACAAATAGTTCATTGAACTGAACCATATGCCCCGCAACGCACACGCAACTAAAATCTGAACCGTGTTTGATGTATCCGCCATCGTAAACATTTTGCATCTTTTTTGACCTTTTTTTACATCACCGTTTGCGCTTAATGCATCGCACACAGTTTCGTCAAAGGGTCTCTGATCGTAGTGTCGCGTTAGCAGCATCCTGCAGTAGTGGATGTGAGGAACATGGATTGCCGTTCGATCGCGGTGCATCCTACGGTGCACACGCGCGATCCGCGTGGCTAGGGTTCCGGCCAATCATAACGCAACACACAATAGGCTCAGCGCACACTATTTCCGGAGGCGACGGAGATGTACCGTGTCCGATAACGAATGAGCAAAATTGTAAGGGAAGCCAAATTTCCTTCGTCGTTTGCCGTTGAGCTCTTAAAAACCACTGCACTGTACGGCTATCCGCCCACTCCATCTCAGAGCTCTCTCCAAGCGTCGTTCATGGCACCGTGATGCACAGTAACTGGTAAGGAAGCGATGGCATCCCGTCGCGCCGCATTTCTCACCGCCCGCGACCGCACACATGGTAAGGAAGCGATGGCATCTCACCGAGCCGAGTTCATCGCCGCCAGCGGCCACACAATTACGTGGGCAGACTTTGATGCTGCCATGGCCGAATGGGCGATGGATCTAGAGGCGGCCAAAGCCGCACAGAAGGAGCGGAAAAGGCAGAAAGCAGTCAAGAAAAGAGAGTCCCGCCGCTGCAAGAAAGAAGAGGCCGCACGCCATGCCGAGGTGAGCTCGGCGGAGATCGAAGCATGGTGGGCTGCCGCCTACAAGGCCGGGAAGGAGAACGATGACGTCTGGCCAGCATGCCCCGATGGCAGCATGTGAGAAGTAGTTAGTGCGTGTATCGCCCGTAAGTTTGTATAATTAATTATGAGCATCTACCAGTACTACATATGTTCTAGTTTTAGAGCAAATTACCAGTAGTACTTTAAGTTGGTACTATCTACTATTAACATACAATGTTGGTAAGCACATCCTTTGAGGGCTTTGAGCGTTGATTAGCATGTGTTCACTGAATTTTTGTAGCCGCACCCCAGCCCTAAATACTCCCGAAACGTCCGCCCGCAGCCACCGGAGACTAGAGCTGGCCACAGCTGGTTTTTAGTCCCACCTCGCCGCGTGAGTTGGCTGCACACCGGCTTAAATTGCCGCGCCGACGGATGGCAGCAAGCTTCTCTCTTGTTTCATAGGATCAAATCTGGCTATGCGAACAAGGCAGGTTGACACTTGATTGCATTTCATAAACCGATGATTGCTCATCAAGTGTCACCTTGCCTCGTTCATGTACATTGAATAATCCTGATACAATGAAAGAGATTTTTCAAATTAGGTGTGGTTGGAGATGCTGATAGATTTAAGAATTATTAGAAGATCACAAAACACACGGTTTGTATGGCGTACCCATGTGCATTTTTTTGCGTTAATGATCCATAAGTCAGTTACATGTGCAATGTTTCCTAACAAACCAAGCGTACCATTGACCAAAAAAATCAACTACACGTGTACATTTTTTTGGAGACGGGATCTGCCAATTTTCTCTTTTCTCGCACACGAGTATTTTACGCGCTTCGTCTGCATTGTGTGTTTCCCCCGCCCAAGTTTCAAGTTTCGCAGTGAAATTTTCATTAGGCGCGCGATTTCAGAATTTATTCCTCCCACCACATCCCCACCCATCAAATTTCCTAAGTATCTCCCCCCTCCCCCCTACCGGCAGCTCAAACCGCCGCCACCGCAACCACAACGTCAACCACATCTATGTTCTGCCCGAGCATCGTCGATCCAGTCAGGTAACCCACCGATCTCTATCACGGCCCCAGCCTGATTGCTTAAATGGCGCCTGCGAAACATCCTCATGCCTCCAAATCCCCACCGCCTCTACCTCCGGAGCATCGTCGTGCAAGCCAAACCACATATCACATGGAGGTCGAGGAGCTGACGGCGGTCGATGGCGCGATGGCCGCTATGCGTGTTCACCCGGAGGAACACCTCGTCTTCGCCGCCGCCGACTTGGTGAAGGCTCTAGCCCAGATGAAGTGCCCCAATGACTACCTCTCAGGACTTACCAGGTATGATCTGACCAGCTCAATCTTACCAACACCACTTGTAATGGCTATGTTTTGTACGGTTGATGTATTAAGCATGTTCGTGCCTTATTTATTTCAGTACTGCACACTGTGTGATGTTCAAGTATTAACAGTCCAGCTCAATTTCACCAATACCAGCAACAAACTTACAATACATGACTCAGGATATCACTAGAGATGCTGTCCATTTGCTATTTTTGGTGGATGCTAACCCTATTGTACTTAACATGCCTGTCCATGTACTTACGCGGGGTCATAACGGGCGATGCTGTTGGTTGCCATCGAGGTTAGCTGCATCCCATGTCTTACAGTACTTCACATCATTTGTGCAATTGCAGTTTAACTTCTAACATTTACTGGTTGCCTGTAGGTACACATGTCAGCGGCACTGATCCACGCTTCGACCCGGAGGAACAGCTCGCCTCCGCCGCCGCTGACTTTGGGTGGGCTCTGGCCAAGATGAAGTGCCCTAGCAACTACCTCTCAGGACTTACCAAGTATGAACTCACCAGTTCAATCTTACCAATACCAGTTGCAATTAATGGCTATGTTTTGTACGGTCGATGTATTAAGCATGTTGTAGTAAACATGCCTAACACGTTTTAGCTATTTTCCCTACATTTTTATAGACGACTGGGACATTCTCTGCTCTGGCAGCACCTGCCTTGCGATGTTTAACTCTGCTAATTGCATTTTTATCAGTACCAGTTTTAATGGCTATTAAGCCTGTTGCAATTATAGTTGTATCCATTTTTAAACAGTTGTATTTCAATGGCTACAAACTTACAAAACATGACTTAGGATGTTGTTAAGCCTGTTGCAATTAACAGTTGTATCCATTTTGTAATCTATCCCTTTGCTACCGTGCTACTCTCCGCAATGAAGATATACTAGAGATGCTGCCCATTTGCTATTTTTAGTGGATGCTAACTCTGTTGTACTTAACATGCCTTTCCATGTACTTACGCAAGGCCATAACGGGCGATGCTGTTGTTTGCCGTCGAGGTTAGCTACATCCCATGTCTTACAATATTTTACATCATTTGTGCAATTGCAGTTTGGCTTCTAACATTTACTTGCTCCTTGTAGGTACACATGTCGGCGGCACTGATCCACTCTTCGACCCAGAGGAACACCTCGCCTCCACTGCGGCCAACTTGGGGCGGGCTCTTGTCCATATGAAGTGCCCCAGCCACTACCCCTCAGGACTTACCAAGTATGAACTCACCAGTTGAATCTTACCAATACCAGTTGCAATGGCCATGTTTTGTACGGTTCATGTATTAAGCATGTTGTAGTAAACACGCCTAGCCCATCTTATCTATTTTCCCTACCTTTTAATAGACAACAGGGCCATTCTATGCTCTAGTAGCACCTGCCTTGTGATGTTTAACTCTGACAATTTCATTTCTATCAGTACCAGTTTCAATGGCTATACTAGGTTGTCTGTTGCAGTAAACAATTCTATCCATTTTTTAATCCATCCCTTTGCTACCGTGCTACTCTTTCGCAATGAAGATATCACTACAAATGCTGCCGTTTTATTACTATTTGCTATTTTTGGTGGGTGTTAACCCTGTTGTAGTTAACATTGGCTTTCCATGTACTTACACAGGGCTACGATGGGCGATGTTGTTGTTTGCCGTCGAGGTTAGCTGCATCCCATGTCTTATACACCATCTGTTCCTAAATATAAGTATTTTTAGAGATTCCAATATAGACTACTTACGGAGCAAAATGAGTTAATCTAGATTCTAATCTAAATTATATCTATAATTCTATATACATCTGTATGTAGTTCATATTGAAATCTCTAAAAATACTTGTACGTAGGAACGTAGGTAGTTGTATTTTACATCATTTGTGCAATCTCAGTTTAGCTTCTAAAATTTACTGGTTGCTTGTCGGTACATATATGAGTGGTACTGATCCACGCTTCGATCTCTTTTGTGTATGGGGCAATGAGATATTCATGAACAAGCGTCAAGTGAGGAAACTAAGAAAGATTGTTAGGCAAAAGAAATGAGTGGTGGGAATTAAGCTCTTTATTTACACTTTGTCCAAGACAACAGTGAACTTTAGGATGGTAAGTGATGTGTTGCCTTTTCCCCCTGCCCACAACAAGTTACTCTATTAGACCTCAGTATCTGAAATTTTTCTCTTTTTAGTGGTTTTCGAAGCTATTTACTGATGATTACCTTGCAAACTACATGACCGGAGTGGATGCAACTAAGGTTAAAGTATATAATTCATGCTACCATGATAATGCTCTAGAAGTCTTCCCGAAGGCGGTGAAGGATGGGCGGGCGATCGTCACAAGGGGTTGGACAAAAGTTGTTCGTGCCTATGGCATGCAGGAGGGCACATTATGGGCATTCCGCTTCTTCAACACCATCGACAACCAAAATGATTTACACTTGTCTCTTCACCTTTACCGCCTCTAAATATTGTGGTTCATCATAGTTAATTGTTGTCTAATCTTGTAATTACTGAACATATTGTACTGACAATTTTATTTATGGATTCGTTGTTGAACCATTGTGCTGAGAATTTGAATTCCATGTTTCATATTTCAAAATTTCCAATTCGAATAATAAATTACAGAAAAAAATAAAATTATACAGGAGCGAATAAAATAATGTGCACACGGTTAGAAAGAAAACAACATGTGCGATGAAAAATAGAGAACAGACGGTTCTTTGACGTGAAATGTTTGCGATGCCCAACGGACGCACACACGGTTTCGTCTCATATGCATGTGCGATTCATGGTAATACGACAAATGTTTCAAATTTGTGTGCGTGTGTGATAGAAATACCTATCGCACACAGTTATGAAAATGGACACGTTGGCGTTAGTAGAGGCACCGCACACATTTTACATTCTTGAACTGTGTGCGATAACGTACCTATCGCAAACATATCAGTAGATTAAATGTTGATGTCCACCTTTTTCACACGACTATAGCGGCGTAATCATTTGGAATGTCTCTCAGATCAGAAACGTAACATCGAGATGTAATGTGTGGGACTGGGGCGACTTCTCATACGTTTATTCTATGGCGATCGTCGGTAGCCGCTCGCCTATCCCCGACGGTTTCTGGGTCGTGTGGGAAGGACCCCCTCCTATCGCAGTCACTCACTTGGCGACGGTTCAGAATGTCGTCGCAGAAAGGGGTTAAAAATCGTTTGTATAGCACCATACGGTACCAGTGATTATGAATACAATTACGATATTGATGCATTTATTAAGAAAGTCACCGTTGTCCAAGAAGAGACTAATATTTTGCAGGAAACTATGGAAGAAGAAATTGAAGAAACTATGAGCTCATTGGATGAAAAAGATGAGGAGGAGAGCGAAGAATAAAAGGAGGAAGAACGGATTAGCTACTCGCTCCCACCTTCTAATGAGAGTAACTCTTCAACTCATACATTGTTTAATTTCCCTTCGTGCTTACTGAAGGATGAATGTTATGATAATTGTTATGATCCCATTGATTCATTTGAAATATCCCTTTTTTATGAACTTGATGCTTGCTATGCTTGTGGCCATGATGCCAATTTGAATTATGCTTATGGATATGAACTTACTATAGTTCCTTATGTTGAGAATGAAATTGTTGCTATTTCACCCACACATGATACTCCTATTATCTTTTTGAATTCTCCAAACTACACTATATCAGAGAAGTTTGCACTTATTAAGGATTACATTGGTGGGTTGCCTTTTACCGTTGCACATGATAATTTTGATTAAGATAATATGCATGTGCTTGCTACTCCTACTTGCAATTATTATGAGAGAGGAACTACATCTCCGCCTCTCTATGTTTCCAACACGATAAAATTGCAAGAAACTGCTTATGCTATGTATTGGCCTTTACTTGATGTGCATGAATTGTTCTTTTATGGCATGACGATGCATAGGAAGAGAGTTATACTTCGTCATTACATGATATATGTTGCTTTGTGCTCACTACTAAATTATAAATCATTGTTAATTAAAATTGGCTTTGATATACCTTGGGATCCGGGTGGATCAATTACTTGAGCACTTTATGCCTAGCTTACTGGCTTTAAAGAAAGCGCTGCCAGGGAGACAACCCGGAAGTTTTAAAGAGTCATTTTATTCTGTTGTGTGCTTTTATAAAGTTTAAAAACAAAAAAATATAGAGGGGAACTTAAAACTTTACAAAAAGAAAAGTGAAAGTGAGAAAGACGAGCATCGTTAAAGTGGGGGACATCCTTGAACTTTGTTCATGCCCATGGAGACTTTGTGAATGTCGATTACAGAAACTTTTCAACAAAAATAATTATCCTCTTGTACAAATCCATTGTATTATAAAAATAATGTGCCAAGATTTGCCTTTAGGATGATTAGATTGCTTGTTGGTATGTGCTGTGCAAAAACAGAAACTTTGGCTGTAGCGCATGAATTAACATTTTTTACTGGATGTCAAATTTTTCTGAACTTTTTACATAGTACTTCTATGCAAAAAAATTATTTTTTCCTAATTTTTCAGAATTTTTGGAGTTAGAGAAGTATGGTCAAAGTTCAGATTGCTACAGACTGTTCTATTTTTGACAGATTCTTTTTTTGATGCATTGTTTTGCTTGTTTTGATTGAACTATGGACTTTATCGGTGGTATAAGCCATGGAGAAGTTAGGATACAGTAGGCATAATGCAAAAATAAAATATGAATGGGTTTGCAACAACACTTAAAGTAGTGATTTGCTTTATTATAATAACAGATCTCACGAAGGTTTTTGTTAAGTTTTGTGTGGGTGAAGTGTTCAAAGATCGAGGAGGTCTCGATATGAGGAGAAGGAGGAGAGGCAAGAGATCAAGCTTGGGGATGCCCAAGGCACCCCAAGTAAATATCCAAGGAGACTCGAGCGTCTAGGCTTGGGGATGCCCCGGAAGGCATCCCATCTTTCTTCAACAAGTATCGGTATGTTTCGGTTTTCGTTTTATTCATGTGATATGCGTAAATTTTGGAGCGTCTTTTGTGTTTAGTTTTCATTTTTCTTTTATGCACCATGCTGGTATGAGATAGGCCATGGTTGATTTATAGAATGCTCATTGCACTTCACTTATATCTTTTGAGTATGGCTTTATAGAATGCTTCATGTGCTTCACTTATATCATTTAAAGTTTGGATTGCCTGTTTCTCTTCACAAAGAAAACCATTATTTGTAGAATGCTCTTTTGCTTCACTTATATTTATTAGAGCATGATCTTTTGTACAAAGAATTAAACTCTCATGCTTCACTTATCTATAGATAGTCAAAGGAATTGGTCATTTGCATGGTTAGTCATGAAATCCTACATAAAACTTGTGGATCACTGAATATGATGTGTTTGATTCCTTGCAATAGTTTTATGATATAGAGATGATAATATGTGGGAAGTACTAGTAAATGGTTGTGGTTAGTAGGAATATTGGTGTTAAGGTTTGTGATTCCCGAAGCATGCACGTATAGTCTCTCGTTGTGCTATGAAATTGGAGCATGATTTATTATTGATTGTCTTCCTTATGAGTGACGGTCGGGGACGAGCGATGGCCTTTTCCTACCAATCTATCCCCCTAGGGGCATGCGTAGTAGTACTTTGCTTCGAGGGCTAATAAACTTTCGCAATAAGTATATGAGTTCTTTATGACTAATGTGAGTCCATGGATTATACGCACTCTTACCTTTCCGCAATTTGCTAGCCTCTTCGGTATCGTGCATTGCCCTTTCTCACCTCGAGAGTTGGTGCAAACTCCGCCGGTGCATCTAAACCCCGTGATATGATACGCTCTATCACACACAAGCCTTATTATATCTTCCTCAAAACAGCCACCATACCTACCTATTATGGCATTTCCATAGCCATTCCGAGATATATTGCCATGCAACTTCCACCGCTTCCGTTTTGATGACTTGAGCGTTCATTGTCATATTGTTTTGCATGATTGTAAGATAGCTAGCATGATATTTCCATGGCTTGTCCATTTTTTGATATCGTTGTTACGCTAGATCATTGCACATCCTGGTACACTGCCAGAGGCATTCATATAGAGTCATACTTTGTTCTAGGTATCGAGTTGTAATATTGAGTTGTAAGTAAATAGAAGTGTGATGATCATCATTATTCATTATTAGAGCATGTCCCAGTGAGGAAAGGATGATGGAAACTATGATTCCCCCACAAGTCGGGATGAGGCTCTAGACAAATAAAAAAAAGAAAAAAGTGAGGACAAAAAGAGCCCAAGAAAAAATAAAAATAAAAGAAAAAAATGAGAGAAAAGAGAGAAGGGGCATGCAAATTCCACACTTGTGCTTCAAAGTAGCACCATGTTTTTCATATAGAGAGTCTCCTATGTTGTCACTTTCATATACTAGTGGGAGTTTTTCATTATAGAGTTAGATGCACAGCCACTTAGTTTTCAGTTTGAGCTTTCATACACTTATAGCTCTTAGTGCATCTGTTACATGGCAATCCCTACTCCTCGCATTGATATCAATTGATGGGCATCTCCATAGCCCATTGATTAGCCACGTCAATGTGAGACTTTCTTACTTTTTTGTCTTCTCTATGTTTACCCCTATCATCATACTCTATTCCACCCATAGTGCCATGTCCATGGCTTGCGCTCATGTATGCGCGAGGTTGAAAAAGTTGAAGCACGTTAAAAAGTATGAACCAATTGCTCGGCTTGTCATTGGGGTTGTGCATGATAAATACTTTGTGTTAAGAAGACAGAGCATGACAAGACTATATGATTTTGTAGGGATAGCGTTCTTCAGCGTTGATATTTTGAAAGACATGATTGTTTGTTGGGATGCCTGAGTATTGATGTCTTTATGTCAAATTATAGACTATTGCTTTGAATCACTCGTGTCTTAATATTCATGCCATGATTAGATATATGATCAAGATTATGCTGGTAGCATTCCACATCAAAAATTATCTTTTTTATCATTTACCTACCCGAGGACGAGCATGAATTAAGCTTGGGGATGTTGATACGTCTCCGTGATATCTATAATTTTTTATTGTTTCATGCCAATATTATACAACTTTCACATATTTTTGGCAACATTTTATATGATTTATTAGACTAACATATTGATCCAGTGCCCAGTGCCAGTTCCTATTTGTTGCATTTTTTTGTTTCGCAGAATATCCATATCAAATAAAGTCCAAACGTGATAAAAATTTACGAAAAATTATTTTGGAATATATGTGATTTTTGGGAGGTGGAATCAACGCAAACGGAGGCCCATGGCCTCCACCCTCCACCAGGGTGCGCTGGGCACCCCCCGGCGTGCCCAGGTGTCTTGTGGGCTCCCTGTAAGTCAGTTGGAGCTCTTCTTCGGGCGCAAGAAAGATGATTTATGGAGAAAAATCATGTAAAAATTTCAGCGCAATCGGAGTTACGGATCTCCGGGAATTTAAGAAATGGTGAAGGGCCAGAAAACAGGAACGCGAAACAGAAAAGAACGGAGAGATAGATCCAATCTAGGAGGGGGCTCCTGCCCCTCCGCCGCCATGGAGGCCATGGAACAGAGGGGGAACTCTCCTCCCATCTAGAGGGGAGGCCAAGGAATAAGAAGGAGGGGGCTCTCTCCCCCTCTCTCTCGGTGGCGCCGGAGCGCCGCCGGGGCAATCATCGTGACGGCGACCTACTCCAACAACTTCGCCACCGTCAACACCAACTCTCTCCCCCTTTATGCAGCGGTGTAACCTCTCTTCTACCCACTGTAATGTCTACTTAAACATGGTGCTCAACGCTATATATTATTTTCCAATGATCTATGGCTATCTTATGATGTTTGAGTAGATTCGTTTTGTCCTATGGGTTGATTGATGATCGTGATTGGTTTGAGTTGTATGTTTTATTTTGGTGTTGTCCTATGGTGCCCTCTATGTCGCGCAAACATGAGGGATCCCCGTTGTAGGGTGTTGCAATACGTTCATGATTCGCTTATGGTGGGTGGCGTGAGTGACAGAAGCACAAACCCGAGTAAGTGGGTTGTTGCATATGGGAGTAAAGAGGACTTGATACTTAATGCTATGGTTGGGTTTTACCTTAATGATCTTTAGTAGTTGCGGATGCTTGCTAGAGTTCCAATCATAAGTGCATATGATCCAAGTAGAGAAAATATGTTAGCTCATGCCTCTCCCTCATATAAAATTGCAATAATGATCACCGGTCTAGTTATCGATCACCTAGGGACAAATGACTTTCTTGCATGACAAAAGCTATCTACTTTTATTATCTTGCAATTTATTCGTAGTTTTATTCTCACAAAGTACTTCTAGTTTCATTCTTGTTCTAGGTAAAGCGGACGTTAAGTGTGCGTAGAGTTGTATCAATGGTCGATAGAACTAGAGGGAATATTTGTTCTGCCTTTAGCTCCTCGTTGGGTTCGACACTCTTATTTATCGAAAAAGGCTACAAACGATCCCCTATACTTGTGGGTTATCAGTCATCATGTCGGCTAAAGATCCTTGGTGGCAAAAGCATTTCAGCACGGTTTTTATTGGCTCACGGCTCATGCTGATGCTGAGGACATAGTACGTAAGTGTGATGGATGCCAGAAGTTTGCACGTCAAGCTCATGTTCCTGCTCAAGAACTTCGGATGATTCCAATCACTTGGCCGTTTGCTGTCTGGGGGCTCGATATGGTTGGAACGTTCAAACCATCCAAGGACAAGAAGACTCACCTTTTGGTTGTTGTTGATAAGTTTACCAAGTGGGTTGAGGCGGAACCTATAAGCAATTGTGATGCAACCACAACAGTTCAATTCCTGAAGAAGTTGATCTTTTGTTTTGGTTATCCACACAGCATCATCAGTGATAATGGAACTAACTTGTCCAAAGGAGCTATGAAAGAGTTTTGTCAACGCGAGCACATCCGGCTTGATGTATCTTCCATGGCACATCCTCAGTCTAATGGGCAAGCAGAGCGTGCTAATCAAGAGATCCTATGAGGTATCAAACCAAGACTCATGGTTCCTTTGTAGCATACTCCGGGTTGTGTAACACCCCAAAAATTCAACCATGATTTTATTAAGTAAAATATGACCAGAAATAAAATTTTGAAATTTTATTAAGTCCTTTATTATTATTTTCAAAGGATTTTCTGTTCTAACTCCCAAAATTCCTCCCTCCATATAGAATTTTTTTTGAAATAAAATTGTGGCTTTGGTAGTTTTCTTAAAACATTTCAAATATAGTTTAATAACAGTAAGAATTATTTTCATAATAAAAAATTTCCCAAAACAATTCTTTTAGAGGCATTTTCAATACTTTGAATGCCTCTGTTGCACTGCAACCTCTTTAAATAATCTTTTAAAAATTCCACAAAAATTATGGGAGGTCATTTGATGCCTACATATGACTTTTATGCAAAAACCCAACTTGGTGTTTTGAAAACTTTCAGTGAAACAACCTCTTTTCAATTATGTCCCATTCTTCAGTTTCAACTACAACCCCAATTTTTCTTGCCTAAAAACTTCTAAAAAATTTCCCACTTATATTCCTTCCAACTAGTACCTTAAGTCCATAAGGGCAGCCTCAATCTCTTCTTGAAAGACCACCAAATATGCCCCTTTAGTTTCTGTCCAGTACTGTAGTTTTGTAAAACTTGCATTAGCAAGTTTTCTCTTTTCACAAACTGACTTCACTATCATCTTTACCATCCAATGAGACACCACTATGCCAAATATCACTTCCATAGGAATCACCTAGATAGCCATAGCATTCTGTCAAGCACCTTGTGTGCATGACAGAATTCTGCAAGCTTATGATACTGCATATGGCACTTGATCCTCTGGCTAAATCATCTTGTCTACAACCATTATAGTTCATAGGAGCACCACCCTGTTAAGTATCACTTGCATAAAAGCATCCTAGAGCATCATGGCATTTTGTCGAGCACCTGGTGAGCATGTACAGAGCACGCGCGGAGCACTCGTTTGGCAGGCTCGGCACTGTCCCCGCATGGCCAACCTACTGCCTCCCCCTCTCACACAAGCCTCTCACTGGATCACCCAGTCCGTCCTGAGCCTCGAAGACATTCTCACTCGTACCCTAGCGCCGACAAGCCGCCGGCGTCATCGCCTCATCACCGCTGCCGTAACCTTCTCGGATACGGCACCGACCAGGGTACCTGGGGTCCCTCCGAGCCAACCAGCTCATCTGGGCAATAACCGCTGAATGCCAACCGTTTTTCCCCCCCCCACCACCGACCTAAGATATCCCCCTCCCCGGCCTCACCACCGACCACGCTCGCCATAATGGACACCACCGTAGTCTACTATGGGCGGCGGCGTCCGAGCCACCTGGCACTTCCCCGAGCCAGCCAGCTCACTCCCTGGACGGTGGCCTCCCTCAGAAGCTTGCCCACGTTGCACCGCCCTTGTAACGATCTCAACTACCGGAGTAATGGCCGCTGCCGTCTTGGCCCTCTCTGCAAGCTTCGGAACCGACTCCCCCTCGCTATAAAACAGCACCCCGAGCTCAATACTCCCCACGGCACCACCTATTTCCCCTCCAAGCACCTCCCTGAGCCACCCATTGGACCAGACGAGCTCGTCTTCCCCACCTCTGATAGCCTCGGCCGCCACCACTGTCGGGTCATTTCTGGCGAGGTTACAGCTCCTCTCCCTCCATAAACTCCACCAATAGCTCACCCTTGACCCCACGAGCCTTCTCTCTCTCTCAATTTGGCTCGGGAGCCACCGTGGGCGAAGTTCCCATTTCGTCCGACGCCACCGTCCGTCGGGAACCACACCGCACTCCACTCTGGCCATCCCCGGCGCTGGCCAGACCACCTACGGGCGCGGAATGGAATGGCGGATCCGTCCCGACCATCGCCCGAGGCCACCGAGCCCTCCATCAACAGCGGTGAGCCACGCCGGTGCTCCTCTGTTCGATCGCGGGGGAAGAAGGCGGGGGAGACCAGTCAAACATGACAGGTGGGTCCCCGAGGCCCACCGTCAGTGACCCAGGGCCATCCATAAGTGAAGACGGCTTTTCTGAATTCATCTTCGACGTCAGCCTCCTGCGCAGCCGAGTGACTGGGCTCGGCCCAGTACCGCCAGTTGACTATATCGCGCTCAGGGCGCAGCTCTACTCTTCTGTTTTTCTTTTTCTAGCATACTTCAACTAATCCTGTAGTAATTATTTCAAGTCCAAATTTGTTTATTAAATTTCTACAGACTCTTAAAATCATTCTCTTTTATTCCAGCATAGGTGAACATTTTTTCCTAAACTCTGTTTCCACTGGATCTTTTAAATAGTCCATTTCTTCATTCTTGTCAACTTAGAAATGCTCTAAGTAATTCATATTAACTCCAAATAAATTGATTCTTTTTCTGTTATTTTTCATTTTTCACCTAGTTTATTTTAGGATTTATTTCAAAAATATTTGAAACAATTTTTAGTACTGTTTTTGAATTATGTGTTAATTGCCATATTCTTTAAAATAGGAAAAATGGAGGGAAGAAACTTTTCAAAGTTTTGGAAGTGCACCTAATCCACTGCATGCTCAAGGCAAGCATCTTGAACACTTGATATGGTGATTGCATGGTTAATTGTTTGCATGAATAAATAAATTATGCGTAGGTTGACTTCAAATAGAATTTGCATGCATGTAGTGTTGGCATGTTTCATCGTACCTTGCATCGTGTGTTTGCCATGACTAACTTGCAGGAGAGGGCCTAAGCGAAATACTATCACCGGCAGAAGGGTGATCACGTTGGAGCATGATCATGCCTTGGTTGTTATGCATGTTGGAGCATGCAAGGGTTGTGGCCCTGTTTGATATTGCTGTTAAAAGAATACCTTTTTGTGCTAACCGTTGCAGGAAACTTAAGCCTCCTGAGTCGACCGTAGATCGAGTCATGTTCCGGTAACCCCCATACTTGATTCGTGCTGCCACTTGTCCCTGCCACAGGTGGGGTATGGTTTAGTAAGTTGTTAACCCCTTTCCGTGCACATACCACATAGAGGGCTACGATGAGGGTTTCCACGATCATGGACTAAATCCTGTCATCAGGTTAGGGGGCATGGGTGTTTCCGGTTGTGTCCGAGAGGGGGCACCCCTTGGAATCCGTGCGTATTAATAGTGATCCCATGCTACTCGAGATTGTTGTCTCCCCGACTTAGAGTTTTTCTGAAACGATGCTTTGGGTGATTCCTGGCATCCGGACGGTTAATCTAGTGTGTGCTGGTTAGGTGTGTTTTCAGCCCAAAGGCCATAATGGGAATTAGTCAGTGTCACGGTACTGACTAAAGAAATCCTTTACTTGTGGGTAAAGAGTACACCGTCTGCAGAGTTTAAACCTATTCGAATAGCCGTGTCCGCGGTTAAGGGCTACAGTCTGGGTTGGTCAAGTGTCGGTCTTAGTGTCGGTCTTCGAAGAAAAATAATTAAACTGAGCCTGAATTATTTTGCAGGATAATTGTTGTCACCCTGATGCTACCATGAATATTTTATGCATGTTAATATTATTATGGTTATGCATATTATTGAGGACTAACCCGTTTCTCCTATTTTGTATTTCCTGAGTGTCTCAGGGGCTGGCTACACTACCCCGGGCACTCAATTTTATTTTCAAGACCTCTCGTGGCGTCCCTTGAGTTCATAGGCGGTTTATCCCGCCACTACTCTTGTGGACACCTGATTGGCATTTCTCTTCAAGTCCGACCGTGGCGTCACTTGACACCCGACTGGCATTTCTTTTCAAGACCTCTTCGTGGTGTCCCTCGAGTTTACAGGTGGTCCCGCCACTACTCTTGTGGACACCCGATTGGCATTTCTTTTATTTTCCTGAGTGTCACTTGGGTTGGCTAGACTACCCGTGACATTCATTTGCTTTATTTCTAATAAGTTTGATCATGACTAACATGCTATGTTCACGTTCATATCATTTTATTGTCATGATTTAAATTTCAGTCAGCATGAGCATATGCATATAGTTTGGCTCATCATGATCATATATTTTTATCTGCTGCATTCGGTATATCTTTTGTTCATGATGTTTGCGAGTACATTCAAACGTACTCACATGCTTGTCCCTAGCTATTTACGTGGCCAGGTCAGAAGTTCTACGTGGAGTACCACAGCGACGACCGTGCGGAGCCTAGGATAGCAGCCACGCGGATAGGAATTATCCGGGTCAGCTGTTCCAGTGGGAATGGAGCCCCATCAATGCTGGAGAACCATGAGTCATTTCCGTCATCCACCACCGGAATCACTGTTGTATCATTAGACCTTTATGGTCTTGTATCCAATTCTTGTAATAGCTTGGTAATCTGTAACAAGGACGTGTCCACCAGTAACAGTAATCCTGGGCTGGTGGTAACACGAGTGGTTAAATTTCTGGGATATTTTGTGTCCCCGAAATCCGGCCCCGGCAGCCTTGGTATCAGAGCCAGGCTAACCATTGGCTAATCCTATCTTAGCCTGGTCACTATCTCTAGGTTTCCACACCATCCATAACTTTCTTGTCCGTAGCCAAGCCCGTTCCATCCGATAAGTCTGCACAGTGGCCTGCCGACATCCTTTTGACAGTCGGTGCCCAACCTATCAGCCTATCCATAGGCCATGTGCATGTGGCCGACACCTGCGTTGTCTCATCCACAAGCGTGCGATGGAAGACCCCGCTGGCTTATAAAGGCAGCCTCACCCCAACTCAACACATCACAGCCTCACTCTCAGTTCAATATCCAACACCCCAAGATGCCTGGTCCCATCGTTCGCAACGAGACCACCGCAGCCGAGCTTGAAGGCTTTGTAGCCATCCTTGCCAATCTCACCCGTCGTGCTTTTGGCACAGAAGAGCCCCCGGAGTATGTCGTGTACCAGGAGCACACGAGTGATTCTATCCATCACTTCTGGGCCATAGTGCACATCTACGGGAGGAGCATCATGTCAGAGCACTCCTACCGGTTCACCGGGAGGATGACCACCAACGAGCCCCAAGCCACCCAACTTGCAGCCCGAGAGGTTGTAATTCAACTCCGGCATCTGTCGCCGAGAGTTAACAGCCGTCCTTTCTACTACTACCCCAGCCGTGAAGGCTATGGTAGTCCGACCCAAGTCGCCAACGAAGACCATGAGACGGATCCTGCCTTAGTGCATCTGGTGCGCTACCTGAGAGCGCAAGAGGCACTATTTGGTCAGGTCACCCTTGATATGATTGCCACCCGCGGGACACTTGCCCTCCTGACCCCGATGAGAAGAGAAGCTGCACCCACCACCGACACCCCGATAGTGCTGTTCGGGAGACCAATCGAGCCTGCGAGGTCTGCCCCTGTTGCCCACCCGGGCAATGCATTCGTTTCCCCGGATGAACTCCATCGTCTCTTTGGGATTTCCTCCAACGGGACTGTAGCCACTACACCCCACGTGGGTCATCATCACTACCCCAACCCTGCAGCTCCTCATAGCACTCCAGTCAACTCCGACGTTGAAGCCCCCGAAGAAGCCTCAACGTCTGCGAGACACGCCCGTCTGGATGTCAACGAAGTGGACTGAGCTCTGCCAGAGTAGTTGTCGAGTCCTTAGAAACCCTGTTGCCCTGTAGATTCCGCCGTCGTGCCGTAGACGATCATGTGTATGTTTCTAGCAGTATGTAGCGTTTGATTGAATAATGTGCTTCTGTGTTATTACCTTGTGCATGATTGTTTGTTTGTTGTGATATGCATTTAGTTCCTCCGCCCTTAACAAATCTCGAGGATGAGATTTTCTTAAGGGGGGTAGAGTTTGTAACACCCCAAAAATTCAACCATGATTTTATTAAGTAAAATATGGCCAGAAATAAAATTTTGAAATTTTATTAAGTCCTTTATTATTTTTTTCAGAGGATTTTTTGTTCTGACTCCCAAAATTCCTCCCTCCATATAGAATTTTTTTTTGAAATAAAATTGTGGCTTTGGTAGTTTTCTTAAAACATTTCAAATATAGTTTAATAACAGTAATAATTATTTTCATAATAAAATTTTGCCCAAAACAATTCTTTTAGAGGCATTTTCAATACTTTGAATGCCTCTGTTGCACTGCAACCTCTTTAAATAATCTTTTAAAAATTCCACAAAAATTATGGGAGGTCATTTGATGCCTACATATCACTTTTATGCAAAAACCCAACTTGGTGTTTTGAAAATTTTGAGTGAAACAACCTCTTTTCAATTCTGTCCCATTCTTCAGTTCCAACTACAATCCCAATTTTTCTTGCCTCAAAAATTCTGAAATTTTTCCCACTTATATTCCTTCCAACTAGTACCTTAAGTACATAAGGGCAGCCTCAATCTCTTCTTGGAAGACCACCAAATATACCCCTTTAGTTTCTGTCCAGTACTGTAGTTTTGTAAAACTTGCATTAGCAAGTTTTCTCTTTTCACAAACTGACTTCACTGTCATCTTTGCCATCCAATGAGACACCATTATGCCAAATATCACTTCCATAGGAATCACCTAGATAGCCATAGCATTCTGTCAAGCACCTTGTGTGTATGACAGAATTCTGCAAGCTTATGATACTGCATATGGCACTTGATCCTCTGGCTAAATCATCTTGTCTACAACCATTATAGTTCATAGGAGCACCACCCTGTTAAGTATCAATTGCAGAAAAGCATCCTAGAGCACCATGGCATTTTGTCGAGCAGCTGATGAGCATGTACAGAGCACGTGCGGAGCACTCGTTTGGCAGGCTCGGCACTGTCCCCACATGGCCAACCTACTGCCTCCCCCTCTCACACAAGCCTCTCACTGGATCACCCAGTCTGTCCTGAGCCTCGAAGACATTCTCACTCGTCCCCTAGCGCCGACAAGCCGCCGGCGTCATCGCCTCGTCACCGCCGCCGTAACCTTCTCGGATACGGCACCGACCAGGGTACCTGGGGTCCCTCCGAGCCAACCAGCTCATCTGGGCAATAACCGCTGATCATAGTTCCCCCCACCGACCTCAACTATTCCCTCACCGGCGTCACCACCGACTGCGCTTGCCATAATGGCCGCCGCTGTAGTCTACTGTGGGCGGCGCCGTCCGGGCCACCTGGCACTTCCCCGAGCCAGCCAGCTCACTCCCTGGACGGTGGCCTCCCTCAGAAGCTTGCCCACATTGCACCGCCCTTGTAACGATCTCAACTATCGGAGTAATGGCCGCCGCCGTCTTGGCCCTCTCTGCAAGCTTCGGAACCGACTCCCCCTCGCTATAAAACAGCACCCCGAGCTCAATACTCCCCACGGCACCACCTATTTCCCCTCCAAGCACCTCCCTGAGCCACCAATTGGACCAGACAAGCTCGTCTTCCCCACCTCCGATAGCCTCGGCTGCCGCCACTGTCGGGTCATTTCCGGTGAGGTTACAGCTCCTCTCCCTCCATAAACTCCACCAATAGCTCACCCTTGACCCCATGAGCCTTCTCTCTCTCTCAATTTGGCTCAGGAGCCGCCGTGGGCGAAGTTCCCATTTCGTCCGACGCCGCCGTCCGTCGGGAACCACGCCGCACTCCACTCCGGCCATCCCCGGCGCTGGCCAGACCACCTATGGGCACGGGATGGAATGGCAGGTCCGTCCCGACCATCGCCCGAGGCCACCGAGCCCTCCATCAACGGCGGTGAGCAACGCCGGTGCTCCTCTGTTCGGTCGCGAGGGAAGAAGGCGGGGGAGACCAGTCAAACATGACAGGTGGGTCCCCGAGGCCCACCGTCAGTGACCCAGGGCCGTCCATAAGTGAAGACGGCTTTTCTGAATTCATCTTCGACGTCAGCCTCCTGCGCAGCCGAGTGACTGGGCTCGGCCCAGTACCGCCAGTTGACTATATCGCGCTCAGGGCGCAGCTCTGCTCTTCTCTTTTTCTTTTTCTAGCATACTTCAACTAATCCTGTAGTAATTATTTCAAGTCCAAATTTGTTTATTCAAATTTCTACAGACTCTTAAAATCATTCTCTTTTATTCCAGCATAGGTGAACATTTTTTCCTAAACTCTGTTTCCACTGGATCTTTTAAATAGTCCATTTCTTCATTCTTGTCAACTTTGAAATGCTCTAAGTAATTCATATTAACTCCAAATAAATTGATTCTTTTTCTGTTATTTTTCATTTTTCACCTAGTTTATTTTAGGATTTATTTCAAAAATATTTGAAACAATTTTTAGTACTATTTTTGAATTATGTGTTAATTGCCATATTCTTTAAAATAGGAAAAATGGAGGGAAGAAACTTTTCAAA
Organism: Thinopyrum elongatum; assembly: GCA_011799875.1. Classification (NCBI taxonomy): domain Eukaryota; kingdom Viridiplantae; phylum Streptophyta; class Magnoliopsida; order Poales; family Poaceae; genus Thinopyrum; species Thinopyrum elongatum. The sequence goes on along the minus strand of CM022297.1, from coordinate 350,695,784 downwards.
GTTTTGGAAGTGCACCTAATCCTCTGCATGCTCAAGGCAAGCATCTTGAACACTTGATATGGTGATTGCATGGTTAATTGTTTGCATGAATAAATAAATTATGCGTAGGTTGAATTCAAATAGAATTTGCATGCATGTAGTGTTGGCATATTTCATCGTACCTTGCATCATGTGTTTGCCATGACTAACTTGCAGGAGCAGGCCTAAGAGAAATACTATCACCGGCAGAAGGGTGATCACGTTGGAGCATGATCATGCCTTGGTTGTTATGCATGTTGGAGCATGCAAGGGTTGTGGCCCTGTTTGGTATTGCTGTTAAAAGAATACCTTGTTGTGCTAACCGTTGCAGGAAACTTAAGCCTCCTGAGTCGACCGTAGATCGAGTCTTGTTTCGGTAACCCCCATACTTGATTCGTGCTGCCACTTGTCCCTGCCACAGGTGGGGTATGGTTTAGTAAGTTGTTAACCCCTTTCCGTGCACATACCACATAGAGGGCTACGATGAGGGTTTCCACGATCATGGACTAAATCCTGTCATCGGGTCAGGGGGCATGGGTGTTTCCGGTTGTGTTCGAGAGGAGGGCACCCCTTGGAATCCGCTCGTATTAATAGTGATCCCATGCTACTCGAGATTGTTGTCTCCCCGACTTAGAGTTTTTCTGAAACGATGCTTTGGGTGATTCCTGGCATCCAGACGGTTAATTTGGTGTGTGCTGGTTAGGTGTGTTTTCAGCCCAAAGGTCGTAATGGGAATTAGTCAGTGTCACGGTACTGAATAAAGAAATCATTTACTTGTGGTTAAAGAGTACACCCTCTGCAGAGTTTAAACCTATTCGAATAGTCGTGTCCGCGGTTAAGGGCTACAGTCTGGGTTGGTCAAGTGTCGGTCTTAGTGTCGGTCTTCGGAGGAAAATAATTAAACTAAGCCTGAATTATTTTGCAGGATAATTGTTGTCACCCTGATGCTACCATGAATATTTTATGCATGTTAATATTATTATGGTTATGCATATTATTGAGGACTAACCCGTTTCTCTTATTTTGTATTTCCTGAGTGTCTCAGGGGCTGGCTAGACTACCCCAGGCACTCAATTTTATTTTCAAGACCTCTCGTGTCGTCCCTCGAGTTCACAGGCGGTTTATCCCGCCACTACTCTTGTGGACACCCGATTGGCATTTCTCTTCAAGTCCGACCGTGGCGTCACTTGACACCCGACTGGCATTTCTTTTCAAGACCTCTTCGTGGCATCCCTCGAGTTTACAGGCGGTCCCGCCACTACTCTTGTGGACACCCGATTGGCATTTCTTTTATTTTGCTGAGTGTCACTTGGGCTGGCTAGACTACCCGTGGCATTCATTTGCTTTATTTCTAATAAGTCTGATCATGACTAACATGCTATGTTCACGTTCATATCATTTTTTATTGTCATGATTTAAATTTCAGTCAGCATGAGCATATGCATATAGTTTGGCTCATCATGATCATATACTTTTATCTGCTGCATTCAGCATATCTTTTGTTCATGATGTTTGCGAGTACATTCAAACGTACTCACAGGCTTGTCCCTGGCTATTTACGTGGCTGGGTCAGAAGTTCTACGTGGAGTACCACAGAGACGACCGTGCGGAGCCTATGATAGCAGCCACGCGGATAGGAATTATCCGGGTCAGCTGTTCCTGTGGGAATGGAGCCCCATCAACGCTGGAGAACCACGAGTCATTTCCATCATCCACCACCGGAATCACTGTTGTATCATTAGACCTTTATGGTCTTGTAGCCAATTCTTGTAATAGCTTGGTAATCTGTAACAAGGACGTGTCCACCAGTAACAGTAATCCTGGGCTGGTGGTAACACGAGGGGTTAAATTTCTGGGATATTTTGTGTCCCCGAAATCCGGCCCCGACAGGTTGCTGGGTTGAGGAGCTTCCTTCAGTCCTTTGGAGTATACAGACGACTCCTAATAGGTCAACAGGCTGCACGCCCTTCTTCATGGTTTACGGCGCAGAAATCGTATTACCAAGCAATATCTGTCATGACTCGCCTAGGGTGGCGGCTTATGTCGAAGCAGATAACGAGCAAGCTCGGCAAGATTCTCTTGATGCCTTGGAGGAGGAGCGTGACCTAGCTACAACCCGTTCTGCCATCTATCAACAAGACCTACGTCGCTATCATAGCTGTAGAGTTCGTACTTGTACTTTCCAGGAGGGCGACTAAGTGCTTCGGTTGATCCAAGAACAAGCCAGCATGCATAAGCTCTCACCTCCGTGGGAAGGGCCTTTTGTCATCAGTAAGAACCTCAATAATGGGTCATATTATCTTATTGACATACATGAGCACAATAAGTCACGTAGAACTGAGGAGGAGACCAACAGGCCTTGGAATACCGCTCATCCTCGTCCTTACTACGCTTAGAGCCACTGGCTCCAACCTTTGTACATACATCTGTGTATATTTTTTTTATGATCAATATTAATAAAGCCAGCATCCCCGAAACTCGGGGCCTCTATCGTTTCATCCCATATATTGTGCATGAGTCTTTATTTCTTGATCATAGGTCATTTGGGGGCTTCCAATTCAACGAGTTTAGCTCATAATAACCCTCTTGACCCGGCATATGCCACAATATCTATCATGGTTAAACCTGCATGTTTTCTTGATGCTCATCCGCCAAGATGACCCAGCGTACTCTTGACAGCCAATCTATTATGACCTTGAACTTGTCAAGGTTAAAATGCCGGCTTAAGTCATGTGAGAGCCGACCTACAGAAAGCTAGGATAAACCATAGGCTATCACGCCTGCTTCATTGAAGCAAGACTCGAGCCTCGAAAGCCGGTCTTTTAAGTCGCGCCTCGAAAGTTGGCTCAATATATATCTATTTGCATATTCACTCTGTTTTACAGGTTTACTTGCCATTTTTTGGTTAAGTTTTATCTTGATTATAAGTCGTCGGGAAAACCAGACATTGGTTTGTTCGCTTAGAGTTGGGCTCAATGGCCATAAGCCGCCCGGGCCATCCAGTACGCTGGCTTATTATTGTTCTAATTGAACTACTAGTGGTTATAAGCCACCCTGACGATCAACTTAACTGTTGAGTCAAAAGTTGCAACTGCAACAGCTCTTATCAGCATACTGGGCGGGTCAGCAGGAGCACCACACCAGTTAATATTTAACAGATCAAAAGTATCACAAGTGCACAAAGGCGCTATAGCTGATGTAGAAGTTTGTGCTATCCTATTACACAGCCACAGCAGGGCTCAAATATTGTTCATCAATGTTTTTGGAGTCATCACTCCTGCAAGCCGACCCCTGAACCTTCCGGGTTGACCTGATCCGGGTTGACACCTTGACGATCTCCAGCACTTGATGCTTCTGGGTCATCCTGTGCCGATTCTTCCACGTCTTTGATCTAAAGGTTGTCCAGATTCCAGTCGATACTTGTTAACTCTTGGAAGAGGGCGCCATCATGCATGATAGGCGATGGGTTGACATGAGGGGCAAAGATATGCTTACGCCGTTGCGGAGTCAAGTCAAAGGCCTCAAAGGTTGGCAGTCGAACCCGCGTGTTGTCCTCATCATAAGCCGCCTGGTGTTTCTTCAAGTCCAGGTCTTCAACTAGTCGACTTGCTAAGACGCGCGTCTCCTTCATACAATCTGTCGCTAAAAACTCAGTACCATCTTCTTTGAACTGTGGAAACCCGCCTGCCATCTCCAAAGGATCCATATCTGGCACATAAGCTTTCGCCCAGCTTAGAGATGCCATCGCTCCTGCTCGGGTGGCTGATTTCTTCAACTCTTCTATTTGCTTTGGGATGGTGGAAAGCAGCTTCAACACGTCTCTTATAAATCGTGGCGGGTCTCTTCCGTCTGTCATGGCCATGATTGTGAACAAGTTACCTGCATACAACTTCTCCAAGAAGGAGTACACAACCTTTAACTTCACAAGGTTATTCTGCCGGAGATTATGACTCCTACTACCTGCAAATATTACAAACACATGAGCCGTCAGGTGAGTTATTCATCCTCATGATTCATCAGGCGAGTTATTCATATATAATACAAGGATCACTTACCAAAAATGGCTTGTGTCATAAGCGCGATATGGCGCTTCAACCCATCAAGTTCTTCGGTGACCGGCTTGAGTTGGCCTTCAGCATCTTCTGCACGCTTGAGTAAGGTGGCCTTTTCAGTCTCAAAGGTGGCTCTTTCAGTTTCAAAAGCCGCCTTGACCTTTTCTAATTCTTCTACACAAGACTGTAGACTTGTCTCTGCCTTGATTCGCAGAGTTTGCTCAGCATCAAAATTTTTCTTTAAACCGGCCAGTTCTGACTCGGTCGTGGTCAAAGTGTCCTGAAAAGCAAACAATACAACTCATCCACAAGTCATTTCAGTCCTAAGCCAGCAAAGATGCACAACATGGCACTTGGGGGCTACGACAGGCAAACTGATTTTATTATCAAAGTCCCAAGCAGTTGCAAGCAACGTGTTTGGCACTTGGGGGCTAATGCATGTCATTTTCTCTTCAAAGATATATCAAAAGACCCAACTCGGTTCATAAAAATGAGTCGGCCCTTGGGGGCTACAGGCTACCTTTCAAAGTTCATCCATTTTCGAAGACCCGACTCATCTCATGATGATGAGCCGACCCTTGGGGGCTACATGGTGTTTCCTTTTTATTCGCTAAGGATCTATACTTGAAGAACCGGCTTATCATTTGCATGATAACCCGGCCCTTGGGGGCTAAGCATATATGTACACAGTATAAGAAGGGCGAGTTATTTCATACCTCATGTTTCTTCCTCAACATGTTAACTATGTTTGCTTCCATATCACGGCTTTCAGATAGCCGGGTCAAGAACATATATATGATGAAGTTCTTCAGTGGTCATATTATCAAAGCCTGGCAGCTCCAACTTGGTCTTCCCTTTATCTTCACAAACCGGCTCATCCTTGGCTGGGATTTTGGCCAGACTGGTTGAAGCGCCAAGAGCACTTTTGCCTTCCCCAGTAATGATTACCTCTATGTCAACCATCATCTGGTTGGCACCTTCAACCTCTTTACGAGGGCTGGGAGCATGCGTCGGGCTTGGCGGCTGAAGATTGATAGTTTGCTCGTCCAGATTGGCCTGCTCATCAATAACGTTCGCCTCTTCATCCGTTGGCGGCTTGTCAATTATAACCGTCTCATGAACCATCTCGAGTTCATGATCCGGGTTATCTGCGTCTGTGGGAATAACCGGGATCTCTGAGTTATCCTGTGGTAGTTTTTGAGCTTCGGAGATAATAGGGGCAGTCGATGACTCGCCAACCTTCCTTTTCTTGGCCTGGGCCCTGTAGTCACATGAATATGTTTAAGTAAAACAAAGCAATAATTATGAATAAATTAAGTATTAACATACTTACCCTGGCTTGATGACAAAGGGTGGCAGCTTTGAAGCAGTAGAGTCTTCAGACGATGGTGGCGACTCCTGATAATTCGAATAAGAAGGGTTAAGAGGTTGCCTAATAAGGCTGGCTTTTGGAAGAGATGAGGTTGGACTATGAGGCACCTCTGTGCGTCGCTAACGGGTGACTAGTGCGTTAGATAACCCGGCGGCCAATTCTCCAGAGCTGCTTCAGGTCTGGCGTCTTGATGTACCCTCATATTGTGTTTTCTTCAAAATTAATTGTGGGTCTAAGTGAGCGAGTGGATGAGAAAAAGCACTTTCCTGACGACTCGCCTTGATCTTTGGGGAACTAAGTTTTCTGAGCCAGAGGAGATGGAAATTACCTCAACATCATCAGCCCGGCTTGTCTCAGCATGGTCCTGGGAAGAATGAGCATCAACAAGTTGCATAAAGAGAAGTCCAAGGGAGTCAAGGTCTACCTCCGACTCATCTTCTTTAGACGGCGGATTGCCATCATTGACCGGCTCGTTTATATGAACAATCGAAGCACGAGCAGATTTGCGTGCTTGTGTCTTCTTTCTCCTCCTATTCCAGAATGGAGAGTCGGCCTGCACAATTTTTTACAAGTTAACAAGTGGATTCAGGTAAGGATTAATGAGCCAGACAAATAGTTATATTATATACTTACTGGAGGAGCTGGGTTAAGAACACAGAAGGGATTCAGCCCCACTTAATTTGTTGCAGGCTTCTTGAGTCTCCCCCGGCAGTTTCTTCACAGCTTTGTTAATTTCATCAGCTGGCAGGTCCACATGACTGAAGCGTTGGGCATCAGTCAAGCCGCCAGTGTAGTCGCACATTAAGCCGCCCTGGCGACTTAAAGGCAGGATCCTCCAGCTGACCCAACACCGGGTTAAGTCAACTCCTGTTAGGCCATTGGCTAGCAAGGCCCTCAGCTTTGGATAAATGTGAGATACTTGAGCACGTTCTTCCTTAGAAGCCCAGTCAGGATACTCTATTGTGGCATCAAGGCGATCAGGTCTATAACCCGACAGAGGGTTCTCATCGGCAGGAGCAGTGTTCCTACAGTAGAACCAGGTCTTGTTCCACCCTTTGGGATGACTTGGCAGGGTAGCTTGAGGGAAAGGAACATTTTTCCGCCTCTGGATTGAAATCCCGCCGAGTTCTACGCTGGGACCATCCGCACATTCAGTCTGGCGGTTGATATAGAAAAAATCTCTGGAGAGGGGCACGTTGGCTTCTATTTGCAGATATACTTCGCAAAAGACTTGAAATTGGCACAAGTTGGTTATGGAGTTTGGGGCAAGATCTTCCGGATGAAGGTTGTAGAAGCTAAGGACGTCCCAGAAAAATTTCGACCCGGGTGGAGAAAAGCCCCTGAGGAGGTGGTCTGTAAATACAACAACTTCCCCTTGGTCGGGTTGTGGAATGCTTTCCTCTGCAGGAGCTCGCCAGCCAATCACCTCTTTGGCCGGCAGAAAACCTTGCCCCACAAGATCATCCAGCACAAGTTGGGAAACATGGGATCTTATCCAGTTGCAAGTTGTGGTTTTTGCCATGATGAGTCGCCTAAGCAAAGACTAAAAACTGCAGAAAAATACGGACGGCGGGTCATTCACAGCAAATCGCCAGTTTTTCTTACGTCATGAGTCCGTGACAGAATAAGACGGCTAAGGTAAAAGGCGGATCAACCGCATACTCCAGTATTTGTGAGTCGCCAAAGTTATAAGCCGACCTAAGGGAAATATACTTGTTTTCTACAACTGGCGGGTTATACGCAAAAATGAGCCGGCAAAGTATGAAGGCGTCTTATTTTGATCCAAGGACTCTGGATTTTCAGCCAAGTGTTGAACAAACAAGTTTCTGTTGAGATGACTACAATAAACATATCTACAAAATGGTCTAAAAAACCAAATATTTGCTAAACCTAGGGTGAGCACTAGAAGTGGCAGTTGTCTTATTTACGGATTTTAAAGTAGATATGAAGCTCCTAGATGCAAAAATGGAGTTGAAACTACAGCCGCTCTGTTCCTATAAGGAGATCGTCGGAAACTAGATCTATACGACAATAGCAGTGAAGAACTGATGAACCGCGAAGAACTCCGATGAACTGTAGCAGGGTTAATGTGGATCTGGAGATGTGTTTCAACATACCTGGATGCGGCGGAAGCGTCGAAGTGGTCTTGGATGGCGTCGACAACGGCACACGCAAGGTCGAAGAGGCAGTTGACGTCGCTGGAGCACTCGAGGTCGCGCGACGGCTGAGGTCTTTTCGCAGTGCGGTGCAAGGAAGAAGACGCGAGGGGATGGAAAAGTAAAAGTGAGAAAAGAGCCCCCTCGGGCATATTTATAATGAAAATAAGGAGGAGAAGAGGCAGGCGTGAAAATCAAGGAGGGGCAGTAACTTTTGGAGTAAGGGATGCCTCGGTTTTCGGGATAGACAGATATAAGCAAAGGTCCGTTGTGATGTCATGATGGAATTCCTGGATTTACGGAAGATGACGTCATGGTTTATGAACACGAAAAAATGACAAGTGTGGAAGTGTTATAAGCCGGATATATGGATCAAGAATGATGCCATTTTCAAAGGCAGGAAGATGACCCGCCATGTTCATCAGATTGAAGATTGACATGAATAAATTCAAATCAATCTGGGGGCTAATGTTGGGGATATAACCCCACAATATGACTCGCTCAATTGGGCCGGGTTATCTCAATGGCGACTTATGAAGCAGGACTCAAGATGGGTTGAAGATGTTCAAGACCTCAAGGCCTACAGGGTGGCTTGAGGAGTGGGCCGACTCATGGGCCAGTACTAGAAGATGCCGGCTCATCGTCCAGAAGTACGAGTCGCCACCTGAAGCTTCCTTACTTAGGAGGCAAGACAACTAGAAAACATATTAGGTCACGGATCACAATACGACCGGGACTCTGTTGTAAGCCCAGGGCCCCAATCTATATATAAAGGGGAGCCCCTAGAGCCGAAAGGACTAACTTACAAGCTCTTGAGTACTAGGTTAGCCAAATTGCGCCCTTGTAATCGAGATCATCATCATCATCATCATCATCATCATCATCATCATCATCATCATCAATAAACACAAAGCAGGACGTAGGCTTTTACCTCCACCGTGAGGGGCCGAACCTGGGTAAATCTTTGTCCTTTGATTCCGATCAACCCCATTCAAGCTACTACCTTCTGGCGATGGCTTCACGACTAAGTCCTTTCTTGAGGACATCTGTCGTGACAAAACCATGACACATGGGGTAAACTCTTAATTATCATGAGTTGTAACCGTATGGGGAAGACTATGGTAGTGGCGTGCGTCGAATGAAGTCTACTTCGAGTAAAACGTGTATTGTACCCCACTCCGCCCAGCATAATAGTCAACAGTGGCTCAAGTATCCATCCCATACTATGCCCATGCAGCGCTAGAAACATACTAATGGGGATTCCAGACTCCTCGAGAACGCCTTACTCCTCTGCTATTCCACCAGTCACTCTAGTCACTATTCTTTATTTACTTTTATGCTATTTCCTTCAAAGTTTGCTTCATTACTCAATCACAATTATTTACCGCCCTCACTCTGATTCAAGTCTAAAATTATCTGCGGGCATAAAAATACATAATTCACTACAAGAGGCAGAAGTCTGATTTATGTAATCTCCGTGGGATCGATACTCTTATTTGAAAAGGCTACAATTAAACCCTATGCCCTTGCAGGCCATCAACACCCAATAGGGTTTCCTCCCCCCTTGCTTACTCCCCCACCAGAATGCTCTTTTAGCTAAAGTTAGCTTCTCACACAACCCACGAGGCAACTTAAAACATGACATTGAGTAAACAATGATAGCTTGCGCCACAGATTTAATCAAGATATCTTTCCCTGAGGCTGATAGTGTTTTCTCCATCCACCCTCGAATTTTGTTCCACAGTGGGTCAATGAGATACATAAAGGCACAAAGGCACCATTCTTGGACAGACCTACATCAGTAGGCATTCCCAGATATTTCTCACTAAGCTGCTCATTTGGAACTTCCAAGATATTTTTAACGTGTCCTCTAACCAACTCTGGGCATCCCTTGCTGAAGAACATAGATGATTTGCCCTTATTTACTCTTTGTCCAGAGGCCCTGGCATAGGCTTCCAACAAAAGATACACTTCTTCTACCCCCTCCGCATTTTCTTTAAAAAACAACAGGCTGTTATCTGCAAACAACAAGTGGTTCACCGGCGATGCCGATGGGGCCACTTTAATACCTCCAAGATTAGATGACTAGACATGAGATTTTAAAGACACGAAAGGCCCTTTGCTGCCAATAAAAGCAAATATGGTGAAAATAGGATCTCCTTGACGAATACCATGAGTAGTTCTAAACACTTCTAGCTTTTGTCCATTAAATAATACAGAAAAGGAGACAAAGCTTTTCTTTTTGAGGAAAAAAGGTAACCATCCCCATCACCATGATGACCTAATCGGAGGAGACATAGTTTTTTTTTTTGACAAAAAAGGTTACCATCCCATCACAATGCTAACCTAATAGGATGGCTGTGGACCGACCGCCCCCGGTAAATGGGCGAGTGATTAGCATAATGACGGAATAGGAGCACTCAGCTAAACCTCGCAATGCCCCTAAAAAAGTTAAAACCTCGCACTTTTCCGGCAATCCCTATTTGACGCGCGTAGGCGTCAAAACGACGCCCCAACTTGGGCCGGCCCACGTCGCAAGGCTGCTTTTTTGTTTTCTATTTCCTTTTTGTTTTTGTTTTTTCTGTTACTGTTTCTATTTCTTTCTTTTCCATTTATGCTTTTTCCCTTTTTTTTCTTTTTCTTTCATTTTTTCGTGTATTATACAAAGTCCATTGCGCATTTATATACAAAGTTCACCATGCATTATAAAAAAATTCAGCTTATATTTAAGAATTCATTCAACGTATTTTGCAAAATGTTCAATGTGTATCCATAATTTTTTCAACGTATTTTTGCAAAATGTTCAATGTGTATGCAAAATTTGTTCAACGTATATTTACAAAAATGTTCAATGTGTTTCATAAAATTTGTTCAATGTATATTTACAAAAATGTTCAATGCGTTTCCAAAATTTGTTGAACGTATATTGCCAAATTGTTCAATGCGTATTGAAAATTTTTCATCATATATATTCATATTTTAAAAAATGATAGAAATACAGTATGTGTTTTTAAAATAGGAATTTTAAACTATATTTTAGCTCCATAAATAATATCCAGGAAGTTCCAATAAAAAACAGAAAAATGAAAAAAAATAGCTTTTTTCAGACACAAAAAAACTAGCTGTAATGAGCTTCTGTGAATGGGCCGGCCCATTAGCACCTCCCTTTAGCAAAGGTACATCTGTTTGACGCCTGTTTCTCAAAAAGAAAAAATGTTGTTTGACGCCTACGCGCATCAAATAGGGGCTCCCCACTTTTCCCTCGAGGAAAGAAAAGCCAAACCTCGTATTGTAGCCGCATCATGTGGACATTGGGTCGAAAACCCTACAAGCCAAATTCAGACCTAAGGTCACTTGTATAAAACGTCACACGTCCATGCGTCGTCTCCGTCGCAGTGACTCCCTTTGCTTGCGCCTCCACAACCCCCACTTTCCAACTTAGGGTTCTAGGGTTTCTCCAGCAGCGCCGGCGCCTCCACTTGCCCGCCCAAACACCATGACGGCTGAGGCCGCGACGCAAGAGGAGCTGCTCCACGCCGTTCTGGAAGAGCAGAAGCTCACGGCGCATGTGATGATCTAACCCTTCTGACCCCCCCCCCCCCCCCCGCATGTCTCGTCTGTTCGGATCTAATGGAAATATACCCTAGAGGCAATAATAAAATGGTTATTATTATATTTCCTTAATCATGATAAAGGTTTATTATTCATGCTAGAATTGTATTGACCGGAAACTTAAATACATGTGTGGATACATAAACAAATACTATGTCCCTAGTGAGCCTATACTAGACTAGCTCGTTGATCAAAAGATGGTTAAGGTTTCCTAACCATAGACATGAGTTGTCATTTGATAACGGGATCACATCATTAGGAGAATGATGTGATGGACAAGACCCATCCGTTAGCTTAGCATATGATCGTTCAGTTTATTGCTATTGCTTTCTTCATGTCAAATACATATTCCTTCGACTATGAGATTATGCAACTCCCGGATACCGGAGGAATACCTTGTGTGCTATCAAACGTCACAACGTAACTGGGTGATCATAAAGATGCTCTACAGGTATCTCCGAAGGTGTTTGTTGAGTTGGCATAGATCGAGATTAGGATTTATCACTCCGAGTATCGGAGAGGTATCTCTGGGCCCTCTTAGTAATACACATCATAAGCTTGCAAGCAAATGACTAAGGAGTTAGTTGCGAGGTGATGTATTACGGAACGAGTAAAGAGACTTGCCGGTAACGAGATTGAACTAGGTATGAAAATACCAACGATCGAATCTCGGGCAAGTAACATACCGACAGACAAAGGGAATTACGTATGTTGTCATAACGGTTCGACCGATAAAGATCTTCGTAGAATATGTAGGAACCAATATGGGCATCCAGGTTCCGCTATTGGTTATTGACCGGAGAGGTGTCTCGGTCATGTCTACATAGTTCTCGAACCCGTAGGGTCCGCACGATTAACGTTCGTTGACGATATAGTGTTATATGAGTTATGTGATTTGGTGACCGAATGTTGTTCGGAGTCCTGGATGAGACCACGGACATGACGAGGAGCTCCGGAATGGTCCGGAGGTAAAGATTGATATATAGGACGATAGTATTTGGTCATCAGAAAGGTTTCGGAAGTACCGGGTATTCTATAGGGGTGTCGGAAGGGGTTCCGGGAGGCCACCGGCAAGCGGTGGGCCTTATGGGCCAAAGGGGGGAAGCACACCAGCCCACAAGGGGTCTGGTGCGCCCCTCCACCCCTTGCCCACGCACCAAAGAGGGAGGGAAGGAAGGGGGAGGCGCCCCAAAGGCAGCCAGCCCCCCTTTCCTCCCCCCCCATGCACAAATATGGAAGGAGGGATTCGGCCAGGGCAGGCACCCTAGGGCAGCCGCCGGCCACTTGGGGCGCCCTAGGGGCTGCCTCCCCTCCCCCCTCCACCTATATATATATGAGAGGAGGGAGAGGGGCAACACACACCACGATTCCCTAGCCGTGTGCGGCGCCCCTCTCCCTCTAGTTCATCCTCGGTCATTTTTTCATAGTGCTCGGCGAAGCCCTGCGGAGATAGTTGCATCACCACCGCCACCACGCCGTCGTGCTACCGGAACCCATCTACTACTTTGCCAGTCTTGCTGGATCAAGAAGGCGAGGACGTCATCGAGCTGAACGTGTGCTGAACGCGGAGGTGCCATACGTTCGGTACTTGATCGGGCGGATCGTGAAGGTGTACGACTATATCAACCGCATTGATAAATGCTTTCGCTTACGGTCTACGAGGGTACGTAGACACACTCTCCCCTCTTGTTGCTATGCATCTCCTTTATAGATCTTGCGTGTGCGTAGATTTTTTTTTTCCATGCAACGTTTCCCAACAGGATCGGCCCGTGCTTCGCGTTCCGCTCGGCCGGATCGCGCCTGCCTGCTGCGCCTGGATGCGTTTTTGTTGTTGTTAGGCATGCTTGGGGGTTATATGCGGGGAAGGTTTCTTCTCAAGTATCCATCCCATACCATGCCCATGCATAGGTGCGCTCGAAATATACCAATGGGGATTTCGGACTCCTTGAGAATGCATTACCCCTCTGTTATTCCATCAGTCATTCTAGTCACTATTCTTTATTTACTTTTATGCTATTTCCTTCAAAGTTTGCTTCATTACTCAATCACAATTATTTACCGCCCTCACTTTGCTTCAAGTCTAAAATTATCTACAGGCATAAAAATACATAATTCACTACAAGAGGCAGGAGTCTGATTTATGTGCTCCCCGTGGGATCGGTGCTCTTACTTCGAAAAGGCTACAATTAAACCCTGTGCCCTTGCAGGCCATCAACATCCAATGGGGTTTCCTCCCCCCTTGCTTACTCCCCCACCAGAATGCTCTTTTAGCTGAAGTTAGCTTCTCACACATCCCACGAGGCGACTTAAACATGACATTGAGTAAACAGGGATAGCTTGCGCCATAGATTTAATCAAGACATCTTTCCCTGCGGCTGATAGTGTTTTCTCCATCCACCCTCGAATTTTGTTCCACAGTCGGTCAATTGAGAAAGGCACCATTCTTGGATAGACCTACATCAGTAGGCATTCCCAGATATTTCTCACTAAGTTGTCATTTGGAACTTGCAAGATATTTTAACTTGTCCTCTAACCAATTCTGGGCATCTATTACTGAAGAATATAGATGATTTGCCCTTATTTACTCCTTGTCCAGAGGCCCTAGCATGGGCTTCCGACAAAAGAGATACTTCTTCAGCCCCCCTCCGCTTTTGCTTTAAAAAACAACAGGTTGTCATCTGCAAACAACAAGTGGTTCACCGGCGATGCCGATGGGGCCACTTTAATACCTCCAAGATTAGATGACTAGACATGATATTTTAAAAGACACGAAAGGCCCTTTGCTGCCAACAAAAGCAAATAGGATGAAAATATGATCTCCTTGACGAATACCACTAGTAGGTCTGAACTCTTCTAGCTTCTGTCCATTAAATAATATAGAAAAGGAGACAAAGCTTTTCTTTTTGAGGAAAAAAAGGTAACCATCCCCATCACCATGTTGACCTAATCGGAGGAGACATATCTTTTTTTTTTGAGGAAAAAGAGGTTACCATCCCATCACAATGCTAACCTAATAGGATGGCTGCGGACCGACCGCCCCCGGTAAATGGGCGAGCGATTACTGTGAGGACGGAATAGGAGGACTCAGCTAAACCTTGCACTACCCCTAAAAAAAGTTAAAACCTCGCACTTTTCCGGCAATCCCTATTTGACGTGCGTAGGCGTCAAAACGACACACCTTCGCTGAAGCTCGTCCTCCCGACGCCCCAGCTTGGGCCGGCCCACATCGCAAGGCTGTTTTTTTCTTTTTCTTTTTTTGTTTCTCTTTCTATTTCTTTTCTTTTCCATTTATCCTTTTTCCCTTTTTTCTTTTTCTTTCATTTTTTTCATGTATTATACAAATTCCATTGCGTATGTATATACAAAGTTCACCATGCATTATAAAAAAATTCAGCGTATATTTAAGAATTTGTTCAACGTATTTTGAAAAATGTTAAATGTGTATCCATAATTTTTTCAATGTATTTTTGCAAAATGTTAAATGTGTATCCATAATTTTTTCAACGTATTTTTGCAAAATTTTCAATGTGTATGCAAAATTTGTTCAACGTATATTTACAAAAATGTTCAATGTGTTTCTGAAATTTGTTCAACGTATATTTGCAAAAATGTTCAATGCGCATTGAAAATTGTTCAACATATATATTCATATTTTAAAAAATGTTCAAAATACAGTGTATGTTTTAAATAGAAATTTTATACTGTATTTTAGCTCCATAAATAATATCCAGGAAGTTCCAATAAAACACAGAAAAATGGAAAACTTTTTTCAGACAAAAAAAAACTAGCTGTAGTGAGCTTCTGCGAATGGGCGGCCCCATTAGCACCTTCCTTTATCAAAGGTACAGCTGTTTGACGCCTGTTTCTCAAAAAGAAAAAAGCTGTTTGACGCCTACGCGCGTCAAGTAGGAGCTCCCCACTTTTCCGGCAAATCCTATATGGCGCTGCAGGCGCCCGTTATAGGCAAATTTACAAACGGGCGCCTGCAGCGCCCCGCACTGGGCAGCCCGTTACTGCATATGTCAGTTTGCCAAAAATGAAGCGCCCTCGACACGAATCGAACCGGCAACCTCCCTCAACAAACATAGTTCGCACAACCACCGCGCTACTGAGCAGGATCTGTTAATATGCAACTCTCTCTTTCTTTTTTCCTTCTTTCTCTGTTTTCTTTTTTCCTCTTTCCTTTTTTCCATTTTTGTTTTCTGTTTTTCTTTCTTTTTTGTTCCTCTAGGTTTCCTCCCTCATCGATTTTCGTTTTTTTTGTTTTCTTAAATACGTGAACTTTTTCCAAATCGATCATGCTTTTTTAAACTTTGATGAAATTTTGTTCTCAAAATCAATGAACTTTTTTTAGTGAACTATTTTTAACAATTGATGATTTTTTTTTCAAATTCGATGAACCTTTTCTAGTTTAATGATTTTTTTTTCAAATTTGATGAAATTTTTTTAAATCAATGAACTTATTTTCAATGGACTTTTCCTGAAATTCGATGAACTTATTTTCAAATTTGTGAACCTTTTTCCAAATCGATGAACTTTTTTTCAAATTCTATGATCTTTTTAAAAAATTGGTGAACTTATTTATAGCTTCGGTGAACTTTTTTTCAAACCGATGAACATTTTCAAATTTGGTGATTTTTTTTTCATATTTTGTGATCTTTTCAAAAATTGGTGAAGTTATTTATATCTTCGGTGAACTTTTTTGAAAACCGATGAACCTTTTCAAATTCGGTGAACTTTTTTCAAATTCAATGAACTTTTTTTTCAAATTCTATTAGCTTTTTTAAAAATCGATGAATTTTTTTCACATTTTGTGAACTTTTTTCAAAATTGGTGGAATTTTTTCTAACAGATGAACTTTTCTTATCAAATTGGATGACCTTTTTTCAGAAACGATGAACTTTTCCAATTCGTGAACTATTTTAAAAATTTGATAAACTTTTTCATATAAAATATAAAAAATGTAAGGTTTATTGCGTAATAGATAACACAGCTGCAATAGTTCTTTAAGTATTCTTGTTCGTTTTAGTCATAGCGATCTAGGGCTGAAGTGGTTAGCTGAACCATGTTTTGAAGAGGCAACCCGAGTTCGAGCCCTCATTAACATGTTTTTGTTTTTTCGCAAAACAATTTCTGCGTAGGTGCATTCGTGGGCCGGCCCACTTGTCGTTTGCTGTAGGCGCCGGTTGACTTCGGCGACGCTTAAAGCGCTCAATAGGAGCTCCCCACTTTTCCTCGGCAGATCCTATTTGACGCTCGTTAGCGTCAAAAGGTCGTGCCTTCGCCGAGGCGATCCTGTGGTTGGGCCGGCCCACGGACGGGATTCGTGGCTTCTTCGTTCGCTGCTGCCTCCTTCGCTGTTTCCCTCATTAACATGTTTTTGTTTTTTCGCAAAACAATTTCTGCGTAGGTGCATTCGTGGGCCGGCCCACTTGTCGTTTGCTGTAGGCGCCGGTTGACTTCGGCGACGCTTAAAGCGCTCAATAGGAGCTCCCCACTTTTCCTCGGCAGATCCTATTTGACGCTCGTTAGCGTCAAAAGGTCGTGCCTTCGCTGAGGCGATCCTGTGGTTGGGCCGGCCCACGGACGGGATTCGTGGCTTCTTCGTTCGCTGCTGCCTCCTTCGCTGTTTCCTGCGAGTTTTTTCGTTTTTCTTCTGTGGTTTTTTGCTTCTGGTTTTGTCATTGTTTTTTTCGGTTTCCAGTTGTTCTTTTCTTGTTTTTTGTTTTGATTTCTTTTTCCTTCATTTTTTTGTTTACTTTCTGTTATATTTGTCTTCTTATTATATCTTTTTTCTTCTCTTTATTGTGTGGTATATAAAAAGTTCATGTATTATAAAAATGTTCATTGTTTTTATCAAAAAGTTCACCATGCATTATAAAAATGTTAATCATGTATTAAAAAAATGTTCAACATACATTACCAAAATGTTCAACATATATTAAGAAAATGTTCATTGTGTACTTAAAAGTTGTTAAGCCTATATCACAAGAATGTTCAATGTGTGTTTCAAAAAATTTTATCGAAGATCACAAAAATTTTCAATGTGTATTTAAAAGTTATTCAGCGTATATCACAAAAATGTTTAATGGAGGAATTTTTGATATGCCGCTGCTTTTAGTTCTTAAATATTTGAACGGCTTGGTAATCATCAACCTGCAGCAGTTCGAGTGGTAGAGAACTTTAGCTCTCGATCGTGTGTTCGCGAGTTCGAATCCTCGATTAAACATCTGTTTTTGCTATTTTAGCGGCGGCTTGTTGTGTCGCCCCGACTGGGCCGGCCCATTCAGATAGCGTGTCCTGCGCGGAAGCTCGTCGGTTTGACGCTAGCGAGCGTCAGCTAGGAGGTCTCCTTTTCCTCGAGGAAAGAAAAGTTTTTTTTTTTTTGAGACACTCGAGGAAAGAAAAGTTAAACCTCGTACTGTGGCCGCGTCATGTTGACATTGGGCCGAAAACCCTACAAGCCCATTCAGACCTAAGGTCACTTGTATAAAACGTCACGCATCGTTGCGCCGTCTCCGTCGCAGTGACTCCCTGTGCTTGCGCCTCCACAGCCCCCACTTTCCAACTTAGGGTTCTAGGGTTTCTCCAGCAGCGCCGGCGCCTCCACCCGCCCACCCAACCACCATGACGGCCGAGACCGCGACGCAGGAGGAGCTGCTCCGCGCCGTCCTGGAAGAGCAGAAGCTCGCGGCGCAGGTGATGATCTAACCCTTCCGACCCCCCCGCATGTCTCGTCTGTTCGGATCGGCCCGTGCTTCGCGTTCCGCTCGGCCGTATCGCGCCTGCCTGCTGCGCCAGGATGCGTTTTTGTTGTTGTTAGGCGTGCTTGGGGGTTATTTGCGTGAAAGGTTTTCTTAGATCTCGCACGCGATACGGTTTGACGGGATATGTAGTGGTTGCTCCGTTTCGCAAGGTTGGTGATGTTTTTCTTAGATTGTCACTGATCAAACGCCCTTTCCGTTGAACGGTAGATTTAAAGTTTTGGTATGCTAGTAACTGGATCCTTCCTGCGGAAATAGGACGTGCTAACCACTAAATGAACTTCAATATTGAATCTTATTCAGAAGATTTTAAGGTCTTTGGTTGTATCCGTCGTATTAGCCTTGGTAGGTACAGCAGTATCTAGAACAGGTATAGCAGTGATACTCTGTCGTGAGAACCACTGTAGAATTAGGATGCACATATTATTGTTTTGAACACCGACATGTTGTTCCTTGTACCTCACTTACTGGTCGACTATGAACTTCTGTTTCCTTTGAAAATAGAATTATTTATAGATCTTGACTAAAAAAGCTATTCCCTCTGTAAAGAAATATAAGAGCGTTTAGATCAGGGAGTACTATTATGCCTCCTGTTGTTAGTCCGTCTACCTATGATCATGCTTTGCTATTTTATCAACGGCAACAAGGACTGTTTATTGTATTTTGGTTTCATGCGTCCAAATAAATTTCTTGTATTTATTGGATCTGGTCAGATTTTGTTTCTCTACCTGTCACTGCTTGTCAGGTAATCTAAACTGGTTGAAATAATTTGTACTTCCAGGGAGATGAGCCCGTAGTTGAGGATGATGATGATGAGGAAGATGAGGATGATGATGACGAGGATGACAAAGATGATGATGCTGAGGGTATGAAGAATTCTAGTATTTGTTTCCCATTTTTGGCTAATCGTATGTGTGTTCAATATTAAATATATGCCTTAGTTATTTTTGTGCATCAAAGTTTGTATGGACTAAATGAAAAATTACAAAATGGTAGCAAGGTTAGGTTAATTTTGTCAACAAATTATTTAAAGTCTGCATATCTGTCTTGAGTGATAAGTACCGTGTGTATTTACTGGTCCTTTAGGTTCATTTTAGTGCTATTTGCATTCACATAATCTGTTCAGTTTTTGCTTGTTTGTTCTCAAACATGACAGCTTTTTTTACTGTAAAATTGTTGTTGACATGTTCTCCCTGACATATAGTGCAGCAGTACTTAACAACTTGATTGAAATATTGGTTTGAAAATTGTAGGATATTCTATTATATCCATTGTTTCTGTATCCACCGCCGATCAATTGATGTTTTTTCCATTTTGTGTTCACGGTTTTCAATTGAGTTGTTGCAACTTATGATGCGAGGCCAAGACATATTGATGGTGTTTTTCTTTGCTATTACTGTACATGTCTTGATGCTTTTACACTTCAGCATTGCAAATTGTGAATTGCTAATTGAGTAATTTATGGTCCCATGAAGCTGTTTTGTTGCATACTTCAAACTTGTTGACGATTGATCTATGTTATCAAATTTAATTGTTTACTGTATGATGATGAGCAGGAGTTGATGCAAGTGGAAGATCTAAGCAGAGTAGGAGTGAGAAGAAGAGCAGGAAGGCCATGCTGAAGCTTGGCATGAAGACTATCACTGGAGTGAGCCGTGTAACTGTCAAGAAGAGCAAGAATGTGAGCTGCTGAGTGCTCTTATCTCGTCTTCACAACTTTTCTTGGTTAATACTGCTAACTACTGTTTCATTCCCAGATCCTGTTTGTCATCTCCAAGCCAGATGTATTCAAGAGCCCTGCCTCTGACACCTATGTCATTTTCGGTGAGGCTAAGATTGAGGATCTGAGCTCACAGCTGCAGTCCCAGGCCGCCGAGCAATTCAAGGCGCCTGATCTTAGCAGCGTCATCTCAAACCCTGAGGCTTCTACAGCTGTTCAGGAGGATGACGAGGATTGTGATGAGACTGGAGTTGAGCCGAAGGACATTGAGCTGGTGATGACCCAGGCCGGTGTGCCTAGGCCCAAGGCTGTGAAGGCGCTCAAGTCTGCTGACGGTGACATAGTCAGTGCTATCATGGAACTGACGAACTAGCCGTGCCCAACCTGTGATATTATGTCAGTTTTTCCTTGTTTACATGAGTTGTAACGTTTGGTGGTCATGTGTGTGAACTTTGAGCTGCTCTGTATTAGCAAAGACCTGAAGCAATGTCGAATGAGCTTCATTTTCATGCATTGGAACAAATCCTGGGTTGGTTTCTCAGTGGGTCTGTGTTTTCTTGCAAATCTGGGGTCAATGAAATTCCAACATCTCGCCATTGCTATACACGTTTGTGTTTGCGGCCGTTGGTCGTCCCTGTCTTCCGAAGTTTATAATGTTTTGCAGCCTAAAACTGTAAGGCCAGACGCGATCTTTGTTGCGTTGTGCTCTTTGCGGGTTTCCTCGCACACCATGTGCGGTTTCCTGTATATACTTTGCCTAAAAATTCTGGACCTGCGCCTACTTTGACTCGGTGTGCAAAATATCGTTAGGCTGCGCTTGGATGCGGTGTATTCTAATACGGATGTATTTATTCTACACGTGTATCTTACCAGCCATGAACAGATTTCCAGCCGAAAACTGTGAGAAAATCAAATCTCTGTATCGATTGATGCTAACACTCCCTAATCTACGCTTGACCATGTAGAATCATCTTCATGATTATCCGGAAAGCTCTATCATCTCAAAAGGATTCTCCATCAAAAGTTCTTCATAAAATCTTTGATGAGATCCTGAAACATATACTCACAAAGAGAGATAGCGTAATGTGATGTTTGAACAAGGATATCTCAAGAAGACTCCCACTGATGCTTGCAAGTCCCGAAGTCGTCACATACCAATTCCATGAGCATATTTCTAGAATGTAGAATTTGGCAGAGACTTGATAAATAAATCAGCAAGATTTTCGCATGATTTAATTTGCAAGACGTTTATTTCCCCGCTTTGCTGAAGATCATGGGGAAAAATCACTTATGAGAAATATGCTTAGTGATATTACTCCTGATGTATCCTGTTTGCATTTGTGCAACATAGGCCGCATTATCTTCATAGATAATGGTGGGTGATTCTATCGAACCAATTCCACATGACTGTTGTATGTGGTTTATCATTCTGCGAAGCCATACACATTCGCATGTTGCTTCAAATAATGAAATTATTTTAGAATGATTGGTAGATGTTGCCACCAGAGTCTGTTTTGAAGACTTCCATGATATAGCAGTGCCACCATGTAGGAACACGAAGCCGATCTGTGATCTGGCATTATGGGGATAAGACAAATAGCCGACATCTGCATATCCAATCATATCAGAGTCCTGATTTTTCTGGAACTGGAAAAAATAGGCCAAAATCCTTTGTGCCTTGGAGATATCGAAAGATATTCTTCACTCCAGACCAATGACGTTTGGTGGGAGCTGCTCTATGTCTAGGAAGTAGATTCACTGCAAATGCAATATCAGGTCTTGTGCAATTTGCAAGATACATAAGCGCTCCAACGGCACTGAGGTATGAAACTTCAGGTCCCAACACCTCTTCTCCATCATCCCTTGGTCTGAAGGATCTTTCTCCACGTCTAGAGATCGAACCACCATGGGAGTTTTAGATGGATAGGATTTGTCCATATTGAATTTCTCCAATATTTTCTGGATATAGGCAACTTGGTGTACCATGATTTTTGAGGGAAGGTGCTCAAGTTGAATACCTAAGCAAAATTTGGTTTTACCCAAATCCTTCATCTCAAATTCCATCGTTAGGTGATTGCGTGCTTCATCAATGTCTGGTGTGTTGCCAATGATGTTGAGATCATCAACGTACACAGAAATGATGCAAAATCCTATAGAGGACTTTTTGATGAAGACACATGGGCAATCAACACTATTGGAGTAACCTTTCTGAAGAAGGAACTCACTGAGTCGGTTGTACCACATCCGTCCCGACTGCCTTAAGCCATATAATGACTTATTCAGCTTTACACAATACATGTTGCATTTTGCACTTTTATTCGGGACAGAGATTCCGTCAGGAACCTTCATATATATGTCCGAATCTAGTGACCCGTAAAGATATGTGATCATGACGTCCATCAACTGCATAGATAGACGATTTTGCACTGCCAAGGATAGAAGATATCGGAAAGTGGTTGCACTCATTACTGGAGAATATGTTTTAGTGAAATCAATGCCGGGTTTCTGCGTGAAACCTTGTGCTACGAGCCTTGCTTTATATCTCACCACCTCATTATTCTCATTCCGTTTCCGAAGAAAAACCCATTTGAATCCCACAGGGAAAACACTGGGAGGTGTCGGTATTGCTTCAGTGAATACCTTTCTTTTGTTAAGCGAGGCAATTTCTGCTTGGATTGCATCCTTCCATTTAGGCCAGTCGGAGCGCTTTTGGCACTCAACGATAGACCTTGGATCATGATCAGTTAGAAGGGTATCTGCAATCTTTTCAGCAAAAAATATGTCGACAGTCGTAGTCTTACGATCAAAAGATTCTCCAGAATCAACATAGTTGATGGAAATTTCCTGCACCCCTAGTGACTCTTCGTGATTTCCCAATGCGATTGAGTCTGGGTGTTTCGATGTCCCAGCTAGTCTGTGCACACTGGAGCTGGGTTGTGGAGGTTGCCCTTCCACTGGGTGTATACTACCCATCAAGTGTTTGTCAACGTTGAGTTGACCTGCATTTACTGACTTCGAGGTTTTTCTCCTCGATTTCTTTTGCTGCTTGCTAGAAGCATGTTCCAAGTCAGAGGCCGTACTACTCCCCCTCTTTTTAGGAATAGGGAGTTGAGTGGTTTTTATTGGTACCTCCACTCTTTCTGGCACATTTCTGACCGGATTTAAGGATTTTGTAACACCTTTCAGATCAGTAAATGAATCTGGCAGATTATTTGCAAGATGTAGCAAATTAATGATCTTCCGAACTTGAAGTTTGGTCTCTTGGGTACGTGGATCAGAGGGTGAAATGGCATGAGCATTCCAATCAATTTCCGAGCATTCTTTCTGGTACTTGAAATCTCTCCCTAATGCCAGAAAATGTTCCTCATTAAATATGCAATCAGCGTGACGGGCTGTGAACAGATCCCCAGTCAGGGGTTCCAGGTACTTGATAATCGACGGTGATTTGTACCCCACATAGATCCCCAACTACCTGTGTGGGCCCATAGATATCCGCTGTGGTGGTGAGATCGGGATGTATGCAGCACATTCGAACTTACGCAGATGGGAAATGCTAGGAGGATTTCCACGAACCAATTCCAGAGGGGAAGAACTGTGATATGCAGTTGTCCTCAATTGTATCAAGTCAGCAGCGTGTAAAATAGCGTGACCCCAACAAGAGGTTAGCAAGTTGCAATTCGTCAACAAAGGTCTTGCAATGAGTTTGATCCTCTTAATCAATGATTCGGCCAAACCATTTTTTGTATGGACATATGGAACAGAGTGCTGAACTTCAATCCCCAAAGCCATGCAATAATCATTGAAACCACGTGAGGAGAATTCTGCAGCATTGTCCATTCGAATTGACTTAATTCGAGTTTCTGGATAATGGGCTTGCAACTTAATGACTTGCCTCATTACCTTGGCAAATGCATGGTTCCGTGTGGATAGAAGACACATATGTGACCATCGTGTAGATGCGTCAATGAGAACCATGAAATACCTGAAAGGTCCAGATAATGGTTGAATGGGACCACAAATGTCTCCTTGAATACGTTCAAGGAACTGAAGTGGTCCAGCTTGTATTTTGAGGTGCGAGGGCCTCAAAATTAGCTTTCATGTGGCACAAGATGTGCACACAAAATCTGAAGATTGAGGAAATTTTGACTCAAGCAAATTATGACAGATGGAATTGCTAGTAATTTTTCTCATCATCCCGATTCCGGGATGGCCTCGGCGATCATACCAGGTTTGGAATGCGTTAACATTCTGAAAAATTACTTTGTATGCAACATGTTCTACGGGTTTGATGTACTTATAGTACAAACCAAACGATAGAGAAGGAATTTTCTCATGTACCTTTTTGCCATATCCGTGATCTTTGGTAAAGAGTAGATACTCCTCTTTGTTGTCTTCATGGGTTTCAATGTGAAAACCATTTTTACGGATATCTCGATAACTGATCAGGGTACTTGAAGAATCGGGATACAATAAAGCATCCTCAATTATCACTTGTGTACCACTTGGGAGGGTGAATATGGCACGTCCAGTACCAACAATCATTGTATCGCGTCCAACGATAGTTAGAATATCTCCATTCATCTTTTTCAGAGTTTGGAAATATTTCATCTCCCTCAGTATGGAGTTTGTGGTACCACTATCCACAAGGCATAATTCCTCTTCTGTCGGATTGTCCCCGTAGAAAACTATATAAAACAAAGAATTTTCAATAAGAAAACCTCATGTTAATACATAGAATACAATCTTATTATATGAAATATGCTGATACAATACAATATAAAGACAACAACAAACTTATGTTCTTATTACAATCATCACAAATGGACATAATTAAGTAGATCACTAAGGAGATTGAGGGACTAGTCGAAGTCGCCAAACACGTTGTTTGCGGTGTACTCAATCAACATGTTCTCCGTTTCAGCAGGATCCTCAGGCGGATAAGGAATCATGGCGTTGATCAGTCCAGGAGGAACATCGTGCGAACCACCCGCCCCTTCTTATTCGGTAATGTGTTCGAGAAAATCAAATCTCTGTATCGATTGATGGTTACAGGCGCTACTTATACCATCTGGAGAGACACGAGCGAAGGGAGGCATTGGTTCCAGAGGGCAAGAGCGAGAGGCGTCTGTGCGGGACAAACCGCACGTCGGTTTGGGCAAGGGGAGATTTTCCCTAATTACAAATTGTAATTAATTCTAACAAAAACAAAACGACGAGCAGAGACCTGTAACTTTTACAGGCATATTTGAGACAGAAACGGTAATCCAAACAAGGTTAGTGGCGAAGTTCATCCTTATATCTCCATACAGTGTATCATCTAAGAGATTCTACAGCCGGGTTCCCTATACTAGCCGACCGGTCACTTTTTCCTAACCAAACTCGACTCCTAAAGTGGCATGGACTTGTCCGCCACGTTAATCTGGTCAGACCTTTCTTTGTTTTGTGTATGAATCAGAGATTACAACGTGTATGTGAGAGAGTTTGAGAGAGAGCTGGATGGAAGAATGAAAGCCCCTCGTATAAGTGGTTGCCATGGTTTTCGGCTGATTTTGCCCCACGCTCCACCCCCTCACTCACTTAGGGCAACTCCAATGACGTGCACCAAAACGAACACATCGGACATGTGCATGGACAATGGTAGTGTTGGGAAACGTTGCATGGAAAACAAAAAAAATTCTACGCACACACAAGATCTATCAAGGAGATGCATAGCAACGAGAGGGGAGAGTGTGTCTACATACCCTCGTAGACCGTAAGCGGAAGCGTTTCACAACACGGTTGATGTAGTCGAACTTTCTTCGCGATCCAACCGATCTAGTACCGAACGTACGACACCTCCGCGTTCAGCACACTTTCAGCTCGGTGACGTCCTCCGCCTTCTTGATCCAGCAAGATGGCGAGGTAGTAGATGAGTTCCGTCAGCACGATGGCGTGGTGACGGTGATGGTGAAGTGATCTCCGCAGGGCTTCGCCTAAGCACTACGAAAATATGATGGGGGGTGTGATACGTCTCCAATGTATCTATAATTTATGAAGTATTCATGCTGCTATATTATCATTCTTGGATGTTTTACAATCATTTTATAGCAACTTTATATCATTTTTTGGGACTAACCTATTGACATAGTGCCCAGTGCCAGTTGTTGTTTTTGCTAGTTTTTTACATCGCAAAAAATCAATATCAAACGGAGTCCAAATGCAGCGAAACTTTTTGTGGATTTTTTATGGACCAGAAGACATCCAATGGGCCAGAGCGGCACCTGGGGGGGGGTGCCCCGAGGGGGGCATAACTCACCAGGGTGCGCCTGGGCCCCCAGGCGCGCCCCGGTGGGTTGTGCCCACCTCGGTGGCCTCCTGCACCGTCTCTTCGCCCTATAAATTGCCAAATATTCCAAAAACCCTAGCAGAGACCCTAGATCAGAAGTTCCGCCGCTGCAGGCCTCTGTAGCCACGAAAAACCAATCTAGACCCTGTTCTGGCACCCTGCCGGAGGGGAAAATCATCATCGGTGGCCATCTTCATCATCCCGGCGGCCACCATGATGAGGAGCGAGTAGTCCACCCTCGGGGCTGAGGGTTTGTACCAATAGCTATGTGTTTAATCTCTCTCTCTCTCTCTCTCTCTCGTGTTCTTGAGATGCACAATCTTGATGTATCGCGGGCTTTGTTAATATAGTCGGATCATATGGTGTTTTCCCCTCTCTATCTTGTTGTGATGAATTGAGTTTTCCCTTTGAGATTTCGTTTTATCGGATTGAATACTTTTATGGATTTGAGAGCACTTGATATATGTCTTGCATACGAATACTCGTGGTGACAATGGGGTATTATATTGATTCACTTGATATATGTTTTGGCACTCAACTCGCGGATTCCCGAGGTGACATTGGGGTAATCTATGCATAGGGGTTGATGCACGTTCTTGTCTTTGTTTCTCCGATAGAAATCTTGGGGAACTCTTTGAGGTTCTTTGTGTTGGATTGAGCATTACGAATCTGAATTTGCTTTG
The DNA here is from genome assembly GCA_011799875.1 of Thinopyrum elongatum. Taxonomy (NCBI): domain Eukaryota; kingdom Viridiplantae; phylum Streptophyta; class Magnoliopsida; order Poales; family Poaceae; genus Thinopyrum; species Thinopyrum elongatum. Next base: position 350,669,082 of record CM022297.1, on the reverse strand, counting down.
GTGTTATTTTAGTATGAACTCTTGGATAGATCGATCGGAAAGAATAGCTTTGAGGTGGTTTCGTACCCTACAAACAATTTATTCTCATGTTCTCCGCTAGATAGGAACTTTGGAGTGATTCTTCATCGCACGTTGAGGGATGGTTATATGATCCAATTATATTAGCATTGTTGAGAGATTGCACTAGCGAAAGTACGGACCCTAGGCCTTGTTTTCAAGCATTGCAATACCATTTGTGCTCACTTTTGTCACTTGCTACCTTGCTGTTTTTATTTATTCAGATTATAAAAATATATTTCTACCATCCATATTACACTTTTATCACCATCTCTTCGCCGAACTAGTGCACCTATACAATTTGCCATTGTATTGGGTGTTTTGGGGACACAAGAGATTTCTTGTATTTGGTTGCAGGGTTGTTTGAGAGAGACCATCTTCATCCTAGGCCTCCCACGGATTGATAAACCTTAGGTCATCCACTTGAGGAAAAATTGCTACTGTCCTACAAAACTCTGCGCTTGGAGGCCCAACACGAGTCTACAAGAATAAAGTTGTGTAGTAGACATCAAGCTCTTTTCTGGCGCCGTTGCCGAGGAGGTGAGTGCATGAAGGTATATCTTTAGATCTTGCAATTGAATCTTTTAGTTTCTTGTTTTATCACTAGTTTGGTTCGTAAAAGAAAAGTACAAAAAATATGGAATTGAGGTGGTCTCATATTATTCATCTTTATCATGTCTTTCGTGAAAATGATGGAAAGGAAAATTGTGCTCAATTGATAGAAGAAGAATTCAATAAAATGTTTGGCATAAATGATGAGCATGATTGCAATGTTGTTAGTATGAATTCCGTGAATATCCATGAGGCTAATGATATGCAAAGCCATAAGCTTGGGGATGCTATGTTTGATGAAGATGATATATTTAGTTCCCCAAGTTTTGATGAGAAAATTTATTATGATGATAGCATGGCTCCTATCTATGATGATTATGGTGATGACATGTATGCAATAAAGAATAATGATAACCATGAAACTTGTCATCATGATTTTAATTTTCAATCCCATGATAGTTATTTTGTTGAGTTTGCTCCCACTACTATTCATGAGAATAAATTTGCTTATGTGGAGAGCAATAAAATTTCTATGCTTGTGGATCATGAAAAGAATGCTTTATGTGATAGTTATATTGTTGAATTCATTCATGATGCTACTAAAAATTATTATGAGAGGGGAACATATGCTTTTACATATTGCAATAATATCAAATTTCCTCTCTTTATGGTGAAAGTTTTGAAGTTGCACTTGTTTTGCTTTCCTATGCTAGTTGATTCTTATTCCCATAAATTGTTTGGTCAAAAAATCCCTATGCATAGGAAGTGGGTTAGACTTAAATGTGCTAGTCATATGCTTCATGATGCTCTCTTTGTGTTTCAATTCTTATCTTTTATGCGAGCATCATTGAAATCATCATGCCTAGCTAAAAGGCATTAAAGAAAAGCGCTTGTTGGGAGAAAACCCAACACTTTAACCTACTATTTTGGTGTTTTCACATGTTTAGGCTACTGTATTGATCTTGTTTTATAGCTTTTGTTTCAATAAAGTGCCAAGTAAAGCCTTTGAGATAGTGTGGATGATAATTGACTTGATTCTGTGCAAAAACAGAAACTTTTGCGTCAAGTGCAGAAATTCCTGTATTTTACTGGAACATGGAAAAATTCTGAATTTTTTAAATTTTATGAGTATACAAATTATCTACGTTGTCCTAATTTTTCAGAAGTTTTGGAGTTACGTAAGTGTGACCTTAATTCAGATCTTAACATACTGTTCTGTTTTTGGCAGATTCTGTTTTCAATGCGTAATTTGCTTGTTTTCTAGTTTCTATGGCTTATATTGCTTAATATAAATTATGGAAATTGTAGAGTACAGTAGGCATTATGTGAGAACAATTATGAATCTTGTCTTTGACATTACCAAAGTGAATGATTTGTCTTTATCATACTAACCCATCTCACGAAGTTCCGTTAAGTTTTGTGTGATTGAAGTTTTCAAGTTTTGGGTGAGATATCGATATGAGGAGAATAAGGAGTGACAAGACCCTAAGCTTGGGGATGCCCAAGGCACCCCAAGGCAATATTCAAGTAAGATCCAAGCAACTAAGCTCGACATTATCGGTAACCTCACTTGGAGCTATAATTTTATTCGTCACATGATATGTGTTTTGCTTGGAGCATCATTTTATTTTATTTGTATTTGCTTGCTGTTATTTAGAGTAATGTTTTTCATCTTTTACTTCAATAAAAATGTCAGGTATAGCCTTTGCCATGCTTATTTTGCAAGTATATGAGTTGCTGTTTCAAAACAGAAAGTTTATCGCTGTTGCAATAATTATACAGAAAAGTCAGAAAGTGATAAAATGTTGAAATTTTTTGCACAGTAATAAATAATAAATTTTATACAGTGTGGTAAATTTTCAGAATTTTTGGAGTTACGGAAGTATGAAGAATATTGCACTCTTTACAGACTGTACTGTTTAGGCAGATTGCTGTTATGTTTGCATTGTGTACATATGTTTGCTTGTTTAATGATTCTATTTGAGGATGGAGGTATTAAATATGCAGAGGCATTTAGTATGCAATGTTGAATAATAATTTTAGTGATTTGCTACAGTAGAGAATGATAAGGTTTTTGCATTGATTTATACTAACTTATCTCACGAGTTCTTGTTGAGTTTTGTGTGTATGAAGTTTTTAAGATTTAGGGAAACCGTGATATAAAAGGAATTAAGGAGACGCAAAAGCTCAAGCTTGGGGATGCCCAAGGCACCCCAAGATAATATTTCAAGAAGTCTCAAGCATCTAAGCTTGGGGATGCCCCGGTAGGCATCCCACCTTTCTTCATCAACAATTATCGGTTAGTATCGGTTGAGCCTAAGTTTTTGCTTCTTCACTTGAGTTGTGCTATTCTTGGAATGTCATTTTGTTTTGTTTTACTTGCTGTTTTAATAAAATACTTAGATCTGAAAGTTTTTAAATAAGAGAGAGTCCTCAATTAGCTACCCCTTTACTTAACTACTCGCATGATCTTCACTTATATCTTTTTGGAGTAGTTTGTCATTCACTCTTGTGCTTCACTTATATCCTATGAGTAAATTGTTGAATGAATTGAATATCATGAAGTTGAAATTATATGTTCATATCATGCCTAGTGGTAGCTTCACATTGGGTTTAGAAAGTGAAATCTTCTGAAGCTTGACAATCACAATATTGGTCATACAAGCAATTCATGAATGATTACTATAAGGAAAAGAACTTTCACATGCAAATACACTATCTTGGAAATCTTTTGTGATTGTGAGCCCCCATCAAAATATTATATGCCAAAATTATTGACGTTGGACAAGGAAGACAACGTAATGATTTATGTTTGTTCATATTCACATAGATGTTATATTGTCATAGATCCTTCAACATGTGGTGCTTGCCCCCATCTTTGCTAGCCAAAAATTCCGCACCAAGTAGAGATACTACTTGTGCATCCAAAAACCCTTAACCCAAATCTTATTTGCAAGAGTCCACCATACCTACCTAAGGATTGAGTAAGATCCTTCAAGTAAGTTGTCATCGGTGCAATAAGGCAATAAAAATTGCTTCTAAAAGTGTTAGATCATTTAGTGTAAGAGAAAATTGAGCGTTGTACGAACTTGTGATGGCAAAGAATAAAAGCGACAGACTGCATAATAAAGGTTGCTATCATAAGGGGCAATATAACGTGATGTTCTTTTGCACTAAGGGATTGAGCATACAAACAAAAAGCGCATGGCAACCTCTGCTTCCCTCTGCGAAGGACCTACCTTTTACTTTTATGTATTTACTTTCATGCAAGAGTCAAAGTTTTTCTCTCTATTCCTTTTTATTTTTCTCTTTTGGCAAGCATCATGTGGTGAGGAAAGATCTAGGCACATATATCCAGTTGGATATGGGTAGCATGAGTTATTGTTGTTGACATCACCCTTGAGGTGAATACGTTGGGGGGCGAAATTATAAGCCCCTATCTTTCTATGTGTCCGGTTGAAACATTTTGCTCATGTGCATGCGGTGAGTGTTAGCAATCATAGAAGACTATATGATGGTTGAGTATGTGGAGCTCTTACTTAGACTCTGTTGAATAAGTTGAATTGCAATTGTTTGGTGACTAAGAATATAGGTTGTTTAGTTTCAAGAGAATTCATTGTTTGAACCTTAACATGTGAATTGGTTGCTACTTTGTCATGATGAGTTTTATGAGAAAGAGTTGCTGTTATGATGCTAGGGAAAGTGATTGAAATTATCATTGATCAAACTTATGCACTTTGCAAGCATTCACACTTCATAAATAATTTCTTTTATCATTTACCTACTCGAGGACGAGTAGGAATTAAGCTTGGGGATGCTGATACGTCTCCAACGTATCTATAATTTATGAAGTATTCATGCTGCTATATTATCATTCTTGGATGTTTTACAATCATTTTATCGCAACTTTATATCATTTTTTGGGACTAACCTATTGACATAGTGCCCAGTGCCAGTTGCTGTTTTTGCTTGTTTTTTACATCGCAGAAAATCAATATCAAACGGAGTCCAAATGCAGCGAAACTTTTTGTGGATTTTTTATGGACCAGAAGACATCCAATGTGCTAGAGCAGCACCTGGGGGGTGCCCCGAGGGGGGCACAACCCACCAGGGCGCGCCTGGGCCCCCAGGCGCGCCCCGGTGGGTTATGCCCACCTCGGTGGCCTCCCGCACCGCCTCTTCGCCCTATAAATTGCCAAATATTCCAAAAACCCTAGCAGAGACCCTAGATTAGAAGTTCCGCTGCCGCATGCCTCTGTAGCCACAAAAAACCAATCTAGACCCTGTTCCGTCACCCTGCCGGAGGGGGAAATCATCATCGATGGCCATCTTCATCATCCCGGCGGCCACCATGATGAGGAGGGAGTAGTCCACCCTCGAGGCTGAGGGTTTGTACCAGTAGCTATGTGTTTAATCTCTCTCTCTCTCGTGTTCTTGAGATGCACAATCTTGATGTATCGCGGGCTTTGTTAATATAGTCGGATCATATGGTGTTTTCCCCTCTCTATCTTGTTGTGATGAATTGAGTTTTCCCTTTGAGATTTCGTTTTATCGGATTGAATACTTTTATGGATTTGAGAGCACTTGATATATGTCTTGCATACGAATACCCGTGGTGACAATGGGGTATTATATTGATTCACTTGATATATGTTTTGGCACTCAACTCGCGGATTCCCGAGGTGACATTGGGGTAATCTATGCATAGGGGTTGATGCACGTTCTTGTCTTTGTTTCTCCGGTAGAAATCTTGGGGCACTCTTTGAGGTTCTTTGTGTTGGATTGAGCATTACGAATCTGAATTTGCTTTGGTGTTATTTTAGTACGAACTCTTGGATAGATCGATCGGAAAGAATAGCTTTGAGGTGGTTTCGTACCCTACAAACAATTTATTCTTATGTTCTCCACTAGATAGGAACTTTGGAGTGATTCTTCATCGCACGTTGAGGGATGGTTATATGATCCAATTATATTAGCATTGTTGAGAGATTGCACTAGCGAAAGTACGGACCCTAGGCCTTGTTTTCAAGCATTGCAATACCGTTTGTGCTCACTTTTGTCACTTGCTACCTTGCTGTTTTTATTTATTCAGATTATAAAAATATATTTCTACCATCCATATTACACTTTTATCACCATCTCTTCACCGAACTAGTGCACCTATACAATTTGCCATTGTATTGGGTGTGTTGGGGACACAAGAGATTTCTTGTATTTGGTTGCAGGGTTGTTTGAGAGAGACCATCTTCATCCTACGCCTCCCACAGATTGATAAACCTTAGGTCATCCACTTGAGGGAAAATTGCTACTGTCCTACAAAACTCTGCGTTTGGAGGCCCAACACGAGTCTACAAGAATAAAGTTGCGTAGTAGACATCAGGTGTAAACGGTGGAGGGGGCGCCGCACACGGCTAACAATTGATCTGTTGTGTGCTAGGCGCCCTCCTCCCACACATATATAGGTGGGAGGGAGGGAGGAGCAGCCAAACGAGGCGCCCAAGTAGCAGGAATCCTACTTGGAGTCCCTCCCAAGCCGCACCCCCCTTTCCTTATTTGGAGAGCGGGGAAAGGCAGGGGAGGGTGGCGCCCCCCCCCCCCCCTTCCTTTCTCCCATGAGAGGGAAAGGCAGGAGGGGCTATCACTCCACCTTTTCTTTCCCTTGGGCTGGCCAAACAAGGGAGGAGGCGCACCAGCCCCCTTGTGGGCTGGTCTGCCCCCTCCTTTGGCCCATAAGGCCCATAACTTGCCGGGGGGGTGCCCGGAACCCCTTCCGGTGACCCGATTCCTTCCCGGTACGTCCCAAAACACTGCCGGTGTCCAAATACCATCGTCCTATATATCAATCTTTACCTCTCGACCATTTCGAGACTCCTTGTCATGTCCGTGATCTCATCCGGGACTCCGAACAACATTCGGTCACCAAAACATATAACTCATATAACACTATATCGTCAACGAACGTTAAGCGTGCGGATCCTACGGGTTCGAGAACTATGTAGACAAGACCGAGACACCTCTCCGATCAATAACCAATAGCGGAACCTGGATGCCCATATTGGCTCCTACATATTCTACGAAGATCTTTATCGGTCGAACCGTTATGACAACATACGTAATTCCCATTGTCCATCGGTATGTTACTTGCCCGAGATTCGATCGTCGGTATCTTCATACCTAGTTCAATATCATTACCGGCAAGTCTCTTTACTCATTCCATAATACATCACCTTTGTAACTAACTCCTTAGTCATTTTCTTGCAAGCTTATGATGTGTATTACCGAGAGGGCCCAGAGATACCTCTCCGAAACTCGGAGTGACAAATCCTAATCTTGATCTATGCCAACTCAACAAACACCTTCGGAGATACCTGTAGAGCATCTTTATGATCACCCAGTTATGTTGTGACGTTTGATAGCACACAAGGTATTCCTCCGGTATCCGGGAGTTGCATAATCTCATAGTCGAAGGAATAAGTATTTGACATGAAGAAAGCAATAGCAATAAACTGAATGATCATTATGCTAAGCTAACGGGTGGGTCTTGTCCATCACATCATTCTCCTAATGATGTGATCCCGTTATGAAATGACAACACATGTCCATGGTTAGGAAGCCTTAACCATCTTTGATCAACGAGCTAGTCTAGTAGAGCCTTACTAGGGACACGGTGTTTGTTTATGTATTCACACATGTATTTAAGTTTCCGATCAATACACTTCTAGCATGCATAGTAAACCTTTATCATGAATAAGGAAATATAAAATAACAACTTTATTATTGCCTCTAGGGCATATTTCCTTCAGTCTCCCACTTGCACTAGAGTCAATAATCTAGTTCACATCGCCATGTGATTAACATCCATAGTTCACATCGTCATGTGAGCAATACCCAAAGAGTTTACTAGAGTCAATAATCTAGTTCACAACACCATGTGATTAATACCCAAAGATCACTAAGGTGTGATCATGTTTTGCTTGTGTGAGAAGTTTAGTCAACGGGTCTGCCACATTCAGATCCGTATGTATTTTGCAAATTTCTATGTCTACAATGCTCTGCATGGAGCTACTCTAGCTAATTGCTCGCACTTTCAATACGTATCCAGATTTAGAGTCATCTGGATCGGTGTCAAAGCTTGCATCGATGTAACCCTTTACGATGAACTCTTTATCACCTCCATAACCGAGAAACATTTCCTTAGTCCTCTTAGGTAACTAAAGATAATTTTGACCGTTGTCCAGTGATCTACTCCTGGATGACTATTGTACCCCCTTGCAAAACTTATGGCAAGGTACACAACATGTCTGGTACACAGCATGGCATACTTTATAGAACCTATGGCTGAGGCATAGGGAATGACTTTCATTCTCTCTCTATCTTCTGTCGTGGTCGAGATTTGAGTCTTACTCAACTTCATACCTTACAATACAGGCAATAACTCCTTCTTTGACTGATCCATTTTGAACTCCTTCAAAATCTTGTTTAAGGTATGTACTCATTGAAAGACTTTATCAAGCGTCTCGATCTATCCCTATAGATCTTAATGCTCAATACGTAAGTAGCTTCACCGAGGTATTTCATTGAAAAATTCTTATTCAAGTATCCTTTTATGCTATTCACAAAGCACACACCTTAATAATGTTTTTGAAGAAGTTCAAAATAGATCAGTCAAAGAAAGGGTTCTTGCCTGTGTTGCAAGGTGTGAAGTTGAGTAAGACTCAAAACCCAACAACGGCAGAAGATAGAGATAGAATGAAAGTCATTCCCTATGCCTCAGCCATAGGTTCTATAAAGTATGTCATGCTGTGTACCAGACCTGTTGTGTACCTTGCCATGAGTTTGGCAAGGGGGTACAATAGTGATCCAGGAGTAGATCACTGGACAGCGGTCAAAATTATCCTTAGTTACCTAAGAGGACTAAGGAGATATTTCTCGGTTATGGAGGTGATAAAGAGTTCGTCGTAAAGAGTTACGTAGATGCAAGCTTTGACACTGATCTAGATGACTCTAAAGTCTCAATCTAGATACGTATTGAACATGGGAACAATTAGCTAGAGTAGCTCCATGTAGAGCATTGTAGACATAGAAATTTGCAAAATATATATGGATCTGAATGTGGCAGACCCGTTGACTAAACCTCTCTCACAAGCAAAACATGATCACACCTTATTACTCTTTGGGTGTTAATCACATGGTGATGTGAACTAGATTATTGACTCCAGTAAACTCTTTGGGTGTTGGTCACATGGCGATGTGAACTATGGGTGTTAATCACATGGCGATGTGAACTTGATTATTGACTCTAGTGCAAGTGGGAGACTGATGGAAATATGCCCTAGAGGCAATAATAAAATGGTTATTATTATATTTCCTTAATCATGATAAAGGTTTATTATTCATGCTAGAATTGTATTGACCGGAAACTTAAATACATGCGTGAATACATAGACAAAACACCGTGTCCCTAGTAAGCCTCTACTAGACTAGCTCGTTGATCAAAGATGGTTAAGGTTTCCTGACCATGGACATGAGTTGTCATTTGATAACAGGATCACATCATTAGGAGAATGATGTGATGGACAAGACCCATCCGTTAGCTTAGCATAATGATCGTTCAGTTTTATTGCTATTGCTTTCTTCATGTCAAATACATATTCCTTCGACTATGAGATTATGCAACTCCCGGATACCGGAGGAATGCCTTGTGTGCTATCAAACGTCACAACGTAACTGGGTGATCATAAAGATGCTCTACAAGTATCTCTGAAGGTGTTTGTTGAGTTGGCATAGATCGAGATTAGGATTTGTCACTCCGAGTATCGGAGAGGTATCTCTGGGCCCTCTCGGTAATACACATCATAAGCTTGCAAGCAAATGACTAAGGAGTTAGTCACGAGGTGATGTATTACGGAACGAGTAAAGAGACTTTCCGGTAACGAGATTGAACTAGGTATTAAGATATCGACGATCGAATCTCGGGCAAGTAACATACCGATGGACAAAGGGAATTACGTATGTTGTCATAATGGTTCGACCGATAAAGATCTTCGTAGAATATGTAGGAGCCAATATGGGCATCTAGGTTCCGCTATTGGTTATTGACCGGAGAGGTGTCTCGGTCATGTCTACATAGTTCTCGAACCCGTAGGGTCCGCACACTTAACGTTCGATGATGATATAGTATTATATGAGTTATGTGATTTGGTGACTGAATGTTGTTCGTAGTCCCGGATGAGATCACGGACATGATGAGGAGTCTTGAAATGGTTGAGAGGTAAAGATTGATATATAGGGCGATGGTATTCGGACACCGGAAGTGTTTCGGGGGTCACCGGGTACTTATCGGGTCACCGGAAGGGGTTCCGGGCACCCCCGGCAAAAGATATGGGCCTTATGGGCCAAGAGGGGAAACGCACCAGCCACAAGGGGCTAGTGCGCCCCCCATATGGGCCGGCCTAGGAGGAGAAGGAAAGAGGGGAAGGGAAAGGAAAGAGTGGAATAGGATTCCCCCTTCCTTCCCTCTCCCCCCATCTTTCCTTCCCCCTCGGATAAATATGGCGGGAGGGGGGCGCCACTTGGGGAGGACCCCAAGTAGGATTCGGCCTACTTGGGGCGCCTCCTGGCAGCCTCCTCTCTCCCTCCCACCTATATATATGAGGAGGGGGGCGCCTAGCACACCCAGACAATTGTTTAGCCGTGTGCGGCGCCCCCCTCCACCGTTTACACCCTCAGTCATATTTTCGTAGTGCTTAGGCGAAGCCCTACGGAGATCACTTCACCATCACCGTCACCACGCCGTCGTGCTGACGAAACTCATCTACTACCTTGACATCTTGCTGGATCAAGAAGGCGAGGGACGTCACCGAGCTGAACGTGTGCAGAACGCGGAGGTGCGGTACGTTCGGTGCTTGATTGGTTGGAGCGCGAAGAAGTTCGACTACATCAACCGCGTTGTTAAAACGCTTCCGCTTACGGTCTATGAGGGTACATAGACACACTCTCCCCCTCGTTGCTATGCATCTCCATGGATAGATCATTGTGTGTGCATAGAATTTTTTTTGTTTTCCATGCAACGATTCCCAACAGTGGCATCATGAGCCAGGTCTATGCGTAGATGATATGCACGAGTAGAACACAAAGAAGTTGTGGGCGGTGATGTTCATACTGCTTACCACCAACGTCTTATTTTGATTCGGCGACATCGTGGGATGAAGCGGCCCAGACTAACCTTACATGTCCACGTACATGAGACCGGTTCCACCGACTGACATGCAACTTGTTTTGCATAAAGGTGGCTGGCGGGTGTCTGTTTCTCCTACTTTAGTTGAATCGAATTTGACTGCGGCCGGTCCTTGAAGAAGGTTAAAATAGCAAACTTGATAAATCACCGTTGTGGTTTTGCCGTAGGTAAGAACGGTTCTTGCTAGTAGCCCGTAGCAGCCACGTAAAACTTGCAACAACAAAGTAGAGGACGTCTAACTTGTTTTAGCAGGGCATGTTGTGATGTGATATGGTCAAGACATGATGTGATATACATTGTTGTATGAGATGATCATGTTTTGTAAGTTATCGGCAACTGGCAGGAGCCTTATGGTTGTCGCTTTATTGTATGAAATGCAAGCGCCATGTAATTGCTTTACTTTATCACTATGCGTTAGCGATAGTTGTAGAAGCAATAGTTGGTGAGACGATGACGACGGAACGATGGAGATCAAGGTGTCGAGCCGGTGACAATGGAGATCATGACGATGCTTTGGAGATGGAGATCAAAAGCACAAGATGATGGCCATATCATGTCACATATTTTGATTGCATGTGATGTTTATCCTTTATGCATCTTATTTTGCTTAGAACGACGGTAGCATTATAAGATGATCCCTTCACTTAATTTCAAGATAAAAGTGTTCTTCCTGAGTATGCACCGTTGCTACAGTTCATCATGTTGAGACACCACATGATGATCGGGTGTGGTACACTCTACGTTCACATACAACGGGTGAAGGACAGTTTTGCACATGCGGATTACTTGGGTTAAACTTGACAAGCCTAGCATGTACAGACATGGCCTCGGAACACTGGAGACCGAAAGGTCGAACGTGAATCATATAGTAGATATTATCAACATAGAGATGTTCACCATTGATGACTACCCCATCTCATGTGATGATCGGACATGGGTTAGTTGATTTGGATCACATATCACTTAGATGACTTGAGGGATGTCTATTTAAGTGGGAGTTCTTAAGTAATTTGATTAAATTGACTTAATTTATCATGAACTTAGTCATGATAGTATTTGCATATCTATGTTGTAGATCAATGGCCCGTGCTACCATTCCCCTGAATTTTAATGCGTTCCTAGAGAAAGCTAAGTTGAAAGATGATGGTAGCAACTACACGGACTGGGTCCGTAACTTAAGGATTATCCTCATTGCTGCACAGAAGAATTATGTCCTTGATGCACCGCTAGGTGACAAGCCCCCTCCCGCTAATGTAGACGCTTTGAACGTCTGGCAGACGCGGTCTGATGACTACTCTATAGTTCAGTGTGCCATGCTTTACGGCTTAGAACCAGGACTTCAAAGACATTTTGAACGTCATGGAGCATATGAGATGTTCCAAGAGCTGAAGTTAATATTTCAAGCAAATGCCCGGGTTGAGAGATATGAAGTCTCCAACAAGTTCTATAGCTGCAAGATGGAGGAGAACAGTTCTGTCAGTGAACACATACTCAAAATGTCTGGGTATTATAATCACTTGACTCAGCTGGGAGTTGATCTTCCAGTTGATTGTGTCATTGACAGAGTTCTTCAATCACTGCCACCAAGCTACAAAGGCTTCGTGATGAACTATAATATGCAAGGGATGAACAAAACAATTCCCGAGCTCTTCGCAATGCTTAAGGCTGCGGAGGTAGAAATCAAGAAGGAGCATCAAGTGTTGATGGTTAACAAGGTCACTAGTTTCAAGAAAAAGGGCAAGGGAAAGAAAGGTAACTTCAAGAAGAATGTCAAGCAAGTTGCCACTCCCGAGAAGAAACCCAAAGCTGGACCCAAGCCTGAAACTGAGTGCTTCTACTACAAATGGACTAGTCACTAGAAGCGGAATTGCCCCAAGTATTTGGCGGATAAGAAGGATGGCAAAGTGAAGAAAGGTATATTTGATATACATGTTATTGATTTGTACCTTACTAATGCTCATAGTAGCGCCTGGGTATTTGATACTGGTTCGGTTGCTCATATTTGTAACTCGAAACAGGAGCTACGTATTAAACGAAGATTGGTTAAGGACGAGGTGACGATGCACGTCGGGAATGGTTCCAAGGTCGATGTGATCGCCGTCGGCACGCTACCTCTACATCTACCTTCGGGATTAGTTTTAGACCTGAATAATTGTTATTTGGTGCCAGCGTTGAGCATGAACATTATATCTGGATCTTGTTTAGTGTGAAACAGTTATTCATTTAAATCAGAGAATAATGGTTGTTCTATTTATATGAGTAATATCTTTTATGGTCATGCACCCTTAAAGAGTGGTCTATTTTTGTTGAATCTCGATTGTAGTGATACACATATTCATAATATTGATGCCAAAAGATGCAAAGTTGATAATGATAGTGCAACATATTTGTGGCACTGCCGTTTAGGTCATATTGGTGTAAAGCGCATGAAGAAACTCCATGCAGATGGGCTTTTGGAATCACTTGATTATGAATCATTTTATACTTGCGAACCATGCCTCATGGGCAAGATGACTAAAACTCCGTTCTTCGGAACAATGGAGCTAGCTAATGACTTATTGGAAATAATACATACCGATGTATGCGGTCCAATGAGTGTTGAGGAACGCGGCGGGTATCATTATTTTCTGACCTTCACAGATGATTTGAGCAGATATGGGTATATCTACTTAATGAAACACAAGTCTGAAACATTTGAAAAGTTCAAAGAATTTCAGAGTGAAGTGGAGAATCATCGTAACAAGAAAATAAAGTTTCTGTGATCTGATCGCGAAGGCGAATATTTGAGTTACGAGTTTGGCCTTCATTTAAAACAATGTGGAATAGCTTCACAACTCATGCCACCTGGAACACCACAGCGTAATGGTGTGTCCGAACATCGTAACCGTACTTTATTAGATATGGTGCGATCTATGATGTCTCTTACCGATTTACCACTATCGTTTTGGGGTTATGCATTAGAGACAGCTGCATTCACGTTAAATAGGGCACCGTATAAATCCGTTGAGACGACACCGTATGAACTATGGTTTGGCAAGAAACCTAAGCTGTCGTTTATTAAAGTTTGGGGTTGCGACACTTATGTCAAAAGGCTTCAGCCTGATAAGCTCGAACCCAAATCGGAGAAGTGCGTCTTCATAGGATACCCTAAGGAAACAATTGGGTACACCTTCTACCACAGATCCGAAGGCAAGATCTTTGTTGCCAAGAATGGAACCTTTCTAGAGAAGGAGTTTCTCTCGAAAGAAGTGAGTGGGAGGAAAGTAGAACTTGATGAGGTAATCGTACCTCCTCTCGAATTGGAAAGTAGAACATCAGAGAAATCCGTTCCTATGATGCCTACACCAACTAGAGAGGAAGCAAATGATCATGATCATGAAACTTCAGATCAAGTTGCTACTGAACCTCGTAGGTCAACCAGAGCATGATCCGCACCAAAGTGGTACGGTAATCTTGTTCTGGAAGTCATGTTATTAGACCAAGGCGAACCTACGAACTATGAAGAAGCTATGATGAGCCCAGATTCTGACAGATGGCTTGAAGCCATGAAATCTGAGATAGGATCCATGTATGAATAAATGGATCTTCAAGAAGAAGACTGACGCTGATGGTAATGTTACTGTCTACAAAGCTCGACTTGTCGCAAAAGGTTTTTGACAAGTTCAAGGGGTTGACTACGATGAGACTTTCTCACCCGTAGCGATGCTTAAGTCCGTCCGAATCATGTTAGCAATTGCCGCATTTTATGATTATCAAATCTGGCAAATGGATGTCAAAACTGCATTCCTTAATGGATTTCTTAAAGAAGAGTTATATATGATGCAACCAGAAGGTTTTGTCGATCCTAAAGGTGCTAACAAAGTGTGCAAGCTCCAGCGATCCATCTATGGACTAGTGCAAGCATCTCGGAGTTGGAATATATGCTTTGATGAGGTGATAAAAGCATATGGTTTTATACAGACTTACGGTGAAGCCTGTATTTAAAAGAAAGTGAGTGGGAGCTCCATAGTGCTACTTCTTGAGCTTGCGTTGATTTTTCCCTTGAAGAGGAAAGGGTGATGCAGCAAAGTAGAGATAAGTATTTCCCTCAGTTTGAGAACCAAGGTATCAATCCAGTAGGAGACAACGCACAAATCACCGAATACCTGCACAAACAATGAAACAACTTGCACCCAACGCGATAAAGGGGTTGTCAATCCCTTCACGGTTACTTGCAAAAGTGAGATCTGATAGATATAGATAAAACTAAATAAAAGATAAAGTAAATATTTTTGGTATTTTTTGTTTATAGATCGGAAAGTAAAGATTGCAAAATAGTAGATCGGAAACTTATATGATGGAAAATAGACCCGGGGGCCATAGGTTTCACTAGAGGCTTCTCTCAAGATAGCAAATAATACGGTGGGTGAACAAATTACTGCCGAGCAATTGATAGAAAAGCGCAAAGTTATGATGATATCTAAGGCAATGATCATGAATATAGGCATCACGTCGGTGTCAAGTAGACCGAAATGATTCTGCATCTACTACTATTACTCCACACATCGACGGACTCCTGCCTGCATCTAGAGTATTAAGTTCATGAAGAACAGAGTAACGCGTTAAGTAATATGACATGATGTAGAGGAATAAACTCAAGCAATATGATGTAAACCCCATCTTTTTATCCTCGATGGCAACAATACAATACGTGCCTTGCTGCCCCTACTGTCACTGGGAAAGGACACCGCAAGATTGAACCCAAAGCTAAGCACTTCTCCCATTGCAAGAAAAACCAATCTAGTTGGCCAAACCAAACCGATAGTTCGAAGAGAATTACAAAGATATCAAATCATGCATAAAAGAATTCAGAGAAGATTCAAATAATATTCATAGATAATCTGATCATAAATCCACAATTCATCGGATCTCGGCAAACACACCGCAAAAAAGTATTACATCGAATAGATCTCCAAGAACATCGAGGAGAACATGGTATTGAGAATCAAAGAGAGAGAAGAAGCCATCTAGCTACTAGCTATGGACCCGTAGGTCTGAGATAAACTACTCACGCTTCATCGGAAGGGCAATAGAGTTGATTTAGAAGCCCTCCGTGATCGAATCCCCCTCCGGCAGGGTGTCAGAAAAGGTCCCTAGATGGGATCTCACGGGTACAGAAGGTTGCGGCGGTGGAAAAGTGTTTTCGTGGATGCTTCTAGTGGTTTGGGAATATATGTAAATATATAGGCGAAAGAATTAGGTCAGGAGGGTCACGGCGGACCCACAAGGCAGGGGGGCGCGCCCTCCACCCTTGTGGCCGCCTCGTGGCTCCTCCGACTTCATCTCCAAGTCTCTTGGGTGTCTTCTGGTCCAAGAAAAATCGTCGCGAAGATTTTATTCCGTTTGGACTCCGTTTGGTATTCCTTCTCCACGAAGCTAAAAACAAGGAAAAAACAAAAACTGGCACTGGGCTCTAGGTTAATAGGTTAGTCCCAAAAATAATATAAAATAGCATATTAATGCATATAAAACATCCAAAACAGATAATATAATAGCATGGAACAATAAAAAATTATAGATACGTTGGAGACGTATCACATAGCATTTCTAATATTATATGTGGATGACATATTGTTGATTGGAAATGATATAGAATTTCTGGATAACATAAAAGGATACTTGAATAAGAATTTTTTTAATAAAAGACCTCGGTGAAGCTACTTACGTATTGAGCATCAAGATCTATAGGGATACATCGAGACGCTTAATAGGACTTTCACAAAGCACACACCTTAACAATGTTTTTGAAGAAGTTCAAAATAGATCAGTCAAAGAAAGGGTTCTTGCCTGTGTTGCAAGGTGTGAAGTTGAGTAAGACTGAAAACCCGACCACGGCAGAAGATAGAGATAGAATGAAAGTCATTCCCTATGCCTCAGCCATAGGTTCTATAAAGTATGCCATGCTGTGTACCAGACCTGTTGTGTACCATGCCATTAGTTTGGCAAGGGCGTACAATAGTGATCCAGGAGTAGATTATTGACTCTAGTAAACTCTTTGGGTGTTGGTCACATGGCGATGTGAACTATAGGTGTTAATCACATGGCGATGTGAACTTGATTATTGACTCTAGTGCAAGTGGGAGACTGATGGAAATATGCCCTAGAGGCAATAATAAAATGGTTATTATTATATTTCCTTAATCATGATAAAGGTTTATTATTCATGCTAGAGTTGTATTGACCGGAAACTTAAATACATGTGTGAATATGATACGTCTCCAACGTATCTATAATTTTTTATTGTTCCATGCTGTTATATTATCATTCTTGGATGTTTTACAATCATTTTATAGTCATTTTATATCATTTTTTGGTACTAACCTATTGACATAGTGCCAAGTGCCAGTTGCTGTTTTTTGCATGTTTTTTACATCGCATGAAATCAATACCAAACGGAGTCCAAACGCAGCGAAACTTTTTGTGGATTTTTTTTGGACCAGAAGACATCCAGTGGGCCGGAGAAGCGCCTGGGGGGTGCTCCGAGGGGAGCACAACCCACCAGGGCGCGCCTGGAGGCCAGGCGCGCCCTGGTGGGTTGTGCCCACCTCGGGTGCCCCCCGAACCGCTTCTTTGCTCTATAAATACCTCAATATTCCAGAAACCCTAGGGGAGTCGACGAAAATCAATTCCAGCCGCCGCAGAGTCCAGAACCACCAGATCCAATCTAGACACCATCATGGAGGGGTTCACCACTTCCATTGGTGCCTCTCCGATGATGCGTGAGTAGTTCTTTGTAGACCTATGGGTCCGTAGTTAGTAGCTAGATGGCTTTCTCTCTCTCGTTTGATTCTCAATACAATGGTCTCTTGGAGATCCATATGATGTAACTCTTTTTGCGTTGTGTTTGTTGGGATCCGATGAACTTTGAGTTTATGATCAGATCTATCTTTTTATCCATGAAAGTTATTTGAGTCTTCTTTGATCTCTTATATGCATGATTGCTTATAGCCTCGTATTTCTTCTCCGATATTTGGGTTTTGTTTGGCCAACTTGATCTATTTATCTTGCAATGGGAAGAGGTGCTTTGTAGTGGGTTCGATCTTACGGTGCTTGATCCCAGTGACAGAAGGGGAACCGACACGTATGTATCGTTGCTACTAAGGATAAAATGATGGGGTCTATTTCTACATAAATAGATCTTGTCTACATCATGTCATCGTTCTTATTGCATTACTCCATTTCTCCATGAACTTAATACATTAGATGCATGCTGGATAGCGGTCGATGTGTGGAGTAATAGTAGTAGATGCAGGCAGGAGTCGGTCTACTAATCTTGGATGTGATGCCTATATAATGATCATTGCCTGGATATCGTCATGATTATTTGAAGTTTTATCAATTGCCCAACAGTAATTTGTTCACCCACCGTTTGCTATTTTTTCTCGAGAGAAGCCACTAGTGAAACCTACGCCCCCCGGGTCTCTTTTCCAATATATTTGCTTTCAAGATCTATTTTGCTATTCGCTCTTTTCTTTATTTGCAACTTTTATTTTCAGATCTATTAAACCAAAAATACAAAAATACCTTGCTACACTTTATTTTATTTGGCGTTTGATCGATCAATATTTACTACTCTCTCACGTTCGTTTGCCAATTTTTGGCGCCGTTGCCCGAAAGGGATTGACAACCCCTTTTACACGTCGGGTTGCGAGTATTTGTTATTTGTGTGCAGGTGCTGTTTACGTAGTGTTGCTTGGTTCTCCTACTGGTTCGATAACCTTGGTTTCATCACTGAGGGAAATACCTACCGCCGCTGTGCTACATCATCCCTTCCTCTTTGGGGAAATACCAACGTAGCTTCAAGCCGCATCAAAAGGAATTTCTGGCGCCGTTGCCGGGGAGGATCTTCAACATATACCAGGTTCCTAATCACAAATCTCATCTCCTTGCAATTTACATTATTTGCCATTTGCCTCTCGTTTTCCTCTCCCCCACTTCACAAAAATTTGCCGTTTTATTCGCCTTCTTTTTCGTTCGCCGTTTTCCCGTCAGATCTATCTTGTATGCAATTTTGTTTGCCACTTTTTGTCGTTATGGATAGTTCTTCTGTAACACCCCATGTCATTAGCCACAGTAATCACTTTTGATAATGCCAAGTCAGCATGATTAACAGTGCCAAATCATCATTTGCATCATATTGCATTTCAAATCCTAACTCAAATTCAAATTTAAATTAAAGTGAAAAATAAAAGTTGTTCAAACATAGAAACTAAAATGTCAATAAATAACAAATATTCCAGAGACTATTCTAAAATTGTAACCAACATTTAATAAATTAATTAAGTAACTCAAACAACCTCTAATAATGGCTGAAAACAATATTTAATAGCCTTTTATTTAATCTAAATTAAATATGAAATTATGTTTTGCCCAAACTAGTTTTTGGTGGTAGGGTACAATGCACTGTGATTTATGGACTAGGTCACACTTTTTGCAAAATTCATTTAGGGCCCAAACAATTAGCAAAACAGAAAAGAAAAGAAAACAGAAAAAGGAAAATAGAAAAAGGCCTAAAGCTCTACTGTGCACTTAGGCCTACTGCTACAGCGCGGCCCAGCCCACCTGGCGCCGTCCCCTACCTCACTGCTCACCCGCGCCCTCGCTGTCAAACGCGCACGCGCGCGCGCACCCGGACCCCCCTCGCCTACGCTCGACAGCGCACGCCGCACGTCACGGACGCCTACAAGGGTCGCCCCTCGACCCCGCGGACGAACCCTAGCCGCTCCATTCGCCCTCTCCCTCGCTCCCCCGTCGCAGCCGAACGCCGCCGCCGCCATGGCTCCGGCCTAGCCATGGCCACCGGCACCCGTTCGACGCCCCGTCAAGTCCAGGAGCTCCGGCGTGGTCCCCCTCTTCTTCCTCGACACCGGATTGGGACCGGGAAGCAACGCCGATGCCGCATTCGACCCCGCCTTCGTCTCAGCCACCGCACGACCTCGCCGTCGATCTACGCCACCGGTCCACCCCGAGCCCACTGCCCAGTCCCCACGCCTCCCCGGTGAGCTCCTGCGCGTGACGCGCCCTCCCCTGCCCCCTCTAGCCGCCCGTAGCCACTGCTCCGATGAAGCCCGAACCCACCGCCACCTCGTTTGCTCGCCGGCACTTCTCCGGTGACCATTTGGTCACCCGCGCGTGACCAGCGCACTCACCGCACCGCGTAGGCCGCGCTTCGCCCTTCAGATCGCTCGAACGCGCGTCGTTTTGCCGTTCCCGTGCCTCGCCCGAAGAGCCTCGCCGCCGACGAGCTCGTGCCGCTCGACTCCGGCCTCCCCAGCACCCCGCACCGCCGCCGTTCGACGCGCGACGTCGAGCCGCGTCGAACGCGCCCAACCCCAGCCCCTGAGATGCCCTGTGGGCGAATCCCTAGCCTCGCCGGCGTGCTCCGCCGCGTTGGAGCTCGTCGGAGCGCTCTCCGGCCGGCGTTCGACGTGGCCAGCTGGGCCCCGCCTCTGTGCCACTGACCAGTGGGCCCCCTGGCCCCACTTTGACCCGTTGACTGGGTCAACCCTGCTGACTGGGCAGGCCCAGTCACTGACATATGGGCCCCGCCCCGTTAAACATTTTTAAAAATAATTAAAACTATAAATTAAATAATTAGTTGATTAACTCACTAATTAGTCACTGACTACTGGGGCCCACCCACTAATTAACCCAATTAGTTAATTTTAACCCCTCTGTTAAGGCCACTGTGTATGACATGTGGGCCCCACATGTCAGGTTTGACCCTGGTCAGCCGGGTTTGACCTGCTGACATCATGGTGATATCATGCTGATGTCATCATTCACTATTCTGGATAATTCGAATTTAAATAAATAATTAAATTCAGAAAATGATTAAAACTTTAGAAAATCATATAAAATAATCCGTAACTCCGATGAAAATAATTTATATATGAAAGTCGCTCAGAATTTTGTTACAAACCCGAATACGCCCTCCGTATTCATGCCAGATGCCTCTAGCTAGATGAACATGGAACTTTTAGACCGATTTCAATAAATGAATAGTGCCCAACTTTAATTAAATAAATCCGGATAAATTCCTAAATTAACTAAATCATTTAGTTAGGCAGTAGAACACCCCGGCATATCATTTAGGCATGTCATACATATTGTTTGCATTTTTGCCATGAATTTATTATTTCTCTCCCCCTCCTTCTCTCTCGATAGACGCCGAGACCGACGCCGTTGCAGCTGAGCACGACTACGCTCCAGACGAGCAGCCCGTTGATGATCCCTCTCTCTTGCCAGAGCAACCAGGCAAGCCCCCCCCCCCCCTTGAGCATCCAGATATCGCCCATTCCATTTCTCCTGCTTGCATTAGATTTTGCTACTATTAATGTTTGCTCCTATTCTGATGCATAGCCTGCTTTTGTAACCTGTTTAATGTTACCTTACCTGCCTATGTTAAACTGCTTAGTGTAGGTTGGTAGTGAACCATCAGTGACCCCCACCACCTTTCCCTTGTTGCCCCTGCTTGATCGTCGACGACTCGATCAATGTGATCGTCGACCAGAGACCGACACATCACTTCACCCCCTTAGTTGTACGACTCTGCATAGTTACTATCGAGTGCCGAGGGTGATACCTCGTAACGCACTCCTGATGAGTACTCTGCAGTGTAGCTATTCGGTCGTGGTCATCGAGGGTGATTCCTCCTTCTCCACTTCCGATACGACTCTGTCATGCAACCCCTCAGTGTGAACCTCGAGGGTGATGCCTCCTACGTTCACCCTGATGATTTCATCGAGTGGAATCCATCGAGGGTGATTCCTCGGGGTTTCCCCCTTGATGTTATGACCACATGGTTACTTTGACCTTTGTTACAGGCGGGTCGACCCTGATGGGTACCCGCTGGGGATCTATGATGTCGGGTGTGCCGGAAGGGCACTCGAGTGTGATATTGTGGCGGAGCTTCAGAAACTCTGATTGTCTCCGCGTGATACTAAATGAGCCTATTGGATTTGGGTTTGTGATCTGAGTGGGTCGACGTGCCCTATACGCACTACCACCACGCGGGATAATGGTTATGGGGCCCTCTGCGATGTACGTTCCTCCCGAAAGCTCATCAGACATCACGATTCACCGTGCGGGCTGATCGCCGGGATTGGGTTGGATACTTCACTGACAAGTTCAGTGTCGTGCCTGCACCCTGGCCAGCCACGCAACACGCAGGGTGCCCAGGGCGATGGCCCAAGACCTCTGGGTGCATAAGTTAGTCCGGCGTGCTGACCTCTCTGCTGAGCCTAGGTAGGGCGCTGCTTCGTGTTGATCTCCCGAGGCCGGGCATTACCCAGCAGGTGTGTCCGGCCAGAGTTGATCGAGCGTGTTGGGTAACAGTAGTGCACCCCTGCAGGGATGAATATTCTATCGATAGCCAGTCCTACGGTAAAGGACGCTCAGTTTGTGTATCCCGATCTACTACTTAAGCTGGATACTTGTTACTTAATTGAAGCTTCGGGATCACTTTCTCGCTGGGAGTCGAGGAGGGATCTCTAGGCTTGCTTCAACATGTTTGCTTAATAAAATGCTATTCTACTCTCTTCTATTGCTGCAAGATGGTGGCTCGTGAAGATGTTTGAAGATGCTAGTCTTTGATAGGACTAGGCCTTCTCTCTATTCTGGCATTTCTGCAGCCCAGTCCACATATACAGCCTTTCCTCTTTGATAATGTTGCATATGTAGTGTAGATCCTTGCTTGCTGAGTGCTTCGGATGAGTACTCACGGTTGCTTTGTTACTTCTTTTTCCCATATTCCCCCACTTTGATGATACATCAGACGATGGAGCCCCGGAGCCAGATGCCACCTCAGGAGCTTACTACCAGGAGGGTTCAGACGGCACGTACTACTGGATCGAGCCAGCCGACCAGGAGTAGGATCGGAGGCTCCCAGGCAGGAGGCCTACGCCTTTTGATCTAGAGTCGTTGTTTGTGCTAGCCTTCTTAAGGCAAAAGCTTGTCTAACTATGTCTGTACTCAGATAATATTTGTATGACTGACTTATGTATTCGGATCTTCGGATCCCTGGTCTGTAATATTGTGGATCTCCGTTTATTTATGTTAGAGTTGTGTTGTGATATCTTCCCGTGAGTCCCTGAGCTTGATCATGCATGTTTGCGTGTATGATTAGTGCATGATTGAGTCGGGGGCGTCACAAGTTGGTATCAGAGCCGACTGCCTGTAGGAAGCCCCCTTCCAAATTCCTTGGTCGAAGTTGAGTCTAGAAACCGAAAAACTAATTTACTAACTTGGCTGTGTGGCTTACGGGCCCACGTCGCCAACTGGGTGGTATTAGGATATTTTATTCCTCGTCTATACTCTGGGACTCTGATCTCTCTTCTATTCGGGTTAAATAAATTTTACTAACGCCGACACTTAGGATCTCGTAAATCCCGTCTACCCGGAGAGCTGGATATCTATGCGATTTCCCTATCATTGATCTGATTAGTCTGATAATCATTTTCCTTTCCATTGTTTTGTTTAACCTTTCTCTCCGAGTTGTGTTAAACTTCTCATTGTCATTTGACAAACCTGAATTTCCTCTGTTTCAGATGGATCGTTTGTTTCCACCATGTCCTACGACATAGCTTGTGCTACGCACTTGGGCTCGTGATGCCCTTGGTTTTCCAGCTGTCCTGATCGCCCTCCTGACCAGACTTGGCTACCGCTGGTACCCCGAGTACATGGTCTACGAGGATTACTGCGAGTTCAACCAGGAGCAGTACCATGCTGATGCTCGTATCTATGATCAGCACGATGACTCAGACACTGAGCTGCACCTTTTCCACGGGATCGGCGTGACGATTGAGATGGCAGTCCATGATGCCGCCTACTCTGCTGTCGCACGTCTCCGAGGAGAGTTCAGCGATATCTTGGATGACTCTGAGTTCCGATACATTCCGTACGCCCCTGCTGCAGATGCTACTGGATACTACACAGCTATCTGTGCCCCGTACGAGCCTCGTCGCTACGACCCGCGCGTTCTGATTCAGTGCACTCGGGCTCTGGATCGCACTGTTTGGGCTCTTGCCGTCGAGTTGGTTGCCACTCGAGCACGTCTCTACGATGCTATGACGCAGTTGCTACCCACTGTTCATGCAGGGATACATCCGGAGCACATCCTTTACCCGCGCAGGACTCAGATGTATGCTGGTATTGATTGGCCTGCTGTTGGAGGTCACACACCTACACGTAGACCTCTTCTTACAGCTCGAGACCGGGTTCTGCATCAGAGTGCACATGGAGTGCAGGATCCTTCTGCGACGAACATTCGTCGTCCGCACTCGCAGCTACCCCGTTTCAGTGGTTTTCCCCGACGTTGATGTAGCCTTTGCTATGTCTCGTTGTGTACTTCCTTACCGCGTGCCTGCGCGCTGCCTAGTATGTCTAGTTCTAAATTTGCGCCGTTATGCTGTCCGCATGTACCCGACTTTGTGTATGGATCTGTATGTCTTAATTGACTACTGTTATGTATCTGTTGCACTGTTTAAATTGTTGTCGAGTTACATCATGCTTGTTGCTAAACGCTCGCAATTGCTTTTACTAAACTGCCCCCTATTGATACTTAGCAGGATGGTTAGACCAGGTGGTCGCGGTCATGGTGCCCCTGAACGCCCACCACCGCCAGACTATATGGCAGCTATGATGCAACAATTCGAGCTCAACCGCCAGTTAATGACTGGGATCATGGCTCAGTTTCCGCATCAGAACAACCAGAACCAGAACCCTCCTTCAATAACACTGCCGGAGTTCATGCGACTTAACCCTACTCACTTCCACAACTCTGACAAGCCATTGGATGATGATGACTGGCTCCGCGACATCACTCACGAGATGGAGTCTGCTAATGTCGCCCCTGCCAACTTTGTCACCTTCACGTCCTTTTTCTTAAAGGGGCCCGCTTCTCAATGGTGGGACACCCACAAGCGTACACTGCCTGCTGGAACAGTCATTACCTGGTATGAGTTCCAGGCTGCTTTCTATGCCCGTTATATTCCTCAGGCAATTATGGAACGGATGAAGACCCAGCTCCGCAACCTCACCCAGGGCAACAAGACTGTCGAAGCTTATCAGCGGGAATTTCTTGCTCTCCCGCTATGCTGAAGAAGACATCGCCACAGATGCCCGTAGACAAGAGAAGTTCCGTAATGGACTACACCCAGACCTCGAGCTTGCCCTTGCTGCACAAGACTTCAACGACTTTTCAACTCTTGTGAACAAGGCTATTATGGTTGAGACCGCTCAGATGAAGCACAAGGACTCGCAGAAGCGCCATCGTGATGCTGGCTCATCTTCGGGCTTAGCACAGAAGCGTCGAGTCTGGATTCCCAACAACGTGTTCCGTCCAAATGCCCCTGCGGCAAAGAACAACTATGCTGCACCACGTCTGCCTCCTCCACCACCGAGGCAGCCAAGAGCTCAAGCTATTCAAAACAATGCCCCTCTTCGTCCCAAAGATGGTCTGTGCTTCAAGTGCTGCAAACCAGGTCACCTTGCTAAAGACTGCCGCCAGACTCAGAATCAGTTGGCTTTTTCTCGTACTGGCCGTGGCAATAGTCGTGGCAACAATCAGACCCGCAACTATAATACTGGGTCTGCTGCACATGGTCGTGGACACGCTCTGAATGCTTTGAATGCCTCACCTCTGGAAGGGATCGAGAACGTTCCTGTCGTTCGAGATTTTCCAGACGTCTTTCCGGAAGAACTTCCAGGAATACCCCCGGCTAGAGCTGTCGAGTTTGTCATTGACTTGAAGCCTGGCACTGTCCCTATTGCGAAACATCCTTATAAGATGCCTCCGCACCACCTTCTCGAGCTTAAGGAAGAAATTGACAAGTCACTTAGGAAAGGTTTCATCCGCCCCAGTTCCTCTGCTTGGGGAGCACCTTCACTCTTTGTTAGGAAGAAGGATGGAACTAACCGATTGGTTCAGGATTATCGGCCCATTAACCAAGCCACAATCCAGAATAAATACCCACTGCCCCGGATCAATGATCTTTATGATCAGCTTGCTAAAAGAAAAGGGGACCGTAATT
This sequence comes from Thinopyrum elongatum, assembly GCA_011799875.1. Lineage (NCBI taxonomy): Eukaryota > Viridiplantae > Streptophyta > Magnoliopsida > Poales > Poaceae > Thinopyrum > Thinopyrum elongatum. Next base: position 350,643,165 of record CM022297.1, on the reverse strand, counting down.
CATGAAAGAATTGAAGAAAGCCCGTCTCGGATTGATAAACTAGAAGAAATCTTTAGTAATCTAAGTACGGCTTTTGCTTCCGCCAAAACTCTCGTAAAAATTGGCAAGACTACTCAAGTTACTAAAAACAAGGGTGCAACTTCTAGTAATGATAAAGGAGATCTTAAGATGATTAGTATCCATCCCAATTTTATTGAAGTGATAAGAGACCCTATTTGCAAGAATGAATTTTTCAATCTCGTGCCTAGAAGTATTGTCGTTGAGAATTTATATGCTAAATCCTTGAAGAATTCTAAGTGTTTGATTGAAGAGTTGGAGACCAAAGACGACAAAACTTAGATCCTTGCTTTATCCCTAGCTAGGGGCGTGAAACAATAGCGCTTGTTGGGAGGCAACCCAATGAATAAAATTTATTTTTTCTTTTTTCTTTCTGTTTTTGAGTGTTTGCACAATTATTCTACTGTTATCATTGTGTTTTTGTGTTTTAATTAGTGTTTGTGCCAAGTAAAGCCTTTAGGATTATGTTGGGTGATAGTTGATTTGATCTTGTTGGAAAACAGAAACTTTTGCGTCCAGTAAAACAATTTTGAAAATTCACAGAAGAGAAGAAATGTGACACCCTGATTTTTGCCAACTTTGTCTTTTCAAAACTTGACTTGACTTTATTTGAATTTGAATGGATTTCAAATTCTTTCACATGGACTTGGTCATTTTTGAATCTTTGTCAAGTGGTTCCTAGCCTCATCATCTTGCAAATGTCCTGCCAGGAACCTCAAGTACTCAAATTTCCATTCAAATTATTTTCAAAAGCTCTTTTCTTTTAATTGGGAAATTAGGGCATTGGCATAGGTTGTGAAGCAACCTATAGTTTTGATGCTCCTAAACTTCTCAATTAATTCCTAAAAATCTCTTGGATCATATCTCCACCAAATCTTCAAAAACATTCCTTGATCATGTTCAAATGTTTTGCTTAACAATCCTTTTTCCTCTCTGTCCAGAACCAGCCATTGTGAAGGAAGTGCATTTTTGGTTTGTCCAATTGCTACCAAATTTTTACAGCAATGAGACAACACCAAATGAGCACTCTCCACAAATTTTTAGCTCTCCAAGAATTATCATGTGATCAGTACTTCCATTTGCAGATTCAGGCTAGTTTTGTGCATTTCACATGAGCTACCCTCAAACTTCAACCAAATGAGCTCAAACTTGGTCAGCTTGTAGATCATTCGACCAGGAACACACCAGACAACTCTCTTGGCCTCATCCCATCCTCTCCTCTCCTCCAGAACCTCCCCAACATTTCTGTCAGCAACTGTTGTTGATGAAACCTCTCTTCTCAGACCACTTCTAGCCAAACCAAGTGCACAGGTGACATGATCCTTCGAGGGACGACGCCTCAGACAACTTTGGCCAGGCCAACGTGGCCACGGGACATGTCCTGGCGTGGTGAGCACGGGCGTGGCATGCTGTCGCCGCGCTCTATGGCGCGCCCAGGCTCGGGTCATGTCCGAAACGACGACTCGCGCAGAGAGGCGCTGTCCAGACGTGCCGACTACCTTCCCCGTGGACGCGTGGACTAGCTGGAGCCCTCACCTGCGCCGGAGATGCCTTGGACGGCCGCCGCGTCTCCGCCGCCCTGTTCTGCCCGTGGAAGCACAGTGGCCGTGCGGCGCGTCGCCTAGCCCCCGCCTCGTCGCTTCGGCATTGAATGCCCCTGCCCTCACCCATCCTCTCACCCACGTCGAGCCAGCCAGCAGGGCGTACGGGCGCCGTCGCCATGGCCCGCTCTGACGAGCTTCGGGAGAGATCGCCGCGCCCTCCTTCCGCCTATAAAAAGCCCCGCCCGGGCTCTCCGAGCTCTTCAACCCACTCCTCCCCCTCCATAGCATCTTCCAGCAGCAAGAACCCGAGGCACTGAGGCCTCCGGCCTCGAGCTCGACCGGAGCTCTGCCACGATCCCCTCTCCTCCTCCAGCTCGCTCCAGTCCACCTCCGCTCCACCCGAGCCCTCCATCGTGATCAGATCGTTCCACTGGTGCTCCCAGAGCCGCCGCCCGGTCGAATAGCTGCCGGAACCGCCATCGCCGGCGAGTGCCGAAAGCTGCCGCCGCCGGAGACGAAGGGGGCGACGTCATCCGTCCACCTCTGACCGAGCTGCGGGTACAAGGAGAACCGCCGTTCGATGCTCGATCCATCCCCGTCCTTCTCGAGCCCAGCCGCCGTCCCTATCACCGGTGAGCACTGCCGGAGCTCCGCCCCTCTCTGTTCCTCTCTCTCCCTCCTTTATTTAAACCGAGTGGGCCCCGCTATCAGCGACTCAGCACACGCGCGCGAAGGGGTAAGTGAAGGCGCATTCGGCCTTTACGCCTTCGACGTGGCCTGCTGTGAGTTTTTCTATTTTTGGTTTTATTTTCAGCTTTGACCAGTAACTTTGACTGCTTATATCTTTTAATAGAAAGGTCCAAATGACCTGATTCTTTTTGCATTGTGTTCATAATGGAATTCTTTATTTTTCCACCAAGTTTCATATTTTTATCCCACTCACAGAATTGCTGGTGATTGAAACAGTGTTATGTGACATTTTCTTTTACTATTTTAAAATATTTTCAGAGGGAGAAACTTGTGGATTTGAAGGTCAAGAGTTTCTGGACCACCCAACTGATCAAGGCAAGCCAGGATAACCATGTTTTGAAGCATGTCATGGCATTGCATTTTCATATTCATTTTGCACATTAAATTTAACCCCAAATAATTCCAAGTAAATTAATAAATGACTAAGATGCCCAACTAAGTTAACATGAGTTGATAACCTGCTGAATGCTTAATGAAACTTAGTTGGTTGATCGAGAGTCACCTGTCCGGGTTAAAACGTGCAGCCACATTTGCCGGTAGGGGACGGCCTTGACTTGGGCTGGCTACGTGCTCTTTCACCGGTACCTCCAAAGAGGGAGGGTTATGCGTGCGTGCTACCCTAATCAGGTAGACGACGATAACTCTGTGAGCCCAGTTGAGTTATTTGCCGGCGTCCCCGTTTGGGACAGTTAGTTTGGCCACGACGGTGGCAGGTGTCTTGAGGACACGGGGCCACCCAGGGCTTGACTCCAAGAGGGAGTGTGATGGCCGGTGGTACGATGGAAGAGTCACGGGTCAGACAGGTTTCGTCGGAACGTCGTTGGTCCACCCGAATGGGAGCACGAGGCCATGAGTTCCGTGGTGTGGGTAAAGTGTACAACCTCTGCAGAGTGTTAAATCTATTCGAATAGCCGTGTCCACGGAATTGGACAGCCCGTCCAGACCTCTGTAGGAGATCAACCGTTATAAGGATACTGATGAAAGAACTTGTCTTACGTGCGGAAGTACTCAGTGAGGTGGAGTACTCCGTGGGTTGTGAAGCAACCCGGATATGAGTAAGTTGATGATCGTGATCTCAGCAATTAAGACTCAACATGTTTATTGCCATGCTATTACTTGCTGCATTATTTGGTTGTCATGTGCTTGCGAGTACATTCAAAGTACTCACCTGGCGTATCATGCCAGATGCAGGAGAAGACTGAGACGCAGGTCTTGGAGGTTCGTGTTATAATGCCTAGGATGTGTCCACAGCAGTGTCCCTGTGGATGGAGTTGCTGCCATATTCCGCTACGCTTTAGCCTTCCGCTGTAGTATCGCTAAGTTATGCCGAGGCCCATCATGTTTGATAAATAACGTACATACTGTATAGCACTTGTTGTGCTCTGGCCTCGAGGATCTTGTAAGCTTGTACTCTTTATTATCAATAAAGTCAGCTATGTTTCTATTGCCAAGATGTTGAGTGTTTCCAGAAGACAATGGTCTCTGGGCTGGGAACACTGGCATTCCGGTTCTATGAGCCGGGGTGCCACAAGAAAAATTCAGATTTTTTTAACAAAAGATTGATATACAAATTTCCTATGTTTTCCTAATTTTTCAGAATTTTTGGAGTTTCATAAGTATTCTAAATATTCAGATTACTACAAACTGTTCTGTTTTTGACAGATTCTGTTTTCTTTGCGTTGTGTGCTTGTTTTGATGATTCTATGGTTTTCTTTGATGAGTTTTTGCCATAGAAAAGTTGGAATACAGTAGATATAATGCAAGAATAAAATATGAATTGATTTTCTACAGTACTTATAGTAGTGATTTGCTTTCTTATACTAAGGGATCTCACGAAGGTTTTGTTGAGTTTTGTATGATTGAAGTTTTCAAGTTTTGGGTTATCTTACGATGGATGAAGGAATAAGGAGTAAGAAGAGCCTAAGCTTGGGGATGCCCATGGCATCCCAAGCTATTATCCAAAGATAAGCAAGCAACTAAGCTTGGGGATGCCCCGAGTGGCATCCCCTCTTTCTTCTAACGACCATCGGTATTTTACTCGAAGCTATATTTTTATTCGTCACATACTATGAGTTTTGCTTGGAGCGTCTTGTATGATATGAGTCTTTTCTTGTTTTGCTTTGTGTTATAAGTTATGAATCCTTGCTGGACACACCTATTTGAGAGAGCCAAAATTATGCCATGACTTGCTAGAATTGCTCTCTATGCTTCACTTAAATTTTTTATGAGCTATGGATTTGCTCTAGTGCTTCACTTATATCTTTTTGAGCACGGCATGCTTTAGTATTTCTGAAGAAATGCTCTCATGCTTCACTTAGATTTATTTGGGAGTTAGTAATTTTTTTAAGAAATTCTCTCTTGCTTCACTTAAATTAATTTGAGAGAAAGAAGTGTTATGCTCATGATCTTCACTTATATTTGTTTGAGCTTATCAAAAGCAACACATGAAAATTAGTTCCAAAGTGATAGATATCCAAGAAGGATATAATAAAAACTTTCATGAAGATCATTGGACAAAATAAACTTGATTCCTTGTAATAGTTTTGAGATATGATGATGTGATATGTGAGTTATGTTGATGAGTAGTTGTGCTTTAGTAAGAATATTGGTGTTAAGGTTTGTGATTCCCTATGCAAGCACGAAAGTCAATAGTCATGCAATGAAATTATATCCTACTTGTGGTGCATTATTCGGTGTTAATTATGCTTAATGCTCGCTTATGAGATTATTCGTTTTTTGGTTGGTCGCTTCTCAATCTTTTGCTAGCCTTCATTTTGCACTAAGTATGATCACTACTTGTGCATCCAAAACCCTTTAAACCAGTTTTGCCACATGAGTCCACTATATCTACCTATATGCGGTATTATTTTGCCGTTCTAAGCAAATTTGTATGTGCCATCTCTAATTTTCAAAATAAACTTCTCTTTTGTGTGTTCGTACCGCTCGCGAGGCGGTGAGGGGTGGCTAATATTTTCCATGCTAGATGTGTTATTCTCACGATGAGTGTTTATTCACTTGTCATTGCACGAGAGTAAGGCAAAGGTATTAGGGATGCCCAGTCCCGAAATGAAAAATGAATTTACTTTATGTTGTCAAATAATAAATTCCTTGGAAAGTGTTGGTATGGAGGGCACCCGTGGATACGGCTAGCCATGGAAAGTGAAAGAAATGGTGGAAAAAGGAATAAACTTTATTTTCTGTTTGGGAACCGCCTATGATATATCTAGCATGGAAAGTGTTGGGAACTCTAAGTCGTTTTCGTTGGTGGGAAAAGCACACCTCCCAGAATGTTTTTATCTCTAAATTTCTCGCTTTGAGCTCTGGCACCTCTACAAATCCCTACTTCCCTCTGCGAAGGGCCTTTCTTTACTTTATGCAATTTTTATTTTTAATTTGAGTCTCCATCTTCTCTTATAAAGCACCAACTAGGAGGCACTATGATCGTACTTGAGCATTGGGTGTAGTTAATATTCGAGTGTGTTTCATGAATGGATCAATGGTTGAGCATGATGGGCTAGAGATAACTTATTTTAGCGTTGATATTTTGAAAGACATGGTTGCTTGTTGATATGCTTGAGTATTTAAGTCATCATGTCAAAACTAGACTATTGCTTTAAACCATATAAAAGTCCAAATGTCCATGCTATAAAAGAAAGAATATGATATGACATGTTCGGCAGCATTCCACATCAAAAATTCTGTTTTTATCATTTACCTACTCGAGGACGAGCAGGAATTAAGCTTGGGGATGCTGATACGTCTCCAACGTATCTATAATTTTTGATTGTTCCATGCTGTTATATTATCATTCTTGGATGTTTTACAATCATTTTATAGTCATTTTATATCATTTTTTGGTACTAACCTATTGACATAGTGCCAAGTGCCAGTTGCTGTTTTTGCATGTTTTTTACATCGCAGGAAATCAACACCAAACGGAGTCCAAACGCAGCGAAACTTTTTGTGGATTTTTTTTGGACCAGAAGACATCCAGTGGGCCGAAGAAGCGCCTGGGGGGTGCTCCGAGGGGAGCACAACCCACCAGGGCGCGCCTGGAGGCCCAGGCGCGCCCTGGTGGGTTGTGCCCACCTCGGGTGCCCCCCGAACCGCCTCTTTGCTCTATAAATACCTCAATATTCCAGAAACCCTAGGGGAGTCGACGAAAATCAATTCCAGCCGCCGTAGAGTCCAGAACCACCAGATCCAATCTAGACACCATCATGGAGGGGTTCACCACTTCCATTGGTGCCTCTCAGATGATGCGTGAGTAGTTCTTTGTAGACTTGGTTCTCTTCCACGCGGGGGTGGTTTACCCTTCCGACGCTGGCCATTACCCTGCGCGTTGGTATTAGCTACAAAATCTGAACTGTTATCCGCTTTACGCTTACCGCTGTTTCCATGCCCCGCCGAGTTATGCTGCTGCCCTTTGGTGCTGCCCCCCTTCTTTCCCTTTCCTGTCTTGTCATCATCAGATTCAGGGTCCTTGGTACTATCAGAGTCGGCGTATTTCACTAGAGCTGCCATAAGCGTCCCCATGTCATTGCAATGGCGTTTGAGCCGTCCCAGCTTCAATTTAAGAGGCGTAAACCGGCAATTGCCTTCCAACGTCAAAACGGCCGTATCAGCGTTGATGCAGTCCAATGAATGCAAAATCTCTGAAACCCGGCACACCCAATGGGTTGTTGATTCTCCTTCCTCCTGGACACAGGCAGCTAAATCCACAATTGACATGGGCTGCTTGCACGTGTCTTTGAAATTCTGAATAAACCAGGCTCTTAGCTCGGCCCATGACCCAATGGAGTTAGCTGGTAGTTTTTTCAACCAAGTGCGAGCTGTCCCTTCCAACATCATGGTGAAGTACTTAGCACATGCCGCATCATCTACGTCCAGCATCTCCATCGCCATCTCATAACTCTCCACCCATGACTCGGGGGGTAAATCGGCAGTGTAATTCAGCACTTTACGTGGGCCCTTGAAGTCCTTGGGCAGCCGTACACTGCGTAATGCTGGGACGAGACACGACACCCCCAAAGAACTGGAGGTAACCCCTGGTTCCACCGGAGTTGTTGGACGAACCGGAGTAAGCTGACGGGCCGCGTTCTGTGCTACTAACTCAGCCTCTCGACGTGCCCTAGCACGGTCCACCACATCCTGAGCATCAACACTGCCACCCGCCGGGTTATGGCCTCGTAGCAGATTACGATTGCGGGCGCTGCTAGACACAGCCGGTTCATCAACGTGCCTGCTGTAACTCCGGCTTGGGCGGGGGGTGGAATGAATCCTCTCGCGACTGTACGAATAAGCTTGTTGCTGAGTTAAAGCTGTCTGAAGGAGCTCCCTAGCCCGTCGCGTCTCCACCGCTACAGGGGACTCACCATCGACTGGAAGGGCCGCCAATCGTGAAGCGGCCGCGACTATGTTATCCAAGGGGTTGGAGTAATGACCCGGTGGCGTGGGCACATGCTGGGATGGGATATTCTGAAGAGGCGGATCCATTGCGCGTGGCTGAACCGGCGTCCCCGTTCCAGGCGCTTATACCCGGTTTACCACTGGCTGGTTGCTGGTTCCGGCCCCTGGCGTGTTGAAGAGATTCCTGGCTTCGTAAACCGGGGGCAGGTGAGACCGGTACCTTCTCCTCATTACATCATTTGACGCGTTCTGATCCAACGTAAGCTGATAGGCCTGTGCATCTAACTCAGCCCGCTCTGCAGCCATCCTGGTGTTTTCAGCTGCCAGATCCACCTTGGCTTGGGCTATCTGATCCTTCACCTTCGCCACTTCTGCGTTGTGCCGCTCCTGATCCGCCGGGCGGACTTCGGTCGCTAACAGTGCTGCCAAGGTGTCGAATAAATCGGACAGAGCCTGAGCCGGTGATAGCGCAGGGCCTCCTGCCCCAGCGGCCGTCGCCGCTGCTGAACCAGAGATCATCGCCGCAGCGGTCGAAGATTGTGGCGCTGACTGCGTACCGGCCATGAAGATCGCAACCCGGCTTGGCGGGTCGAGAGAGTCCGGAATACTGTCGCCATCGGAACAACCACCAAACCAGCCATCTTGCAGCTGGTACAATGACTCGGTCTCTCCAGTAGATGACTCGTCACCGGAATAAACAATGGTTTCGCCATCATACTCCGATCCATCTTCAGATTCAACTCCGTGGATGACTCCCATGAAGGCATGCTTCATGACAGGCTTAACCCGGGCAGACCTCGCACGCTGAGCCATTTCGACGATGTCGGTGCAGATGTCCGGCTCAGGGCCCGGTTCGCCAATCTTGCCAATGAACACGTGAATGCCGTCGAAGGGGACCCGGTACCCGTACTCAATCGAGCCGGCCTCGGGGCCCCAGCCTGCGTCGTCGATGTAGAGCTTGCCGCGACGACTTTTGGTCATCCGGCCCACAGCGTATCCCTTGAGTCCTTCGAAGCTGCCCTCTAAGAACTCGAAACCATCGTGCGATAGCCCCACGGTGGGCGCCAACTGTCGTGGTTTTGTCACGGCAGATGTCCTAGAGAAAGGACTTAGACGTGGAGCCATCGCGACGGGTTAGCTTAAAGGGGTTAAAGCGGAGAAGGGACGCAGAGAGTTTATACTGGTTCGGCCCCTTGCAGTGAAGGTAAAGGCCTAATCCAATTGTTGTGGAATTTCTAGGGTTTCGATGACCAGGGAGCGAATCCGCTATGCCTGGCCCTCGAGTTGTTGTCTGTCCCCCTCAAACCGCCGCTGGGTCGTCCCCTTATATACATGGGTTGACGCCCGTCGGTTTACAGGATCCCGAGGCCGGCTCATGAACATGTCCGGCTCGGTCTCTACTCTTTCTATCTTATAACACAAGTTTATATATCAATGTCGGTTTATGTCTACAGGCCTTAATCCGTCGTTGGGCCCCGGGCCTTCATAAAGCGCCTCCATCTTTGTCCAAGTGGGCTTCAAGTATAATAACTCATTATGGAGATAACCCGGCCTCTCCTGGCCGGTTTATACCCAGTAGTAATATCCCCAACACTACGGGTCCGTAGTTAGTAGCTAGATGGCTTTCTCTCTCTCATTTGATTCTCAATACAATGGTCTCTTGGAGATCCATATGATGTAACTCTTTTTCCGTTGTGTTTGTTGGGATCCGATGAACTTTGAGTTTATGATCAAATCTATCTTTTTATCCATGAAAGTTATTTGAGTCTTCTTTGATCTCTTATATGCATGATTGCTTATAGCCTCGTATTTCTTCACCGATATTTGGGTTTTGTTTGGCCAACTTGATCTATATATCTTGCAATGGGAAGAGGTGCTTTGTAGTGGGTTCGATCTTACGGTGCTTGATCCCAGTGACATAAGGGGAACCGACACGTATGTATCGTTGCTACTAAGGATAAAATGATGGGGTCTATTTCTACATAAATAGATCTTGTCTACATCATGCCATCATTCTTATTGCATTACTCCATTTCTCCATGAACTTAATACACTAGATGCATGCTGGATAGCGATCGATGTGTGGAGTAATAGTAGTAGATGCAGGCAGGAGTCGGTCTACTAATCTTGGACGTGATGCCTATATAATGATCATTGCCTGGATATCGTCATGATTATTTGAAGTTTTATCAATTTCCCAACAGTAATTTGTTCACCCACCGTTTGCTATTTTTTCTCGAGAGAAGCCACTAGTGAAACCTACAGCCCCCGGGTCTCTTTTCCAATATATTTGCTTTCAAGATCTATTTTGCTATTCGCTCTTTTCTTTATTTGCAACTTTATTTTCAGATCTATTAAACCAAAAATACAAAAATACCTTGCTGCACTTTATTTTATTTGGCGTTCGATCTATCAATATTTACTACTCTCTCACGTCCGTTTGCCAATTTTTGGCGCCGTTGCCCGAAAGGGATTGACAACCCCTTTTACACGTCGGGTTGCGAGTATTTGTTATTTGTGTGCAGGTGCTGTTTACGTAGGGTTGCTTGGTTCTCCTATTGGTTCGATAACCTTGGTTTCATCACTGAGGGAAATACCTACCGCCGCTGTGCTGCATCATCCCTTCCTCTTTGGGGAAATACCAACGTAGCTTCAAGCCGCATCAGAATACATAGACAAAACACCGTGTCCCTAGTAAGCCTCTACTAGACTAGCTCGTTGATCAAAGATGGTTAAGGTTTCCTGACCATGGACATGAGTTGTCATTTGATATAGGGATCACATCATTAGGAGAATGATGTGATGGACAAGACCCATCCATTAGCTTAGCATAATGATCGTTCAGTTTTATTGCTATTGCTTTCTTCATGTCAAATACATATTCCTACGACTATGAGATTATGCAACTCCCGGATACCAGAGGAATGCCTTGTGTGCTATCAAACATCACAACGTAACAGGGTGATCATAAAGATGCTCTACAGGTATCTCCGAAGGTGTTTGCTGAGTTGGCATAGATCGAGATTAGGATTTGTTACTCCGAGTATCGGAGAGGTATCTCTGGGCCCTCTCGGTAATACACATCATAAGCTTGCAAGCAAACGACTAAGGAGTTAGTCACGAGGTGATGTATTACGGAACGAGTAAAGAGACTTGCCGGTAACGAGATTGAACTAGGTATGAAGATACCGACGATCGAATCTCGGGCAAGTAACATACCGACGGACAAAGGGAATTACGTATGTTGTCATAACGGTTCGACCGAAAAAGATCTTTGTAGAATATGTAGGAGCCAATATGGGCATCCAGGTTCCGCTATTGGTTATTGACCGGAGAGGTGTCTCGGTCATGTCTACATAGTTCTCGAACCCGTAGGGTCCGCACGCTTAACGTTCGATGACGATATAGTATTATATGAGTTATGTGATTTGGTGACCGAATGTTGTTCAGAGTTCCGGATGAGATCATGGACATGATGAGGAGTCTCAAAATGGTCGAGAGGTAAAGATTGATATATAGGACAATGGTATTCGAACACCGAAAGTGTTTCGGGGGTCACCGGGTACTTATCGGGTCACCGGAAGGGGTTCCGGGCACCCCCGGCAAAAGATATGGGCCTTATGGGTAAAGGAAATATGCCCTAGAGGCAATAATAAAGTTGTTATTTATATTTCCTTATATCATGATAAATGTTTATTATTCATGCTAGAATTGTATTAACCGGAAACTTAGTACATGTGTGAATACATAGACAAACAGAGTGTCCCTAGTATGCCTCTACTTGACTAGCTTGTTTATCAAAGATGGTTATGTTTCCTGACCATAGACATGTGTTGTCATTTGATGAACAGGATCACATCATTAGAGAATGATGTGATGGATGAGACCCATCCGTTAGCTTAGCATAATGATCGTTAAGTTTTATTGCTATTGCTTTCTTCATGACTTATACATATTCCTCTGACTATGAGATTATGCAACTCCCGAATACCGGAGGAACACTTTGTGTGCTATCAAACGTCACAATGTAACTGGGTGATTATAAAGATGTTCTACAGGTGTCTCCAAAGGTGTTTGTTGGGTTGGCATAGATCGAGATTAGGATTTGTCACTCCGTGTATCGGAGAGGTATCTCTGGGCCCTCTCGGTAATGCACATCATATGAAGCCTTGCAAGCAATGTGACTAATGAGTTAGTTACGGGATGATGCATTACGGAACAAGTAAAGAGACTTGCCAGTAACGAGATTGAACTAGGTATGATGATACCGACGATCGAATCTCGGGCAAGTAACTAACGAGATTGAACTAGGTAATGCACATCATATGAAGCCTTTCCCTCTCCCTCTCCCTCTCCCTCTCCCTTCCTTCTTCCCCCTTCCACCAAGTGGAATCCTACTAGGACTTGGAGTCCTAGTAGGACTCCTCTCTCTTGGCGCGCCCTACAGGGTTCACCATTGAAAACTACTCCATCTCACGTGATGATCGGACATGGTTTAGTTAATATGGATCACGTGATCATTTAGATGACTAGAGGGATGTCTATCTAAGTGGGAGTTCTTACGTAATATGATTAATTGAACTTTAATTTATCATGAACTTAGTACCTGATAGTTTTTGCATATCTATGTTGTTGTAGATCAATGGCCCGTGCTACCGTTCCCTTGAATTTTAATGCGTTCCTAGAGAAAGCTAAGTTGAAAGATGATGGTAGCAACTACACGGACTGGGTCCGTAACTTGAGGATTATCCTCATTGCTGCACAGGAGAATTATGTCCTTGATGCACCGCTAGGTGACAAGCCAGCTCCCGCTAATGTAGACGCTTTGAACGTCTGGCAAACGCGTTTTGATGACTACTCTATAGTTCAGTGTGCCATGCTCTATGGCTTAGAATCGGGACTTCAAAGACGTTTTGAACGTCATGGAGCATATGAGATGTTCCAAGAGTTGAAGTTAATATTTCAAGCAAATGCCCGAGTTGAGAGATATGAAGTCTCCAACAAGTTCTATAGCTGCAAGATGAAGGAGAACAGTTCTGTCAGTGAACACATACTCAGAATGTCTGGGTACCATAACCACTTGACTCAGCTGGGAGTTAATCTTCCTGATGATAGTGTCATTGACAGAGTTCTTCAATCACTGCCACCAAGCTATAAAGGCTTCGTGATGAACTATAATATGCAAGGGATGAATAAGACAATTCCCGAGCTCTTTGCTATGCTCAAAGCTGCGGAGGTAGAAATCAAGAAAGAGCATCAAGTGTTGATGGTTAACAAGACCACTAGTTTCAAGAAAAAGGGCAAAGGGAAGAAGGGGAACTTCAATAAGAATAGAAAACAAGTTGCTACTCCCGGGAAGAAGCCCAAGTCTGGACCTAAGCCTGAAACTAAGTGCTTCTACTGCAAAGGGACTGGTCACTGGAAGCGGAACTGCCCCAAGTATTTGGCAGATAAGAAGGATGGCAAAGTGAAAGGTATATTTGATATACATGTTATTGATGTGTACCTTACTAATGCTCGTAGTAGCACCTGGGTATTTGATACTGGTTCTGTTGCTCATATTTGCAACTCGAAACAGGAGCTACGGATTAAACGAAGATTGGCTAAGGGCAAGGTGATGATGCGCGTGGGAAATGGTTCCAAAGTTGATGTGATCGCCGTCGGCACGCTACCTCTACATCTACCTTCGGGATTAGTTTTAGACCTGAATAATTGTTATTTGGTGCCAGCGTTGAGCATGAACATTATATCTAGATCTTGTTTGATGCGAGACGGTTATTCATTTAAATCAGAGAATAATGGTTGTTCTATTTATATGAGTAATATCTTTTATGATCATGCACCCTTGAGGAGTGGTCTATTTTTGTTGAATCTCTATTGTAGTGATACACATATTCATAATATTGAAGCCAAAAGATGCAAAGTTAATAATGATAGTGCAACTTATTTGTGGCACTGCCGTTTAGGTCATATTGGTGTAAAGCGCATGAAGAAACTCCATGCTGATGGGCTTTTGGAATCACTTGATACTTGCGAACCATGCCTCATGGGCAAGATGACTAAGACTCCGTTCTCCGGAACAATGGAGCGAGCAACTGACTTATTGGAAATAATACATACTGATGTATGCGGTCCGATGAGTGTTGAGGCTCGCGGCGGGTATCGTTATTTTCTGACCTTCACAGATGATTTGAGCAGATATGGGTATATCTACTTAATGAAACATAAGTCTGAAACATTTGAAAAGTTCAAAGAATTTCAGAGTGAAGTGGAAAATCATCGTAACAAGAAAATAAAGTTTCTACGATCTGATCGTGGAGGTGAATATTTGAGTTATGAGTTTGGTCTTCATTTGAAACAATGTGGAATAGTTTCGCAACTCACGCCACCTGGAACACCACAGCGTAATGGTGTGTCCGAACATTGTAACCGTACTTTATTAGATATGGTGCGATCTATGATGTCTCTTACCGATTTACCACTATCGTTTTGGGGTTATGCATTAGAGACAGCTGCATTCACGTTAAATAGGGCACCATCTAAATCCGTCGAGACGACACCATATGAACTGTGGTTTGGCAAGAAACCTAAGCTGTCGTTTCTTAAAGTTTGGGGCTGCGATGCTTATGTGAAAAAGCTTCAACCTGATAAGCTCGAACCCAAATCGGAGAAATGCGTCTTCATAGGATACCCAAAGGAGTCTGTTGGGTACACCTTCTATCACAGATCCGAAGGCAAGATATTCGTTGCTAAGAATGGATCCTTTCTAGAGAAGAAGTTTCTCTCAAAAGAAGTGAGTGGGAGGAAAGTAGAACTTGATGAGGTAATTGTACCTTCTCCCGAATTGGAGAGTAGTGCATCACAGAAATCAGTTCCAGTGATGCCTACACCAATTAGTGAGGAAGTTAATGATGATGATCATAAAACTTCGGATCAAGTTACTACCGAACCTCGTAGGTCAACCAGAGTACGTTCCGCACCAGAGTGGTTCGGTAATCCTATTCTGGAAGTCATGTTATTAGACCATGACGAACCTATGAACTATAAGGAAGCGATGATGAGCCCAGATTCCGCGAAATGGCTTGAGGCCATGAAATCTGAGATGGGATCCATGTATGAGAACAAAGTGTGGACTTTGGTTGACTTGCCCGATGATCGGCAAGCCATAGAGAATAAATGGATCTTCAAGAAGAAGACTGACACTGACGGTAATGTTACTGTCTACAAAGCTCGACTTGTTGCGAAAGGTTTTCGACAAGTTCAAGGAGTTGACTACGATGAGACCTTCTCACCCGTAGCGATACTTAAGTCTGTCCGAATCATGTTAGCAATTGCCGCATTTTATGATTATGAAATTTGGCAAATGGATGTCAAAACTGCATTCCTTAATGGATTTCTTAAAGAAGAGTTGTATATAATGCAACCAGAAGGTTTTATCGATCCTAAAGGTGCTAACAAAGTGTGCAAGCTCCAGCGATCCATTTATGGACTGGTGCAAGCATCTCGGAGTTGGAATATATGCTTTGATGAAGTGATCAAGGCATATGGTTTTATACAGACTTTTGGAGAAGCCTGTATTTACAAGAAAGTGAGTGGGAGCTCTATAGCATTTCTGATATTATATGTGGATGACATATTGTTGATTGGAAATGATATAGAATTTCTGGATAGCATAAAAGGGGCCGGCCGGCCTCCCCCTCTCCTCCTTTATATACGGAGGCAGGGGGCACCCTAGAACACAACAAGATCAATTGTCTTAGCCGTGTGCGGTGCCCCCCTCCACAGTTTAACACCTCGGTCATATCGTCGTAGTGCTTAGGTGAAGCCCTACGTCGGTAAATTCATCATCACCGTCGCCACGCCATCGTGCTGATGGAACTCTCCCTCGTCCTCAACTGGATCAAGAGCTCGAGGGACGTCATCGAGCTGAACGTGTGCTGAACTCGGAGGTGCCGTACGTTCGGTGCTTGATCGGTTGGATCACGAAGACGTTCGACTACATCAACCGCGTTAAGCTAACGCTTTTGCTTTCGGTCTACGAGGGTACGTGGACATACTCTCACCCTCTCATTGCTATGCATCTCCTAGATAGATCTTGTGTGAGCGTAGGAAATTTTTTGAAATTGCACGTTTCCCCAACAATGGGCCAAGAGGGGAAACGCACCAGCCATAAGGGGCTGGTGCGCCCCCCATATGGGCCGGCCTAGGAGGAGAAGGAAAGAGGGGAAGGGAAAGGAAAGAGTGGAATAGGATTCCCCCTTCCTTCCCTCTCACCCCATCTTTCCTTCCCCCTCGGATAAATATGGCAGGGGGGCGCCACTTGGGGAGGACCCCAAGTAGGATTCGGCCTACTTGGGGCACCTCCTGGCAGCCTCCTCTCTCCCTCCCACCTATATATATGAGGAGGGGGGCGCCTAGCACACCCAGCCAATTGTTTAGCCGTGTGCGGCGCCCCCCTCCACCGTTTACACCCCCCGGTCATATTTTCGTAGTGCTTAGGCGAAGCTCTGCGGAGATCACTTCACCATCACCGTTACCATGCCGTCGTGCTGATGAAACTCATCTACTACCTCGACATCTTGCTGGATCAAGAAGGCGAGGGACGTCACCAAGCTGAACGTGTGCAGAACACGGAGGTGTCGTACGTTCGGTGCTTGATCGGTTGGAGCGCGAAGAAGTTCGACTACATCAACCGCGTTGTTAAAACGCTTCCGCTTACGGTCTACGAGGGTACGTACACACACTCTCCCCCTCGTTGCTATGCATCTCCATGGATAGATCATTGCGTGTGCGTAGAATTTTTTTTGTTTTCCATGCAACAATTCCCAACATGTTGCACTATCATTATCAACTTTGCATCTTTTGGCATCAATATTATGAATATGTGTATCACTACGATCGAGATTCAATAAACCATTCACATTGGGTGTATGACCATAGAAGGTTTTATTCATGTAAATAGAACAACAATCATTCTCTGACTTAAATGAATAACCATATTGCAATAAACACGATCAAATCATATTCATGCTCAACGCAAACACCAAATAACATTTATTTAGGTTCAACACTAATCTCGAAGGTAGAGGGAGTGTGCGATGGTGATCGTCTCAACCTTTGAATCACTTCCAACACACATCATCACCTCGCCCTTAACTAGTCTATGTTTATTCTGCAACTCCTGATTCGAGTTACTAATCTTAGCAACTGAACTGGTATCAAATACCCAGGGGATACTATGAATACTAGTAAGGAACACATCAATAACATGTATATCAAATATACCTTTGTTCACTTTGCCATCCTTCTTATCCGCCAAGTATTTGGGGCAGTTCCGCTTCCGATAACCATTTCCTTTGCAGCAGAGGCACTCAGTTTCAGGCTTGGGTCCAGCTTTGGGCTTCTTCATGGGAGCGGCAACTTGCTTGCCATTCTTCTTGAAGTTCCCTTTCTTTCCCTTGCCCTTTTTCTTGAAACTAGTGGTCTTGTTAACCATCAACACTTGATGCTCTTTCTTGATTTCTACCATCGCCAATTTCAGCATAGCGAAGAGCTCAGGAATCATTTTCTTCATCCCTCGCATATTATAGTTCATCACGAAGTTCTAGTAGCTTGGTGATAGTGACTAGAGAACTTTGTCAATCACTATCTTATCTGGAAGATTAACTCCCACTTGATTCAAGCGATTGTAGTACCCAGACATTCTAAGCACATGCTCACTGGTTGAGCTATTCTCCTCCATCTTGTAGGCAAAGTACTTGTCAGAGGTCTCATACCTCTCGACACGGGCATGAGTCTGAAATACCAATTTCAGCTCTTTGGAACATCTCATATGCTCCATGGCGTTCAAAACGTTTTTGAAGTCCCGGTTCTAAGCCGTAAAGCATGGCATACTAAACTATTAAGTAGTCATCATATTGAGCTTGCAAAACATTCATAACGTCTGCATCTGCTCCTGCAATAGGTCTGTCACCTAGTGATACGTCTCCAACGTATCTATAATTTTTGATTGTTCCATGCTATTATATTATCTGTTTTGGATGTTTTATATGCATTAATATGCTATTTTATATTATTTTTGGGACTAACCTATTAACCTAGAGCCTAGTGCTAGTTTCTGTTTTTTTCCTTGTTTTTGAGTTTCGCAGAAAAGGAACACCAAACGGAGTCCAAACGGAATAAAACTTTCGCGATGATTTTTCTTGGACCAGAAGGAAACCAGGAGACTTGGATATGAAGTCGGAGGAGCCACGAGGCGGCCACAAGGACGGAGGGCGCGCCCCCCACCCTTGTGGGCCCCTCGTGCACCTCCTGACCTAATTCTTTCGCCTATATATTCCCAAATATCCCCAAACCAACAGAGGCATCCACGAAAAGACTTTTCCACCACCGCAACCTTCTGTACCCGTGAGATCCCATCTAGGGACCTTTTCCGGCACCCTGCCGGAGGGGGATTCGATCACGGAGGGCTTCTACATCAACACCATTGCCCTTCCGATGAAGCGTGAGTAGTTTACCACAGACCTACGGGTCCATAGCTAGTAGCTAGATGGCTTCTTCTCTCTCTTTGATTCTCAATACCATGTTCTCCGCGATGTTCTTGGAGATCTATTCGATGTAATACTTTTTTGTGGTGTGTTTGCCGAGATCCGATGAATTGTGGATTTATGATCAGCTTATCTATGAATATTATTTGAATCTTCTCTGAATTCTTATATGCATGATTTGATATCTTTGTAATTCTCTTCGAACTATCGGTTTGGTTTGGCCAACTAGATTGGTTTTTCTTGCAATGGGAGAAGTGCTTAGCTTTGGGTTCAATCTTGCGGTGTCCTTTCCCAGTGACAGTAGGGGCAGCAAGGCACGTATTGTATTGTTGCCATCGAGGATAAAAAGATGGGGTTTTCATCATATTGCTTGAGTTAATTCCTCTACATCATGTCATCTTACTTAATGCATTACTCCGTTCTTTATGAACTTAATACTCTAGATGCATGCTGGATAGCGGTCGATGTGTGGAGTAATAGTAGTAGATGCAGAATCGTTTCGGTCTACTTGACACGACGTGATGCCTATATTCATGATCATTGCCTTAGATATCGTCACAACTTTGCGCTTTTCTATCAATTGCTCGGCAGTAATTTGTTCACCCATCGTATTATTTTCTATCTTGAGAGAAGCCTCTAGTGAAACCTATGGCCCCCGGGTCTATTTTCCATCATATAATCTTCTACTTTTCATCATACAAGTTTCCGATCTACTATTTTGCAATCTTTTACTTTCCGATCTATAAAACAAAAATACCAAAAATATTTACTTTATCGTTTATCTATCTCTATCAGATCTCACTTTTGCAAATAACCGTGAAGGGATTGACAACCCCTTTATCGCGTTGGGTGCAAGTTGTTTGATTGTTTGTGCAGGTATTCGGTGATTTGTGCGTTGTCTCCTACTGGATTGATACCTTGGTTCTCAAACTGAGGGAAATACTTATCTCTACTTTGCTGCATCACCCTTTCCTCTTCAAGGGAAAAACCAACGCAAGCTTAAGAAGTAGCACCTAGCGGTGCATCAAGGACATAATTCTTCTGTGCAGCAATGAGGATAATCCTCAGATCATGGACCCAGTCCGCATCATTGCTACTATCATCTTTCAACTTAGTTTTCTCCAGGAACATATCAAAATAAAACAGGGGAGCTATACGCGAGCTATTGATCTACAACATAGATATGCAAAAACTATCAAGACTAAGTTCATGATAAATTAAGTTCAATAATCAAATTACTAATGAACTCCCACTTAAATCAACATCCCTCAAGTTATCTAAGTGATACATGATCCATATCAACTAAACCAAGTCCGATCATCATGTGAGATGGAGTAGTCTTCAATGGTGAACATCTTCATGTTGATCATATCTACTATATGACTCATGTTCGGCCTTTCGGTCTCCAGTGTTTCGAGACCATGTCGGTACATGCTAGGCTCATCAAGTTTAACCCAAGTATTCTGCATGTGCAAAACTGTCTTACACCCGTTGTATGTGAACGTAGAGTCTATCACACCCGATCATCACGTGGTGTCTCAAAATGATGAACTGTAGCAACGGTGCATACTCAGGGAGAACACTTTTACCTTGAAATTTAGTGAAGGGATCATCTTATAATGCTACCGCCGTACTAAGAAAAATAAGATGCATAAAAGATAAACATCACATGCAATCAAAATATGTGACATGATATGGCCATCATCATCTCGTGCTTTTGATCTCCATCTCCAAAGCATCATCATGATCTCCATCGTCACCGGCTCGACACCTTGATCTCCATCGTTGCGTTGTGGTCATCTCGCCAACTATTGCTTCTACAACTACTTAGCGATAAAGTAAAGCAATTACATGGCGTTTGCATTTCATACAATAAAGAGACAACCATAAGGCTCCTGCCGGTTGCCTGATATCTTACAAAACATGATCATCTCATACAATAACGTATATCACATCACGTCTTGACCATATCACATCACAACATACCCTGCAAAAACAAGTTAGACTTCCTCTACTTTGTTGTTGCAAGTTTTACGTGGCTGCTACGGGTTTCTAGCAAGAACCGTTCTTACCTACGGCAAAAACCACAACTGTGATTCATCAAGTTTGCTGTTTTAACCTTCTTCAAGGACCGGCCGTAGTCAAATTCGATTCAACTAAAGCAGGAGAAATAGACACCCGCCAGCCACCTTTATGCAAAACTAGTTGCATGTCAGTCGGTGGAACCGGTCTCATGTGCGTGGACATGTAAGGTTGGTCCGGGCCGCTTCATCCCACAATACGGCCGAATCAAAATAAGACGTTGGTGGTAAGCAGTATGACTATCACCACCCACAACTCTTTGTGTTCTACTCGTGCATATCATCTACGCATAGACCTAGCTCATGATGCCACTGTTGGGAAACGTTGCATGGAAAACAAAAAAAATTCTACACACACGCAAGATCTATCAAGGAGATGCATAGCAACGAGAGGGGAGAGTGTGTCTACGTACCCTCGTAGACCGTAAGCGGAAGCATTTCACAACGCGGTTGATGTAGTCGAACTTTCTTCGCGATCCAACCGATCTAGTACCAAACGTACGGCACCTCCGCGTTCAGCACACGTTCAGCTCGGTGACGTCCTCCGCCTTCTTGATCCAGCAAGATGGCGAGGTAGTAGATGAGTTCCGTCAGCACGACGGCATGGTGATGGTGATGGTGAAGTGATCTCCGCAGGGCTTCGCCTAAGCACTACGAAAATATGACCGGGGGTGTAAACGGTGGAGGTGGGCGCGCACACGACTAACAATTGATCTGTTGTGTGCTAGGCACCTTCTCCCACATATATATAGGTGGGAGGGAGGGAGGAGCAGCCAAAGGAGGCACCCAATCCTACTTGGAGTCCCTCCCAAGCCGCACCCCCCTTTCCTTATTTGGAGAGCGGGGAAAGGCAGGGGAGGGTGGCGCCCCCCCCCCCCTTTCCTTTCTCCCATGAGAGTGAAAGGCAGGAGGGGCTAGCCCTCCCCCTTTTCCTTCCCTTGGGCTGGTCAAACAAGGGAGGAGGCGCACCAGCCCCCTTGTGGGCTGGTCTGTCCCCTCCTTTGTCCCATAAGGCCCATAACTTGCCGGGGGGGGGGGGTGCCCGGAACCCCTTCCGGTGACCCGATTCCTTCCCGGTACGTCCCGAAACACTTCCGGTGTCCAAATACCATCGTCCTATATATCAATCTTTACCTCTCGACCATTTCGAGACTCCCCGTCATGTCCATGATCTCATCCGGGACTCCGAACAACATTCGGTCACCAAAACATATAACACTATATCGTCAACAAACGTTAAGCGTGCGGACCCTACGGGTTCGAAAACTATGTAGACATGACCGAGACACCTCTCCGGTCAATAACCAACAGCGGAACCTGGATGCCCATATTGGCTCCTACATATTCTACGAAGATCTTTATCGGTCGAACCGTTATGACAACATACGTAATACCCTTTGTCCATCGGTATGTTACTTGCCCGAGATTCGATCGTCGGTATCTTCATACCTAGTTCAATCTTGTTACCGGCAAGTCTCTTTACTCGTTTCGTAATACATCACCTTTGTAACTAACTCCTTAGTCATTTGCTTACAAGCTTATGATGTGTATTACCGAGAGGGCCCAGAGATACCTCTCCGAAACTCGGAGTGACAAATCCTAATCTTGATCTATGCCAACTCAACAAACACCTTCGGAGATACCTGCAGAGCATCTTTATGATCACCCAGTTACGTTGTGATGTTTGATAGCACACAAGGTATTCCTCCGGTATCCGGGAGTTGCATAATCTCATAGTCGAAGGAATAAGTATTTGACATGAAGAAAGCAATAGCAATAAACTGAACGATCATTATGCTAAGCTAACGGGTGGGTCTTGTCCATCACATCATTCTCCTAATGATGTGATCCCGTTATCAAATGACAACACATGCCCATGGTTAGGAAACCTTAACCATCTTTGATCAACGAGCTAGTCTAGTAGAGGCTTACTAGGGACACGGTGTTTGTTTATGTATTCACACATGTATTTAAGTTTCCGATCAACACAATTCTAGCATGAATAGTAAACCTTTATCATGAATAAGGAAATATAAAATAACAACTTTATTATTGCCTCTAGGGCATATTTCCTTCAGGCAGGGGAGCTGGTCATCCAAACAGAGACATCAAATAAGTATCAAATCCGAATGATAGGGTGTGCCATGTGTGGACCTAAAAAAACACATGGGTGTGAGGAGTTATAGTACAACTATGGGTCAGGGCGGACGTCTGGACTCCCGTGAACCTCGCCATGTTTCTTACCAATTTAGAGGAATTTTGATACCACCCACATTGCCGACGTTTGATTACAAGTGTCGATGGCAAAAAAATGCCTGGACCACGGCTTGGACATTTAGGGATATTGGAGTTGCCCTTATAGCATCTACAACCACAAGTAGCAAAACTCGCCCCCCAAACGCCCATGGACAGTGATCGGACAACACACAAAATTGCTCCTCCACATCCGGATCCATCAAACCAAATCCTTAAATCCACATTAATCTCATGTCATCGGAATACCAAAAATTGACATGCTCTACTAACTACGAAAGAAAGGACATTAGAAGAAGTTCATCCATGGCCGGCCTTGCCCTTACCCTTCTTGTCCTCTGTGCTGGAGTAGCGTTCGAATATGCTAAACATATCGAGGTGGATCTGCTCACTGTCGGAGCTGTCTGATCCACCGCTGTCCTCATCCTTTTCCTCCTTGAGGGGCAGTCCGGCCATGGCACGGCTCGTCCTGCTTTGGTCTTTTGCCATCGCCTTCAATGCCTTCCTTCATCGCTTCTCGACTATGCATGTACGGAGGGCTTCCTCCGGCGCCACCTCGTGGGCTGCTAAAGCCGCCTCCACGTCGCGGGCGCTCGGTGTCGCCTTCACCGTGAGGGTTGCCGAAGTCGCCTCTGTGTGAAGCCGCACCCGCAGCCTCGCGTGACGGGTACTACACGCCTCATTTTTGGATTGGCGGTGACCCATGGAGGCGACTATGGCCTCCGTTTCAGCGCCCGATGCCGTGGGGACGAGGTGCCACTTGAACGGTTCCGGCAGCACTCCGGTGCTGCGCCATGATCTGGCGAGGCCGCGGGCACACGCCGTGATCCACCGACCCCAGATCCGCGCGTTATTTGGGCAATCAATTCCTGCCGGCTCGTTGAAGACCAGGGGAAGGCGCACTCCTCCTGGGAGCATCGGAGAGCAGCGTGGACAACCATATGCTCCTCAGGGCTGCAAGGGATGAGCTCCTAGTCCTCGGATCCCGATATCTTAGAATCAGATCCAGTGACTGCCATGAAGGAGTACGCTGGAGCTCGCTAGAGAGGAGCTTGGTATTGTGATGTGGGAGGGGAGAGGAGTGGAGCGAAATGCGGCCAGAGTTTCATCTGGAGTGCAGATAGGGTCCAATTTATGTGAGGTCGAATGGGTCAGAGTGGGCCGAATCTGATGTGGCGGGCGCGTCCAGGATTCCCCATATCGGCCTCACATATGGGCTAGATATGGGGTTGCCGGTCGGTCCCAACGTTTGGGCCGGATATGGGGCATCCGGTTGTGTGACATTTTTTCGTCCGAACAGTGACCGGGCGTCTGTCCGGGCATTTGTACGCGCATGGGTCCGGTTGTAGATACTCTTAGAGCATCTACAGCCGGACGCCCCAAACCCGCCTCAAACGCCCGGCGCGGACTGCCCGATCACTGACCGGTCAGAAAAATGCGACCCAAATGGGCGCCTCAAACGGGCCTCAAACACCCGGGCTGGCTGACACCCCTCATATCCAGCCCAAATATGGGGCAGATATGGGGACGCCCGAGCACGTCTACCACGTCATCCCCGACGCACGCTGGCCCACCCGACCCCACATATATTCCTTCCCATTCACCCGCTGGACCAAACCCTAGCCACTTCACTTCACTCCCCTCCACCACCCAAGCTCCCGTTCGGCGATCTTCGACCTTCTTCGGCATGGCGGGCAGTGGATCCGAGTCCTACACCTTCAGATCCATCGACCCCGAGCTCATCCCATGCGGCCCCGAGGAGGAGATGGCCGCCCGGCTTGCGCTCCGCCGCTCCCAGGAGGAGGCCCGCGCGAGACAGCGCTCGGACTCCTTCCGTCGAGAATCCATTGCGTTCGCCCAAATGGCGCATGGATGAGGCGCTAGCTGTGCCATCACTGCCTCACCGGAGGCGGTGCGGTCCGTCTGGCGTCTGACTGCGATGGTAGACGTGCAACCCCTCTGTTGGCACATCGAGGCCATGGACGCACCATGGGCGTCGTCCAACACAAACATGGCGCAACGTTCCCGCCATGCGAGGCAGCAGGCGCGGGAGGCGACAACAACCCTCGTGGCGGTGGGCGTCGGCGAGGCGGAGTCGCATTCTCTGGGGCCCTATATGGTGCACCAGTGATGACCCACAAGTATAGGGGATCAATCGTAGTCCTTTCAATAAGTAAGAGTGTCGAACCCAATGAGGACCAGAAGGAAATGACAAGCGGTTTTTAGCAAGGTAATTTCTGTAAGCACTGAAATTGTCGGCAACAAGTAGTTTGATAGTAAGATAATTTCTGACGAGCAAGTAACGGTAAATAAAGTGCAGCAAGGTAGCCCAATCCTTTTTATAGCAAAGGACAGGCCAAAACGATCTCTTATAATAAGCAAAGCGTTCTTGAGGGCACACGGAAATTTCATCTAGTCACTTTCATCATATTGGTTTGGTTCGTGTTCGCTACTTTGATAATTTGATATGTGGGTGGACCGGTGCTTGGGTGCTGTTCTTACTTGAACAAACCTCCCACTTATGATTACCCCCCTCGCAAGCATCCACAACTACGAAAGAAGAATTAAGATAACAATCTAACCATAACATTAAACATATGGATCCAAATCAGCCCCTTACGAAATAGCGCATAAACTAGGGTTTAAGCTTCTGTCACTCTAGCAACTCATTATCTAATAACTACTCCACAATGCATTCCCTTAGGCCCAAAGATGGTGAAGTGTCATGTAGTCGATGTTCACATAACACCACTAAGGGAATCACAACATACATATCATCAAAATATTGGACGAATATCAAATTTACATGATTACTTGCAACATGACTTCTCCCGTGGCCTCAAGAACAAATGCAACTACTCACAAATAATATTCATGCTCAAGATCAGAGGGATATTAAATAGCATAATGAATCTGAACATATAATCTTTCACCAAATAAACCATCTAGCATCAACTACAAGATGTAATCAACACTACTAGTCACCCACAGGTACCAATCTGGGGTTCCGGTACAAAGATTGAACACAAGAGATGAACTAGGGTTTGAGATGAGATGGTGATGTCGAAGATGTTGATGAAGATTGGCCTCCCAAAGATGAGAGGGTTGGTGATGACGATGGCTTCGATTCCCCCCCGGGAAGGAAGTTCCCCCGGCGGAATCGCTTCGCCAGAGGGTAAAAGTGCTCCTACCCAAGTTCCGCCTCGAGACGGTGGCGCTCCGTCCCGAAAGTCCTCTCATATTTTTTTAGGTCAAAAGACCTTATATACCAGAAGATGGGCACCAGAGGTGGCCCAGTGTGCCCACTACCCACCAGGACGCGCTTGGAGGGGGTGGCGCGCCCTGGTGCCTTGGGGGCGCCTGGGGTGCCCCCCTCTGGTAGTTCTTTTCTCCAATATTTATTATATATTCCAAAATAATTCTCCGTAAAATTTCAGCTCATTTGGAAATGTGTAGAATAGGTATCTCTGGCATAGCTTTTTCAGGTCCAGAATTCCAGCTGCCGGTATTCTCCCTCTTTGTATAAACCTTGCATATTATGAGAGAAAAGGCATTAGAATTACTCCATAAAGTGTTATAATGCATTAAAACACTATAAATAACAGTAGGAAAACATGATGCGAAATGGACGTATCAACCAGTCTGGCCGCCGCAACCGCATCATGGTGGATGTCACCGGCTCATCCCAGGACATCGACCTGACGTCCATCGGCACTGTCCGGGTTCTGGGCTCCAACGAGGAAGATTAGGGCATGGGACACGACGCCTTGAGTCCTGTGAGCTGGCTCGTGTGCCATGCCCTACTCTACCTTGCCGGCGACCGGACGAACACTCTGGGGAACACAGTCGGCCGCCAGAAATGGGCATGGCGGAGCCGGACGAGCTCCGCTTAAAGATTGGTTTACGTTGCATGTAATAATATGTTCTAATTTGAGGTATCCGGTTGTAGAATGAAATATTTGAGACGTGACCGGTCAGTGTCCGCGGACGCGTCCGGGCGTGTCCGCGGGCGTTTAAGGGGTCAGATTTGCCAAGTCCGGCTGTAGATGCTCTTACTCCTTCGCACTCTAAAAAAACAAAAAGAAAAAAAGAAAAGCGGAGCAGGAGCACGCATGGGAAAGGACGAGAAGCGGCGGCGCCAAGGGAGAATCACGGGTCCACGTTAGAGCATCTCTAGCACATCCTGCAAACCGGGCCATCCGGCAAAATAACCGCCGGTTTGCGGGACGAAGGCCGTTTTGCCGTCCGAATAGATAGCGCAAATTCGGCCATCTCGCATTTTTTTTGTGGGATCCGGAATCCGCGGGCTCATTTCCTTCATATCTACAGGATTTGAGCTCTTTTTTACAGGGACCTGAAAACATAGAAACGGTTGGCGGGAGAAAACTTTCAGCTCCTGCCACGGTCTTTCCCCGAGCGCGACCTTGCTGGAACGCCTCGATGCTGGCGACCACCGGACCCTAGCTGTCACCCCACAAGCTGCCCTCGCTGCTGTCGCTGCCCTGCGAGTCGTCCTAGCTAGCTAGCTGTTGCCGCCGCCGCCGCTAGGTAGCTGCCCTAGCTAGCTACTGCTGGCGCGAGCTAGCTAGTTGTTGCCGCCGCCGCCGCTAGCTAGTTGCTGCTGCCTACTCCTCGCGTCCGTCCCCGCGCTCCTCGTCTTGCTCCACGGCAGCGTCGTCATCGACAAGACACGTGCTCTTCCTCGTGCCTCATTTGCGGATGGGGAGATGAGGCGAGGAAGATGGACCAAATTATAATTTAGCAGGCGTTTTTGAAGGGTTTGTATAATTTTACCGGGACCATTGAATATTTTTACCAGATCTGTTCTATCAGAGCCATACCAAAAAAACGCTAGAGACTCCCTTATCTCCTATCGCGGCAGAACCCCGACCCTCCTCCCTCTCAAGCAAGGTGCTGATCTAACGGCCCAGAGACAAGTGGCCAGCCCGTTAAGCGTTGCCTTCCCTCTTTCACCCCGCTCGCGTCGCCGCCCCTCACGAACCCTAACTTTTGTAAACCCTACTCCATCCCCTTTGCGACACTCTACCGGTCTCCCCGATGGATCCACAGCAGCCGGAACCCGTCAGCTATCTGTGCGGAGGTGATCTCTCTCTCTCTCTCTCTCTCTCTCTCTCTCTCTCGTTTTCTTGCTGGCGTTTATTTTTCGCCCAGATGTTACACGCCTTGCGTTGATTCGATTTGTCGACCACGAACAGAAGCACGGTGTTGTGTGCCGATCTGACTTGCCCGTGCCTCTCACAATTATCATTTGGCTCACCGTTGTATTTCTCGTATCGATAATTTGATTTCCCCTTCATATTTTAAACGATTATGTGTATGCGTTCCTACAGATTGCGGAGCTGAGAACACGCTGAAAACAGGGGATGTGATCCAGTGCCGTGAGTGTGGCTACCGCATCCTCTACAAGAAGCGCACCCGCAGGAGTATGGCCCCTTCTCTTTATTCACTCCATCCATTCTTAACCTCTTCACTTTTCCTGTCGCAGTTTAATATTTCATTTGGCGATTGCTTTGTGTGCACTTGTCTGATAGGTTATAAATTGCTTGTGCCTTGTGCTGTTGATATGTCCTTGATCTAGTCGAGCCAGTGAACATAGTTCCATAACTACCACCTCAAAAAAACAAACAAAATCATTACTATGCAATTACGTCTAGAAAACAAGATATAATATGCATCTGAAACATTGAAATTCAGTTTCACAGAACAGTATTCACCATCAATAAACCTGGAAGTGCTCACTATCCTCCTTCATCGGTGGAAATATTTGGTCACCACATATTCATCATTGTGTAATCTACCGCTGTAATTACTAATGCACACTGGATTTAAGTATGTGCCAGTTATAGGTGGTCTGGAAGTGCTTATAAGCTGTCAACGTGCTTCCATTTACTTGTGCATTAGTTTCTGGCTTGCTCAAGGTAGAATGAAGATACATATGGAAATAGGAAATTTTAAAAGTCTACATAACCTCTTGAATCTTGGGGAAAAGCCGCATAACACCATTAAATTGGAAACCTCATTTTCTTTCCCAGAGTTGCTTGCAAACACAATTTCTGGGGTAAAATATATGGTTTGAAGTTTATGAGGTTATGCGGATTTTTCACCAATGTTCAAGTGGTTATCTAGATTTTTTTAGAAACTTTGGAACATATATTGTTGAAGGTACTCTTCGACCAATCTTACTTTATTTAGGATACTAATGCACATTGGATGCAAGTATGTGCCAAGTGTATATGGACACTCAAGTGTATATGTACCTTGTGCATGCTTCCATTTACTTGTGCAATAGTTTGTCACTGACTCAAGTTACAGTTAAAAACAATACTGAAATAGATTGTTTGGAGAAGTCTACACAACCTCTTGATCCTTGGGGAATAGCCGCTTACTGCCATGAAGTTGAAACCGGATTTTCTACCCCAAGGTTTCGTGCAAACACAATTTAAGGCATCAAACTGTACGGTTTGAAGTTTATGAAGTTAAGAGGGTTTTTTCACCAAAGTTCACAGGGTTTTCTGGGCGTTTTCACAAGAATTTTGAAACATAAATGGTTGAAGATTCTCAAGGACGAATTTATTTATAACTTTGTCAACAATCACTTTAGCTAAACCATCTTTTTTGTTTAATGAGAACACCCAGTGCTGATTTCCGTAATGATCGTAACACTTAATTTATGTGCCTTCCTTAAATACATGATGTGTTTGGCCCGCCCACTTGTATTAAGGTTCACAAGGCAGTAAATTAATCAGATTGTTTCTATCCGTTACTTTGTTTCTACTCATTACTTCATTCACTATCGAACTTGTTAATGTAGTAAACCAATTGAGTACAGACTTGTGCAACACTTTGTGGCTTAACCAAGCTATAAAAGTTTTAAAGATTTACATAGCCTCTTGAATGTTTTGAAATGCCATGAACTCCATTAAATTTTAACAGATATCCCACGTCACAATTTATGCAATTATGCTTTATAGTGTACTGTTTGAATTAAAGGAGATTGGCAAACCAAAGTTCAGGAGGCTAATCTAGATGTTTTCATTTTTTTTTTGTGAATTTATGGTTTAGGAACCACTAGAACCATCGACGAACATATATGATTTTGTACCATTGTTTATTTGAACAAGGGCATCCGATCAGATTGTCAATTCGAACATATATACTCATTTCTTTCATGTATTACGCTTTTAGCTCAACTGCCGCATTTGGGAAATACACAGGATCATGCTTATTCAACTTCTGTTTTCAGTAACACATTAGTTCATAATTATTTTTTGCGTTATACTTTAAGAAAAAAGGTGAGGCAGGTACATTTGTTTCTTCACCCCCTCCCCCCCTCCCCCCCTTTGTATCTTCAAAACCAATAACCTTTGTGTCTTCAAAACCAATAATGCTGGTACTAAAGGTAACTATGTTTACTTGTATTAAATGACAATAATAGGATACATTTCAGCTACATACTTATGTCACAGACAATGCACTTACATATCCCTAATCCCTTGGATCCTCAAGATGCAGCCACCTGGCTCACCTATCGAGATAATAAGGAATACGGTTGATCTTGCTACTTTAGCAAGGCCTGCGACGAATTAGTTGGTTTTAGGCTCAAAGCAGGCATGCGATTGTCTAATATTACTTTTTGTTTTGACCGTGAACTAACAAGAAGTAAAAAAAATAAAAAGCTCTCATGGGTTATGGTTCAACCCGGCAATCCTGCCCACGGGTACGGGGGTATGGGTCACCGACTTCGTCCATGGGTCTTACCCATGGGTAACCCGATTAGTCGTGGGTAGGGTATGGGTGTAAGGTTTTACCCGTGGGTTGCCCGATGGGTCACCCGATTAATATTAGTAATTTATAAATATTTTCATTCAAGTTAAATGTGGGCCATCAGATAGATGTACACCACAGAAGTACGCTAATACCCAAGTAGTACAACTCTACTGGTCATTAATCTTTTGTAAGAAAAATTGAAAAATCAGCCTAACATCGCACAACTTGCAGGCCCACACGAACACCACATCTGAGACCTAGGCCTTTTTCACTTTTCTTCCTCACACCTTTCCTATCAAGGGCCCAAAATCAGTGCAGCCAGCCAGCCATCGGCCCAGCAGAATAGGCTGCCGACTTGCACTGGCCACCACTAGTTTAGTACCACATTGGTTAGCCAAGAGGCAAGGTAGCACCAGCAAGTCTATAAAAGAGCATGTGGCTGCACGCATGATACAAAGGAGCGTGTAGGTTGCACGCATGATTCAGAGTTGCTGCTACAGCTCATCCCAGTGTGACGCAGCTGTAATTAACATGCGCTGCGGAGTAATAACTTAATAAATAGAATATAAATTTATTTTGGAGTATACCCGATGGGTGCCCGATAGGGTCGGGTTACCCGTTGGGTTCGGGCATGGGTCTATCTCTATGCTCATGGGTAGGGTCGTGGGCAAACGCTAGACCTGATAAGAGATTCGGGCATGGGTCTGGTTGAGCTCTGCCCGACCAAACCCGACCCGACTGCCAGGCTGAGTTATGGTTGAGAAAGATCTGATGTATGCTCAATGATGCCACTGAATATTAGATTTTCAGTTCAGTTCAGTTCAAACTGAATTTGTTTGCAACATATAATCTCTGCATGCTGTGTGCAATCTCTGATTAAACTGTCTCCTTGCTTGGGCAGTTGTTCAATACGAAGCTCGCTGAAGACAAAGGAACAAACATCATTCACTGTTGGTTCGTGCCTCGAGCGATGGAGTGTGTGCCCTGAGACAAAGCTACAATGGAGAAATGTATTATATACAGTACTTTTAGGTCTTATTTGTCCGTTGGACTTTGACTTGAAGTGGTAAAACTTGTCGTAACCGTATTGAGATTTTAGGAATTTGAGAATCAAGATGCATAAAACTGGTTATTATTGCTCTGTTGGTTGGTTGCTGGCTCTTGCTCTTATTTGCTGCTCGAATTGCTATTTCCTTCATTCTCGTGCCGTGTTCTTTAGTTTTGCTGAACTGAGCTTTGTAATGTTCGTGTGATTTAAGGATTTTCATTATGTCATTGTCATATTTGGGGTATGACTGGCGCACAGTAGGACACAATGTTGCAGGCGATCATTAGGACATGTTTGGTTTTAGCCTAGGTTTGCCCTACCAAATAAGCTAGGCAAAATTTTGGTGGAGCTTTTGGTTGTTCATGAATTGACCAACATTGGCTATAAAAATAAACTAGGATTGCTAAAGAGGCATTGACATGCCAAAAAAATGGTAGCCATCTAACCAAATTTTGTGGTGTGGCCAAAACACACCCTAGATCACTCGCTTCCTGTGACACAGTGACAAACAACAGAAAGACCAGCTTTCCAAAGAAAAATACTCCCTCCGTTCCTAAATATAAGTCTTTCTAGAGATTCCCCTACGGATTACATGCGGATGTATATAGACATACTTTAGAGTGTAGATTCACTCATTTTGCTCCGTATGTAGTCCGTAGTGGAATCTCCAAAAGGACTTATATTTAGGAACGGAGGGAGTATTCATCATGTGCATCCAGACGCTTTTTTTTCCAGTAAGACCGAAGGCCGTATACACGTATCATAAGTTCTTACAAACACACCCTTGTAGAAAAATAGAAATCGTTCAAAATTTTGAGGTTCCCGAAGTCTTCTTCCTCCTGCATCCTCCAACGATGAGCCGTCGGCTCAAGTTTTCTTTCTCCTGGATCCACCAACACGTGCCACTTATAAGTCGTCAATGCAGACGTGGAGATACTGTGGCCGCAATCTACGAAGCCAATCGCTACCCCGTAGAAAAATACGCCGATAAGGGCACGTAGAAACTCCAAAGACTACGAAGACCATAAGAGCTGGCCAAATCCAGATGGATCCACTGGAAACCTAAACCGATTGGATCCTGAAAGACCGTCGAAGACAACTCCACACACCTTCCATCGGTGTAAAACACACCAACGAAACAGGTAAAGTACGGAGAGACCATTATTCCTACCCTTGGATAGCGCCGCCACTTCGCCACCCCAAACCAAACGCAAAGAATCTCTAAACTGAAAAAAATTCACCCATGCCGTTGTACGGTTGGTCTGGTCTGATGTCGACTCGCCGCTGTTCAGAACCATGCACGGATGCCCGCTTCTCTGATGATCCGGCCAGGCTGATCCACCGATGAAGATCTTAGCGCTAGATCCCTCCGTCCGCCGCCGATTTCACCAATGTCAATGTCCTTCGTCATCCCACAACAACCCTCCAGCGCTTCCACAACAACAACACCCCTTCCACAACCAAGACTTGTCTGGCTATGTCATCATCTTCTCATGACTGAACAATCAAAACCTGTCATTGCCATTTTCTGGGATACACCCAACGACATGCACATCATTCTGATGACTGAAAGAAAGGGCTCTACAAGATATTTGGAGATGCAACAGTTATCAGGCGATAGGACAATTAAATATGAGTTGCACTCCGCAATCCCTATAGGCTACAACAGAACATAATCAGCATGATTTCCGCAATGAAATAGACCTAGATCCTACAGTTAATTTCAGTTCTTGAATTTTAGTTCATGGCAAACTGCACGTGTGAACGTTTCTTTCTCCCCATTATGTCAAAATAACCTAGCAACAGCAATTTTATGAACTCTCGCAGTCTTGTGCAATCAAAAGCCATCATTTCTGGATGTCATGCACAACTCTCCTTGATACTCTTCACAAGGAAATACATTGCTCATTTTATATTTGTTCCTCTTCCCCCATTATTTCCTTGAACATTGTCAATAAATTAATGAAATAGCTCTAAAACAGTACGACAACAAATTTGTTCAAATATCACCATAATGAAATAGCTCTCGCATCAATAAAATATCAACGTAACAGGGCATGAAAGAATCAGTATGAAGAATAAAGAGAGAGGGAAAGAATGAACCAATCCCCGGAGGAAAATGCAGTTATATCTCATTTCAACTTAATCACAGAACCACCTCACAGAAAAAAAAGACAAGACTACTAAGAACAAGGCACTGATTACATTTAGAAGGGAAGTTCTGCATCTGCACTAAAACGTTTCTAACAGATATAATACACGAATAGTAAATAGGCCAAGATATTTATTCTTAACCACCACTAACTATTTTACAAGGATAGCTTGGCTGTTTGTAATAACTAAATACTGCACAGGTAGTGTTGCTTCGGCCAATCATGGATCATGCTGGCTTCTTTGCGTGTATCTCAAACGCTGCCGTCTTCCCGGCGGAAATGCTGGGCCATCCTGCCTCCTATCAATACCTGCACGATTGTTTCCAGCGTAACGTCGATCAAAGATGCCATGGCGATATCCGCGGTAACTGCTGGTGTGCCTAGAGTGCCGATTCAAGAAACCCTGGCGCAGCCAGCTTTGCGCGCTTGACCGTCGGATGCCCTGCCAATCTGCACGTGAGCTGCGCCTATCACTGAATGGCCTGGGCTGCGGCAGAGACCTAGGGAAGGCATGCCTTCCATCTGGCCAAATGGTAGGTGATCCTAGTCTTCCATTCAGCCAGGGCCTAGGGGCACGATGTCGGTTATCCGGTGATTCTACTTGGTCTTGGGCAGGAGACCACCACTCATCACCACTTTCTTCCCCAGAATCTTCATCAGGAGACATTGCATCTCTAGTCTCAATAACATAGTCACCAACTATTACTGCACCAGGATTCTGTGACCTGATTGCACTAATCACATCACCAAACTCCTGCTCACGTTCAAGGCGATCCCAAGACCTTTTCCTTGAGATATCTACAAGGGCAGGCTTTGCAAGCAAGTGAGCTGTTCTAGCATGGTCACGCAGCTGCTCATAGCTACCAACAAATTTGCAGCAATCATGGGAGCAACACCTCGACTTCTCGTCCAGATACTTTCTGACTTCTCCAGCAGGAATCCAGCCTGATACTGATCCTCTACAGAGAGGACACTTCATGTCAACTGAAATTTGAATAGCATCATGACATTCTTGCATTATAATGCTACTTTCTCCTAAGACTGGTGTTGAATTAGCAGATTCTTGGTTATTAGCATTGTCAATGTGTCTTCTGAGGCTTGGGCTCAACAAATGTCTGGAAATCATACTATAGTGAGATCTTGGTTGGACTGTTCTGTTATTGGAGTTTGAAAGCACCGAAGAGGTTGAGTGTGAATCACGGACCTTACTATCTCCATTCATTTCTCTGAACCGGTCTAGGCAATTAGAGTGTCGATGGCTTGTGTTACAAATATAACTTCTGCAGCCATTCTTGTACGAACTGCATATAAGTAAAACAGCATTGTGTGGTTGCTCCATACAAATAGGGCAAGAAATCCTGTCCCATTCCATATGCAGAGCAGTGCATGATGTGACTGTAGGTCTGTTACTTTTCTTACTTGTCATCTTGAAATCAACTGTGACGAATCTACTTTATCGTTAGAATTGTTGAAGAAAGAACTATTAATTGACTCAAGTCGAGCATTTATACAGATTAAGAAAAACATTATCTTGCTAAACATAATTTAATTGCAATACCAAATTAAACATTAATACATTTTTACAATGGCAGAGAAAAAGGAACTATCTTACTAAAGCTTAAAGATCATCTGGGGGGATCATATTTTAGTTTCCAAATCAGTGTTAGCCCTAAGGACTAAGGAGATTATCATGGTGCAAAGTAACTCATGCCTTGCAAAGATACGAATCACAATTCTAGAAAGTTCTGGTACAAATGGTAAATATCTAAAATCATTCTCAAGATTTGGGACATTAAGAAATAAACATCGTGAAGCTAAAGTTTCATCAGTACAATAGTTCTTGTCTAACATGCGTTATAGTGAAATATGAATTACTGGCCTTGAATCTTCGTACAAACTGTTCCAAGACATTGACGGCATTAAACAAGGCAAATCACAACAGATTAAAATTAGTAATTTGCCACAGGAAAAGTTCTATAGTAAAATGTTACATTAGTTATCGGCAGTGAAATAAATACAAATATATATATGTATTAAGACAACTAAAAAAGGATGAGAAATGAGTAAAGCAGATGGTTAAGACAAATGCACCTTCAGAAAAAAAGTGAAAGCAGAGGTTTCAAGCACAAAAGTAAGTTAATTAAACTCTGGGAAGGGGGTTAGCAATAACCTACAGGCAGCAGGCGTAGGTTCTGCACGCTTCAAAGTCACAAGAGCCGTGATAATATTGACACAACAGAAATCCTGAAATAATTTTACACCATCAGTATCGTAAGATCATAATCTACAATACATAACAACCAATAAGTAGAATAAAAAAGCATCAAGAAAAGGAGTTATTTTGTTTGGATAAGTTCATAAATGACTGAAACATTAGTACTTGGCTGCTAGCACAAGTAGGAATCAAATACGTGAATTTACATTATACATGAAAACAGAAATTTCCCAGGCTTTTGATTTCTATCAAAAGTAGAAATACGAAGATTAGTGACAATGTAGCATTTCTCACTAGGAGTTGACAGCAGCCTTGAAAATAAGCATAACAACCCCAACATGACCTCTGGAAACAACAAAGTAGCCCACAACGTAGATTCAGAATTGGAGAAGCTAATATCTCCTAGGTGATC
Source organism: Thinopyrum elongatum (assembly GCA_011799875.1). Taxonomy (NCBI): domain Eukaryota; kingdom Viridiplantae; phylum Streptophyta; class Magnoliopsida; order Poales; family Poaceae; genus Thinopyrum; species Thinopyrum elongatum. Next base: position 350,606,908 of record CM022297.1, on the reverse strand, counting down.
TTACAATCGTATGCTTTCCAGGCCAAGCTTCTTAATAAGATAGTCAACAGAAGATCGCCCATGCGATAAAGATCAAATACGTTGGAACTAACAAAGGATTGGTGCAATCTATATCGATTCTTTATTTAATTAATTTTAACACCGACAAGGACAGCAGCCGGTGAGTTTTTTCCTCTCTAGTTTCCCCGAGACCATCAAAATCCCCAATCCCCTCTAACCGTACAACGAATCGGCAACTAAATCCCCTTACCCCGCAGCCAAATTATCCCGTTGAGCCGAGAAAACCTAGCCAATCAACGGCGCTATTGCCTACCAACCCTGCCGTGGCCAGTAATTTAGATCGGGTCAATCTAGCGCCGATCGGGAGGAGGGAGGCAAAATCATCCGAGAGAATCAAGAATACACGACGGGGAGAAAACGAAAGAAAGGTGAAATTATTACGGCGGTTTGACGAGACCGCAGATCGGATTAGGCCGACCCTCCTCGTCTGCCTTTTCTTGCTTGGGAGCCTTTCTTTCGGGTATTTTTCCCGTGGCGGAACAGGTGGGGGGTGAGGGGTATTGGTTGCGTTTGTGGTCGCGCGCGTGGGAGGGGTGGGGTGGGGTGGGGCGTGGTTTTATGGCGAACGATGGGGAGGGGGGTTGGCCGGCTTCGGTTCCTTTTCGTTTCCGATCGGTGTTTCTCTCGTTTAAAGGCAAGGACGGGAGTAGTTTCTTGTCATGAATGATTTCTTCGGCTCAAGGTTCTGATTCAACCCTTTTTTTTCGCTTAAATTAAATTAAGTATCAATCTCATCTCTTTAAATTACAAAACAGTAAAACTGGGCCACCCACGCCTGTTCACAGCTAATTGTTCTTTTATAACCGTTCCATCTCAATTCCGAACGTCCCAGATCCTCTTGGCGTCTTGCACGGCCTTTATCGCCCCGTAACTCCAATGCTAAATCGCAGCCCAAAGTAATCGGGCTGCTGCTCCGCAAATCGACCCGGACGCCTTCTCGTGAACCTAGCCGAAAGGCCATGGACGATGGTCATATGCTATCATCCGTGCTCCCCCTTCATCCTACGGCTGCATTTTTTCCCTCGCCCACGTCCCTTTTTCTAGCGATAGAAAGGAAGAAACCATCGTATTCTCTCTCTCCCTTGTACGTATTCTCTTCCTACAGCCGATCGTTCCTTGAATGAAGACGCCGGTGAACCAGCTACAGCCTGGCCGCCCCGATCTCATTCTCCTGCCGTCGGCGCCCCATTCTCCGGCCACGCCCCCCCCCCCCCCCCCCACACACACACCAAGTCGAACCAGGATGCTGCCACAGCTGTAGCACGAGGTCGAGACTAAACCGAACATGGGCTGCCGCCATAGGCCCATAGCTCTAGCAAGAGGTTGGGACTGAACCGGTCATTGGCCGCCGCCTCACGCGGGAAGTCGGCTACTCGGCGTGAAGGAGGAGCAGGGTTGGCCCATCGTACTTTCGCGGTGGCGCCGCCCACGTCCAGACGTCGGCCCTCTCCTGCCGCAAGATCGCTTCCACTTAGACGAAGCCATCGGAGGCTGCGACCACGAGCATCCCCGGCACTCTCACGCACAAGCAGACAAGTCGACATGAGAAGTTGAGAACGTGGTTTCTGGCGATGGCCGCCGCGTCGTTCATGCTCGCATTGCTGCTCTACATCAGTAGAAAAGTCGCTGATAGATCTGTTGTAGTCTCCAGATTGCTTTTTTACTTTGTTCATATTTGTATCTTTCTTGAAGTTTGTGTATATCTGGAAAGATTTGGCACGCAGGCCTCTGTTTTCTATACGTAATAGTAATACGTTTGGCGTGCAAAACAGAACAGAAATTAGTGAACAACTGTCCACCGAGTATTACAGGATGGGGAGGTTAATACGGTGGTTTCTTTCCTTTTTTATCGCAAGAAAAAGGGACGTCGGTGAGGAAAAAAATGCAGCTGTAGGATGAAGCGGGAGCACGAATGGGAGCATAGGGAGGGAGCAGGCAAGCCTCGTCCGGGTGGGGTGGGGTGGGGTGTGATTTTATGGCGAACGATGGGGAGGGGGGTTGGTCGGCTTCGGTTCCTTTTCGTTTCTGATCGGTGTTTCTCTCGTTTAAAGCCAAGGACGGGAGTAGTTTCTTGTCATGAATGATTTCTTCAGCTCAAGGTTTTGATTCAACCCTTTTTTTTGCTTAAATTAAATTAAGTATCAATCTCATCTCTTAAATTACAAAACAGTAAAACTGGGCCACCCACGCCTGTTCACAGCTAATTGTTCTTTTATAACCGTTCCATCTCAATTCCGAACGTCCCAGATCCTCTTGGCGTCCTGCAGGGCCTTTATCGCCCCGTAACTCCAATGCTAGACCGCAGCCCAAAGTAATCGGGCTGCTGCTCCACAAATCGACACGGACGCCTTCTCGTGAACCTAGCCGAAAGGCCATGGACGATGGTCATATGCTCCCTACGTCTCTCATCTTTCAACCGTCTCGCGCCTTTCCTTCTTCCACGTCACCGCCGATAGCGCGGCGTATATGCTTCCTAGGCCCGTCGCAGCCGTCCAACGTGTGTGCGATTTTGGCCTTTGGGTGTGGTGCCGCCCTCCTGTACGTACTCTGTCTCCACCATCGGCGGGCGATGGTGCATCGTAGGGTTTCCCTACGAGCAAGAGGAAAACTGAAAACGGGACCAAATTTTTCCCCACAACCGCGTCGCTCCTGGCGGCGGCTCGGGCGGAACCCTAGCCGCCGCCCCCGCCCTCTTCCCCTGCTTCCTCCTCCCTCGCCGTCGCCGGAGGACGCCGACGGGCTAAGCCCGGCCGGCAGACGACGGCGACGGGGCGTTTCCTCGCCCTACGGTGCGCTCTCGCGGTAGGGGAGGCTCGGTCCTTCCGCAGCTTCTGCGCGCCGTGGCGTCGCCGGCGCCGGCGAGTCTCCTTCGCATTGCTTGGTGGCCCTCCTCCGGCGGGTCTTGGTGGGGTGGCGGCCCCCTTTTCCTCCTGTGCGAGCTCCTACGGGTGCTTGTCGTCGGATGTGGCGGCTTGCCAGATCTGGCCAGCTCCCGCCGGTTCTGGCCCTGTTGGGAGGCTGCCCTGGCTGGGGACCATGGTCTTTCGACGTGGCGGGCGTCTTGCGCGGATTCGGCCCCGGTGCTCGTTTTAGCGGGCCAGGGATGAAGTGCCAGCGCTTCGCCTTGGCTTGGTGTTGTGCGTCGGCCGCGCGATGGAGGTCTGTGGTTGCCAGGGCGGCGGCCCTAGATTTGGTGGGGGCGGCTTCGGCCAGGGGGCGGTGAGTGCCTAGACATGGCGGATCAAGGGATCCTGTGGCCAGATCAGAGTCAGACGGCGGGCGCGCCCAGGTTCTGGCAGCACTGCGGCTGCTGGCCTGGTGGTCACGTAGGACAGCCTCAGCGAGGGCGGACACTAGAGGGAGGTGCTCCCCTTGGTGCTCTGTGAGGTTTGGTGGGCGGCGGTTGGTGGTCGGCCGGTTCGGGCAGTTGGTGGTCGAGCTTCAGCGGGAGAAATCCTATCTCCATCCTTTGCTAGATACAACGACAACGATGCCTGCGGGCGTTGCGCTCTTTCTTGGAAGCGTCGCTGTTGTGTGCTGCTCCTCCCCTCTCCCTGTGGCCTTGGCTCCATAGGGAGACCTCAAGTCTGCGAGATTGGACGATGAAGGCGTTGATGACCCACAAGTATAGGGGATCAATCGTAGTCCTTTCGATAAGTAAGAGTGTCGAACCCAACGAGGAGCAGAAGGAAATGGCAAGTTGTTTTCAGCAAGGTAATTTCTGCAAGCACTGAAATTGTCGGTAACAGGTAGTTTCATAGCAAGATAATTTGTAACAAGTAACAATAGTAACAATAAGTGCAGCAAGGTAGCCCAATCCTTTTGATGGCAAAGGACAGGTCGGAACAGTCTCTTATAATAAGCAAAGCGTTCTTGAGGGCACACGGGAATTTCATCTAGTTACTTTCATCATGTTGGTTTGATTCGCGTTCGCTACTTTGATAATTTGATATGTGGATGGACCGATGCTTGGGTGCTGTTCTTACTTGAACAAGCCTCCCATTTATGATTAACCCCCTCACAAGCATCTGCAACTACGAAAGAAGTATTAAGATAAAATCTAACCATAGAATTAAACATGTGGATCCAAATCAACCCCTTACGAAATAGCGCATAAACTAGGGTTTAAGCTTCTGTCACTCTAGCAACCCATCATCTAATAACTACTCCACAATGCATTCCGTTAGGCCCAAAGATGGTGAAGTGTCATGTAGTCGACGTTCACATAACACCACTAAGGGAATCACAACATACATATCATCAAAATATCGAACGAATATCAAATTCACATGATTACTTGCAACATGACTTCTCCCGTGGCCTCAAGAACAAATGCAACTACTCACAAATAATATTCATGCTCAAGATCAGAGGGATATTAAATAGCATAATGGATCTGAACATATAATCTTCCACCAAATAAACCACCTAGCATCAACTACAAGATGTAATCAACACTACTAGTCACCCACAGGTATCAATCGGAGGTTCCAGTACAAAGATTGAACACAAGAGATGAATTAGCGTTTGAGATGAGATGGTGCTGTTGAATATGTTGATGAAGATTGGCCTCCCAAAGATGAGAGGGTTGTTGGTGATGACGATGGCTTCGATTTCCCCCTCCAGGAGGGAAGTTCCCCCGGCGGAATCGCTCCGCCGGAGGGCAAAAGTGCTCCTGCCCAAGTTCCACCTCGAGACGGCGGCACTCCATCCCGAAAGTCCTATCCTTATTTTTTCTAGGTCAAAAGACCTTATGTACTAGAAGATGGGCACCGGAGGTGGGCCAGGGTGCCCAGTTCCCACCAGGGCGCGCCTGGAGGGTCTGGCGCGCCCTGGTGTCTTGTGGCCACCTGGCAGCCCCCCTCTGGTAGTTCTTTTCTCCAATATTTATTATATATTCCAAAATAATTCTTCGTAAAATTTCAGCTCATTTGGAGATGTGCAGAATAGGTATCTTTGACATAGCTTTTTCAGGTCCAGAATTCCAGTTGCCGGTATTCTCCCTCTTTGTGTAAACCTTGCATATTATGAGAGAAAAGGCATTAGAATTACTCCCCAAAGTGTTATTATGCATAAAAACATTATAAATAACAGTAGAAAAACATGATGCAAAATGGATGTATCAACTCCCCCAAGCTTAGACCTCGCTTGTCCTCAAGCGAAAGCCAATATCGAAAATCATGTCCACATGTTTAGAGAGAGAGGTGTCGATAAAACAAAATACGAACATAGTAGCATCATGCATATTATTATAACAGCAACAAACTTTTTCATAGAACTTTATCATATAACTTCTCATGAACAAGTAACAATTCATCACAACATCGAAGTAAAAAGCATAAACTTTATTGAAAATCAACAAACTATGTTCTCAGTCAACTTTGCAACTACAATTCATCATATTTTCGGGAAGGGTCTCGTATCAGAGCCTTTTGGCAAGTCCACATACTCAACTATCATTTAATCTTCTATGATTGCTAACACTCACAACATACATATGAGCAAAAAGTTTCAACCGGACACATAGAAAGATAGGGGCTTATAGTTTCGCCTCCCAACTTATTCACCTCAAGGGTGAGGTCAACAATAATAACTCATGCTCACTCATATCCAACTGGGTGTATGTGGCTAGATCTTTCCCCACCACATGATGCTTGCCAAAGAGAAAATAAAAAGGAATAGAGAAAAATACTTTGACTCTTGCATAAAAGTAAAAGATAGACCCTTCACAGAGGGAAGCAGAGGTTGTCATATGCTTTTTGTTTTTGTATGCACAATCCCTTAATGCAAAAGAACGTCACGTTATATTGCCCCTTATGATAGCAACCTTTATTATGCAGTCAGTCGCTTTTATTACTTTGCCATCACAAGCTCGTACAACGCTTATTTTCCCTTACACTAAAAGATCAAACACATTTAGGAGCAACTTTTATTACCTTTTTTTGCACCGATGACAACTTACTTGAAGGATCTTACTCAATCCATAGGTAGGTATGGTGGACTCTCAAAACATTGATTTTTGTTTAAGGGTTTTGGATGCACAAGTAGTATCTCTACTTAGTGCGGATTTTTGGCTAGCAAAGATATTGGGCAAGCACCACATATTGAAGGATCTATGACAATATAACTTCTATGTGAATATGAACAAACATAAATCATTACTTTGTCTTCCTTGTCCAACGTCAACAATTTGGCATAAAATATTTAATGGGGGCTCACAATCATAAAAGATGTCCAAGATAGTATATTTGCATGTGAATCTTCTCTTCCCTTATTAATTCTTTCATGAGTTGCATCATTGGCCAATGCTATGTTTGTCAACTTTCAATAAATTTTACCACTTATACTTTTTCTTATGTGATGTCATTACTTACCATAAGATTAGCATATGATTTTTTTTCATTTTTTTCTTTTATTTTGATTGGAACATAAAAGTAAAGAAGCAAAAACTCAAACTAAACTTTATTATATAACTCTCACTAGATTACATAGATAGATAGATCATGAAACTATCACTCGAAAATAGATCATACTAAACTTTTATTCAACTAAATCACTAAATAGCTAAGGATCGAACTAAGATAGGTAAAGGTAATAAAAGTGATGGTGATACGATACCGGGGCATCTCCCCCAAGCTTGGCACAAGCCAAGGGGAGTGCCCATACCCGTGTACTCAAGTCTCCTTTGGTGATGATGATGGTGGTGGTGGTGATGAGGTAGAGGCAAACTTGTCCTCCGGCTTCCATGGCAGTGGCTCACCATCATAAGAGGAAGCACGAGTCTCCTGAGTCCTGCAACTGGCAGCTAAACTCATACCTTTAAATCTTGCTTCATACTCAAAAACTTGATTTTGAAGATCATAGATTTGGCTTTGCAGAAAATTGATTTGCTCGTTGAAGGTGAAGACGATGTCCTTCATAGACCGGCCATCCACCTTGTGATCACGGGTGAATTCCATGATCATGAGGTGATTGGCACTGAGTCCATGCTACACCATCCCTTGGCACTTGAAGATCTCCTGCTCCACCGCCTCGAGCCTGGCCTCCACGCTTCTCGTCTTCCTGGGCCCTTGAACATCCCGGATGTGGAGCACCCCCTCACGCATCTCAATGGCTTGAGGGTGCTTAACCACCTTCGACAAGTAGGGATTGATTACCCTCTCGAATAACTTGTCCTTGGAGGAGCTTGGTACGGCCATGGCGATCTAGATCTGTCAGAAAAACAACACGAAACAAGAACAGAGGATTTCTCCGCGATACGGTGGTCAAATCGTCCGGGGGTATATATAAAGATTTTTTATCTTGGGAAACAAGTATACAGAAGGAAAACGAAGTCGGGAAGGGGCCAGAGGGGCCCACTACCCACCTGGCGCGCTCTGGTGTCTTGTGGGCACCTGGGTTGCCTTCCCGGTTGTTTCTTATTTTCCTATTTTTTTCTAATATTCCAAAAACTGACAGAAAATATTTTTGCGGATTTTTCGGAGTCCGTTTACTTACTGTATCACATACCTCTTCCTTTTCATGGTTATGGAGTGTTCTTAAAGGTTTCTTTTATGTGCTCCTCCGGTGTCATGGTTTGGATAATGTTAGTTTCAACATTAATAGGCGTACCAAAAATATAGTGTTTAATTCTTTTTCCATTGACCACCTTCGGGTTGGTGCCTTCGGCATTATTAATCTTGATAGCTCCAGAGCGATAAACTTCTTCGATGATATATGGTCCTTCCCATTTGGAAAGAAGTTTTCCTGCAAAAAATCTAAAACGAGAATTGTACAATAAAACATACTCACTAACTTTGAATTCCCGCTTTTGGATTCTTTTGTCATGCCATCTTTTAACTTTTTCTTTGAATAGTTTGGCATTTTCATAAGCTTGGGTTCTCCATTCATCTAGTGAGCTAATATCAAATAACCTCTTTTCACCAACAAGTTTGAAGTCATAATTGAGTTCTTTAATTGCCCAATATGCTTTATGTTCTAATTCAAGAGGCAAATGACAAGCTCTTCCATAAACCATTTTATATGGAGACATACCCATAGGATTTTTATAAGCTGTTCTATAGGCCCAAAGTGCATCATCTAATTTTTTAGACCAATTCTTTCGGGGCCTATTCACAATTTTTTGTAATATTAATTTTATTTCTCTATTGCTAAGTTCAACTTGACCACTAGATTGAGGATGATAGGGTGATGCAATTCTATGGTTGACATCTTATTTAGCAAGCATTTTACGGAAAGCACCATGAATAAAGTGTGAACCACCATCAGTCATTAAATATCTAGGGACTCCAAACCTCGAGAAAATAACTTCTTTAAGCATTTTAATGGAAGTGTTATGATCAGCACTGCTAGTTGGAATAGCTTCTACCCACTTAGTGACATAATCAACAGCAACCAAAATATGTGTATACCCATTAGAGGAAGGAAAGGGTCCCATATAATCAAAGCCCAAACATCAAATGGTTCAACAACAAGTGAATAATTCATAGGCATTTCCTGACGCTTACCAATATTACCAATTCTTTGACATTCATCACAAGACAAGACAAACTTACGGGCATCCTTGAAAATAGTAGGCCAATAAAAACCAGATTGTAATACCTTATGCGCAGTTCTATCTCCTGCATGATGTCGTCCATAGGCTTCGGAGTGGCATTTCTGTAGGATTTGTTCCTGTTCATGCTCAGGTACACAACGTCTAATAATACCATCTACTCCCTCTTTATAAAGATGTGGGTCATCCCAAAAGTAATGTCTTAAGTCATAAAAGAATTTTTTTCTTTTGTTGGTATGTGAAACTAGGTGGTATAAATTTAGCAACAATGTAATTAGCATAGTCAGCATACCAAGGAGTATTATGAGAAGCATTTGTGACAGCTAGTTGTTCATCATGAAAGCTATCATCAATAGGTAGTGGGTCATCAAGAATATTTTCTAACCTAGACAAATTATCAGCTACGGGGTTCTCAGCTCCTTTCCTATCAGTAATGTGCAAGTCAAATTCTTGTAGCAAGAGAACCCACCTAATGAGTCTAGGTTTAGCATCTCTCTTTTCCATAAGATATTTTATAGCAGCATGATCGGTGTGAACAATTACTTTGGAATCAACAATGTAAGATCTGAATTTATCACAAGCAAACACAACTGCTAAAAATTCTTTCTCGGTAGTAGCATAATTTCTTTGGGCACTGTCTAGAGTTTTGCTAGCATAATGGATAACATTTAATTTCTTATCAACTCTTTGTCCTAGAACATCACCAACAACATAATCACTAGCATCACACATAATTTCAAAAGGCAAGTTTCAATCAGGTGGTTGAACAATAGGTGCAGAAGTTAAGGCTTTCTTAAGTGTTTCAAAGGCTTCTAAACAATCATCATCAAAAACAAATGGAACATACATTTGTAAAAGATTAGTGAGAGGCCTAGAAATTTTAGAGAAGTCTTTAATGAACCTCCTATAGAAACCAACATGACCGAGGAAACTACAAATACCTTTAATGTCTTTAGGACATGGCATTTTCTCAATTGCATCAACTTTAGCTTTATCCACCTCAATACCTCGTTCAGAAATTTTATGCCCCAAGACAATGCCTTCATTAACCATAAAGTGGCACTTCTCCCAATTCAAGACAAGATTAGTTTGTTCACATCTCTGCAAAACTCGATCAAGGTTGCTTAAGCAATCATCAAAAGAAGTTCCGTAAATGGAGAAACCATCCATGAAAACCTCAACAATCTTTTCACAAAAATTAGAGAATATAACAGTCTTACATCTTTGAAAGGTAGCAGGTGCATTACATAAACCAAAGGGCATACGTCTATAAGCATAAGTTCCAAAAGGACAAGCAAAAGTGGTTTTCTCTTGATCAGGTTATGATACATGTATTTGAGAGAAACCAGAACCATCAAGAAAGCAAAAGTGTGTGTGCTTAGATAGTCTTTCTAGCATTTGATCAATAAAAGGTAGAGGGTAATGATCTTTTCTAGTAGCTTTATTTAATTTTCTAAAGTCAATTACCATTCTATAGCCAGTAACAATTCTTTGTGGGATAAGTTCATTTTTATCATTAGGAACAACAGTAATACACTACAAAAAAAACCACTTCCGTGATGATACGTGTTTGTCACAGTAGGTCATGTTTTCTGTCATGCATGTACATCCATGACGATTTTATGACAGAATCAAGATAGTCATAGCCGTGCTGTCGTAGAAGTGTTCCATGACAATACGAAAATTATCATCACGGAAGTGTCCACTTCCATGACGATAAAAGGCGCGTCATGGAAGTGCTTTCATCAAGGATAACCGACACGTGGCATCCACCGTAACGGGTCGCCGTTAAGCTATCGAGTTCCGGTTTGGATCCGATAACCCGTTAACAGCTGGAACCAATGGGGATTTTCCACGTGTAAAATTCTCATTGGCTATAGCAACCACGTGTCAACTCCGTGAAAGGACAGATGTCAACCGCCCAATGGACAGGAGGCGCCTATGATATGTCGACACATGGCAAGGCCCAACAGCAGCCCATTTAGGTTAAAAAGGCTGGCCCAGTCAAAATTAGCGGGCTAGCCCATTAACGGTCTGCTTGCAGACGACCCATTCACAGTTAAGGCCCGTACGACTAGTGTCAAATCGGCCCGTCAACGGCCCGTTCTAGATTTGTCATCATTGCGGCCCATGGTCACTTCTGGCCCGTTAACAGTCTGCTAAGTATTTGGGCCGAATTACGGCCCGGTGTGTTTCCGGCCTGTTAAAGGTCCGCTTCATTTCTGCCCATAAACGACCATGAAGGAATTGGGTCATATTCGACCATGTTTGACATTCGGCCTGTTAGAGGCCCACGGTAGATTTGGGCCACTTCCAGCCTGTTGTGTTTTTCGGTCTGTTAACGTCGGACGAAATCCATGGGCCATATGTGGCCCAACGTCACATCGGGCCTATTAATGGCCCATATAAAACTGATACTAATCAAGCCCGACTGCACTTCCGGCCCGGTAAAGGCCCATGTAGTAGGTCGGCGCATTTATGGCTCGTCTGAATTTCGGCCTCTGAATGATCCACATTGTAAATAATGGGCCACCATGAGCTGAGATACATTTCGGCCTGCTAATGACCAGTGGGTTATTTGGCACATTTCAGGCCCAATGATCTTTCGGCTTCCTAAAAGCAATGGAATCTGGCACAATTAGGGCCCAATCTCACTTTCGGCCTTTAAAGGCCCATGTTATTGATGGGCCATATTAGGCCTGCGAGATATTTACACATGTTAATGGCCTGTCATTACTTAGGGCCTAAATTAAGTTTAGGCCTGTTAAAGGCCCGCTGTGGGCACATGCCTACCAAAAATACGAAAGCTTATGCTGCTTTAGGCCCAGATATTTTTAGTGGGCTACATGCCGATTACGGCCCATAATCGTTTTTAGCCCAATTGGAATTGTGGGCCCGATGAATGTTGGCACGTTGGGCTCCTACGAAGCTTTCGGCCGAATACATTACTAAGATAAACCTACACTATACAAAAATAGCGTCATAATTTCTACAGCCTTTGGCAGCATGATAAATGTTGTATCACAACAAAATAAATTACAACCATACAACAAAAGGCATGTTGTTATAAAGTTTATAGTCCTTGCAGATAAAATCACCATCAGATGTATAGAAGCACATATCATTTGACCTGAGTGCTAATGTTTCAGGTTGTAGAATCTGATGGAGCAGCATGATTCTCCCCTTTTTTCCGCCATTGCTCTTGAACAATGAAGCAAATGTCTATAGTCTGGTTTCAAAACCATTCATATCTTGACGACATTTGTCAACCACTATTCTTGTTCCAGAAACGACCTCCATTAGGGATTGGACTTGTGTCTGGAGCACAGATATATCACTCTGTCTAGCCGGAAGATTTTGTTCAATAGGCGATTTGGACGAGGTTACCTTGACAACCAACCCAGAATTACGTAGGAAGGTGCTTTTTGCACTGTTAGTGGAGAGATACTGGCACACTGCAGCAAGAGGTGACATTGTGCCTGTGGTAGCTTCGTCACCTTCAGGTGGTTGTGGATGTTCAATCATTTGTTCCATAGCTTGTTGAAAGTTTGAATTTGTAGATTAGTGTACCAGATAAGTTGCTAATGAGACAAAAACAAAAAAAATAGGTTTCACGTTTATACATAACTTATTTTGGTGAACTACTGTAATACATTAGCATGTATTGTAGTGCCAACTACATAATAAAATCACTTTCGGAACATATGTCCATGTAGCATGCCTACTGTATTATCTATTTCCTCACATTCATTGACATCTAAGGATAAAGAGACATGGTTTAAAGTAGGATGAACATAGTATGACATCATTCATATCATGGGCAAACAGATATCAAACAAACAGGCTATTATATCATTGTGTGGGCATGTGAACATCACAACTAGATTACACATCAAGACCAAAAGAATATCCTTCCTCTCTTTTAAGCCGTGTAAAGTGAAATGATACGTTAAGACAACTATGTATAAAAGTGAACAGAGTAACTGACATTGGCTGCAAACCAAGCAGTTAAATGAACATGTCATAGTAACAAGCAGTTCAAGGGCAGGATGAGTAAGGACTTACAACAGCAGCTTAAACTGGTGTGCTCATGCCCTTCATCTTGCTGGTGTGGCAATCCTTGAAGATTTGCACTGCATTTGGTTCAGGTTCTTTTTGGTTCGCACGGGCTTTCCTGTATTTGGAACAAGTCAATATATATACGATAATATGGCACAGAAAAAAGAAGGAACTAGCAGCTATTTACAAGAGCCTCGCAGTGTGCAATATAGCTACGAGATCCTGTTGTCTGTTGGAATTTCACTTTAGAACGGTTGGTCTTGTTCTTCAAACAGTTAGCCTAGAAGAAGATACACTTGTAAGGCACATACGTAAATACGAGTTCAATATGTGATCTGATCAAATACATATACCCTACCTGATACTTTGGATCAGACCAGTGTTTAACAAGGGCTGTCCAGTCTTCATCTGTAATATATTCCACTGGAGATTTTTGGCCGATTTCATTGTTAGCCTTGCCTTCAAAGTGAGTTTTTCTAAGGTGATACCGATACTGTCGCAGAGCAGACTAAAAAACATGAGTGCATGCTTGTTTAGTTGCATCATCTTTCGGATCCAACTTGAACTTCATCTGTTGAAAAAAGAATGTGAGTCTTATTAGGAGGAAGCTAGAAAGTATGGGACAGAGCAAGACAATATTACAAATTGCGATGAATAACATTACTTACGGATAAATGGTCAAGGAAGGTGTTAAACTGGGTATCGTCTTTCTCATTCATGTACTGGATCCACGTTGGGAGGATACGTGCATGACACCTAACGGCAACGGCTGCCTCTGATACTAACTTGGCTGACTCTGTAGCATCACATGGCCTTTTTAAACCTGCCTCAAAATGGATCTCCATTCTTCCTCCTTTAGATTTTGTTAATCTGTCAAGCATTATCCCTGATGTCTGTTTCCGCTTGCGCCGTGGTGCTAGTTCAACAACGAATATGGAAAGTGTTAGTGCACATCAAACTGTGAGAGTACATATAAAGGAGCATGCAACTGTGATGTCTACTACGCAACCTTCTTCTTGTAGACTCGTGTTGGGCCTCCAAGCGCAGAGTTTTGTAGGACAGTAGCAAATTTCCCTCAAGTGGATGACCTAAGGTTTATCAATCCGAGGGAGGCGTAGGATGAAGATGGTCTCTCTCAAACAACCCTGCAACCAAATAACAAAGAGTCTCTTGTGTCCCCAACACACCCAATATAATGGTAAATTGTATAGGTGCACTAGTTTGGCGAAGAGATGGTGATACAAGTGTAATATGGATAGTAGATATAGGTTTTTGTAATCTGAAAAATATAAAAACAGCAAGGTAACTAGTAGTAAAAGTGAGCAAAAACGGTATTGCAATGCTTGGAAACAAGGCCTAGGGTTCATACTTTCACTAGTGCAAGTTCTCTCAACAATGGTAACATAATTGGATCACATAACAATCCCTCAACATGCAACAAAAAATCACTCCAAAGTTTCTATCAGAGAACGTAGGACGAAAACGTGCATCAACCCCTATGCATAGATTACCCCAATGTCACCATGGGAATCCGTGAGTTGAGTGCCAAAACATAAATCAAGTGCATCAATAGAACATCCCATTGTCACCACAGATATCTCATCGCAAGACATACATCAAGTGTTCTCAAATCCAATACTCAATCCAACATAACGAAACCTCAAAGAGCAAGACTCAATTCATCACAAGAAAGTAGAGGGGGAAGAACACCATATGATCCAACTATAATAACAAAGCTCGTGGTACATCAAGATCGTGCCAAATCAAGAACACGAGAGAGAGAGAGAGATCAAACACATAGCTACTGGTACATACCCTCAGCCCCGAGGGTGAACTACTCCCTCCTCGTCATGGAGATCGCCGGGATGATGAAGATGGCCACCGGTGATGGTTTCCCCCTCCGGCAGGGTGCCGGAACAGGGTCCCGATTGGTTTTTGGTGGCTACAAAGGCTTGCGGTGGCGGAACTCCCGATCTAGGTTTCTTTCTGGGTGTTTCTGGATTTATAGGAATTTTTTGCGTCGGTTTCACGTCAGGGGGGTCCACGAGTCAGCGACAAGGCAGGGGGGCGCGCCCTCCACCCTTGTCGTTTACTCGGGTCTCTTCTGGCCCAAGTCTTGTGCTTCGGGGGCTTCTTCTGGTCCATAAAAAATCACCGTAAATTTTCAGCTCGTTTGGACTCCGTTTGATATTCCTTTTCTGGAAAACTCAAAAACAAGGAAAAAACAGAAACTGGCACTGGGCTCTAGGTTAACAGGTTAGTCCCAAAAATAATATAAAATAGCATATAAAACATCCAAAACAGATAATATAATAGCATGGAACAATCAAAAATTATAGATACGTTGGAGACGTATCAAGCATCCCCAAGCTTAATTCCTGCTCGTCCTCGAGTAGGTAAATAATAAAAACAGAATTTTTGATGTGGAGTGCTACCTAACATATTTATCCATGTAATTTTCTTTATTGTGGCATGAATGTTTAGATCCATAAGATTCAAAACAAAAGTTTAATATTGACATAAAAACGATAATACTTCAAGCATACTAATAAAGCAATCATGTCTTCTCAAAATAACATGGCCAAAGAAAGTTATCCCTACAAAATCATATAGTCTGGCTATGCTCCATCTTCATCACACAAAATATTCAAATCATGCACAACCCCGATGACAAGCCAAGCAATTGTTTCATACTTTTGATGTTCTCAAACCTTTTCAACTTTCACGCAATACATGAGCGTGAGCCATGGACATAGCACTATAGGTGGAATAGAATATGATGGTTGTGGAGAAGACAAAAAGAAGGAGATAGTCTCACATCAACTAGGCGTATCAACGGGCTATGGAGATGCCCATTAATAGATATCAATGTGAGTGAGTAGGGATTGCCATGCAACGGATGCACTAGAGCTATAAGTTTATGAAAGCTCAAAAAACTAACTAAGTGGGTGTGCATCTAATTTGCTTGCTCATGAAGACCTAGGGCATTTGAGGAAGCCCATCGTTGGAATATACAAGCCAAGTTCTATAATGAAAAATTCCCACTATTATATGAAAGTGACAAAATAGGAGACTCTCTATCATGAAGATCATGGTGCTACTTTGAAGCACAAGTGTGGAAAAAGGATAGTAACATTGCCCCTTCTCTCTTTTCTCTCATTTTTTTCTTTTTTTTCTTTTTTCTCCTTTTTTTCTTTTCTTTTTGTTCTTCTCTTTTTTTGATTGGCCTTTTTTTTGCCTTTTTATTTTTCCTCACAAGGGGCAATGCTCTAATAATGAAGATCATCACACTTTTATTTACTTACAACTCAAAAATTACAACTCGATACTAGAACAAAATATGACTCTATATGAATGCCTCCGGCGGTGTACCGGGATGTGCAATGACTCAAGAGTGACATGTATGAAAGAATTATGAATGGTGGCTTTGCCACAAATACTATGTCAACTACATGATCATGCAAAGCAATATGACAATGATGGAGCGTGTCATAATAAACGGAACGGTGGAAAGTTGCATGGCAATATATCTCAGAATGGCTATGGAAATGCCATAATAGGTATGTATGGTGATTGTTTTGAGAAAGGTATATGGTGGGTGTATGGTACCGGTGAAAGTTGCGCGGTACTAGAGAGGCTAGCAATGGTGGAAGGGTGAGAGTGTGTATAATCCATGGACTCAACATTGGTCATAAAGAACTCACATACTTATTGCAAAAGTCTATTAGCTATCGAAACAAAGTACTACACGCATGCTCCTAGGGGGATAGATTGGTAGGAAAAGACCATCGCTCGTCCCCGACCGCCACTCATAAGGAAGACAATAAATAAATAAATCATGCTCCAACTTCGTTACATAACGGTTCACCATACGTGCATGCTACGGGAATCACAAACCTCAACACAAGTATTTCTACAATCCACAATTACTCACTAGCATGACTCTAATATTACCATCCTCATATCTCAAAACAATCATAAGGAATCAAACTTCTCATAGTATTCAATGCACTTTATATGAAAGTTTTTATTATATCCCTCTTGGTGCCCATCATATTAGGACTAAATTCATAACCTAAGCAAATTACCATGTTGTTTAGAGAGAATCTCAAAATAATATAAGTGAAGCATGAGAGTTCAACAATTTCTACAAAATAAAACCACCGCCGTGCTCTAAAAAGATATGAATGAAGCACTAGAGCAAACGACAAACTACTCCAAAAGATATAAGTGAAGATCAATGAGTGGTCAAATAATTATGTTGCTATGTGAAGACTCTCTCTCATAAAAGAGTTTCAGATCTTAAGTACTTTATTCAAAAAACAAGCAAAACAAAATAAAATGACATTCTAAAAATAGCACACATCGTGTGAAGAAGCAAAAACTTAGGCTCAACCGATACTAACCGATCATTGTTGAAGAAGAAAGGTGGGATGCCAACCGGGGCATCCCCAAGCTTAGATGCTTGGGACTTCTTGAAATATTAACTAGGGAAACCTTGGGCATTCCCAAGCTTGAGCTTTTGTGTCTCCTTAATTCCTTTTATATCACGGTTTCCCTAAATCTTAAAAACTTCATGCACACAAAAATCAACAAGAACTTGTGAGAAAAGTTAGTATAAATCAAATGCAAAACCTTATCATTCTCTACTGTAGAAAATCACTAAAATTATTATTTAACATTGCATACTAAATGCCTCTGCATATTTAATACTCCTATCCCCAAATAGAATCATTAAACAAGCAAACATATGCAAACATAACAACAATCTGTCAAAACAGGACAGTCTGTAAAGAGTGCAATTGTACTCATACTTCCCTAACTCCAAAACCTCTGAAAAATTACCACACTGTAGAAAATTTGTTGTTACTCATTTTGTAAAAATTTCAAGATTTTACCACGTTTTGACTTTCCAGAAGAATTCAGACAATGATAGAAAACTTTCTGTTTTCAAAACAGCAACATATAGACTTGCAAAATAAGCATGGTAAAGGCTATACTTGACAATTTTATTGAACTAAAAGATGAAAACATTACTCTAAATAACAGCAAGCAAATACTAATAAAATAAAATGATGCTCCAAGCAAAACTCATATCATGTGACGGATAAAAATATAGCTCCAAGTGATGTTACCGATAATGTTGAAGACGAAAGAGGGGATGCCTTCCGGGGCATCCCTAAGCTTAGGGTCTTGTCACTCCTTATTCTCCTCATATCGATATCTCACCCAAAACTTGAAAACTTCAATCACACACAACTTAACAAAACCTTCGTGAGATCCGTTAGTATAATAAAACAAATCATTCACTTGGGTACTATCGAAGACAAGATTCATAATTGTTCTCACACAATGCCTACTGTAACCTATCATTTCTACAATTTATATTAAGCAATATAAGCCATAGAAACTAGAAAACAAGCAAACTATGCATCGAAAACAGAATCTGTCAAAAACAGAACAGTCTGTGAAGATCTGAATTTAAATCATACTTATGTAACTCCAAAAATTCTTAAAAATTAGGACAACGTATAAAATTTGTATATAAATCCTCTGTGAAAAATTCAGAGTTTTTCCACGTTCCAGTGAATTTTAAAAATTCTGTTACTGGACGCAAAAGTTTCTGTTTTTGCACAAAATCAAGTCAACTATCAACCACACTATCCCAAAGGCTTTACTTGGCACTTTATTAAAACCAAAGCTATAAAACATGATTACTACAGTAGCTTAATCATGTGAACACACAAAAATAGTAGGGGTAAATATTGGGTTGTCTCCCAACAAGCGCTTTTCTTTAATGCCTTTTTAGCTAGGCATGATGATTTCAATGATGCTCACATAAAAGATAAGAATTGAAACATAACGGGAGCATCATGAAGCATATAACTAGCACATTTAAGTCTAACCCACTTCCTATGCATAGGGTTTTGTGAGCAAACAATTTATGGGAACAAGAATCAACTAGCATATGAACGCAAAACAAGCATAACTTCAAAACTTTCAACACATAGAGAGGAAACTTGATATTATTGAGATATGTAGAAGCATATGTCCCTCTCTCATAATAATTTTCAGTAGCATTATGAATGAATTCAAAAATAAAACTATCACATAAAGCATTCTTTTCATGATCCACAAGCATAGAAATTTTATTACTCTCCACATAAGCAAATTTATTCTCATGAATAGTAGTGGGAGCAAACTCAACAAAATAACTATCATGCGAGGCATAATCCAATTGAAAATTAAAATCATGATGACAATTTTCATGGTTGTCATTATTCTTTATAGCATACATGTCATCACAATAATCATCATAGATAGCAACTTTGTTCTCATAATCAATTGGAACCTCTTCCAAAATATTGGATTCATCACTAAATAAAGTCATGACCTCTCCAAATCCACTTTTATCAATACTGTGAAAAGATTCAACACCCTCCAAAATAGTGGGATCATTAGTACCTAGAGTTGACACTCTTCCAAACCCACTTTCATCAATATAATCATCATAAATAGGAGGCATGCTATCATCATAATAAATATTCTCATCAAAACTTGGGGGATTAAAAATAGCATCTTCATCAAACATAGCATCCCCAAGCTTATGGCTTTGCATATCATTAGCATCATGGATATTCAAAGAATTCATACTAACAACATTGCAATCATGCTCATCATTCAAAAATTTAGTGCCAAACATTTTATAGACTTCTTCTTCTAACACTTGAGCACAATTTTCCTTTCCATCATTTTCACGAAAGACATTAAAAAGATGAAGCATATGAGGCAACCTCAATTCCATTTTTTTGTAGTTTTCTTTTATAGACTAAACTAGTGATAAAACAAGAAACTAAAAGATTCAATTGCAAGATCTAAAGATATACCTTCAAGCACTAACCTCCCCGGCAACGGCGCTAGAAAAGAGCTTGATGTCTACTACGCAACCTTCTTCTTGTAGACTCGTGTTGGGCCTCCAAGCGCAGAGTTTTGTAGGACAGTAGCAAATTTCCCTCAAGTGGATGACCTAAGGTTTATCAATCCGTGGGAGGCGTAGGATGAAGATGGTCTCTCTCAAACAACCCTGCAACCAAATAACAAAGAATCTCTTGTGTCCCCAACACACCCAATACAATGGTAAATTGTATAGGTGCACTAGTTCGGCGAAGAGATGGTGATACAAGTGTAATATGGATAGTAGATATAGGTTTTTGTAATCTGAAAATATAAAAACAGCAAGGTAAGTAGTAGTAAAAGTGAGCAAAAACGGTATTGCAATGCTTGGAAACAAGGCCTAGGGTTCATACTTTCACTAGTGCAAGTTCTCTCAACAATGATAACATAATTGGATCACATAACAATCCCTCAACGTGCAACAAAGAATCACTCCAATGTTTCTATCAGAGAACGTAGGATGAAAATGTGCATCAACCCCTATGCATAGATTACCCCAATGTCACCACGGGAATCCGTGAGTTAAGTGCCAAAACATACATCAAGTGCATCAATAGAACATCCCATTGTCACCACAGATATCCCATCGCAAGACATACATCCAGTGTTCTCAAATCCAATACTCAATCCAACATAACGAAACCTCAAAGAGCAAGACTCAATTCATCACAAGAAAGTAGAGGGGGAAGAACACCATATGATCCAACTATAATAACAAAGCTCGCGGTACATCAAGATCGTGCCAAATCAAGAGCACGAGAGAGAGAGAGATCAAACACATAGCTACTGGTACATACCCTCAGCCCCGAGGGTGAACTACTCCCTCCTCGTCATGGAGATCGCCGGGATGATGAAGATGGCCATCGGTGATGGTTTCCCCCTACGACAGGGTGCCGGAACAGGGTCCCGATTGGTTTTTGGTGGCTACAGAGGCTTGCGGCGGTGGAACTCCCGATCTAGGTTTCTTTCTGGTGGTTTATGGATTTATATGAATTTTTGGCGTCAGTTTCACGTCGGGGGGGGGGGGGGGTCCTTGAGTTAGTGACAAGGCAGGGAGCGCGCCCTAGGGGGGTGGGCACGCCCTCCACCCTTATCGTTGACTCGGAACTCTTCTGGCCCAAGTCTTGTGCTTCGGGGGCTTCTTCTGGTCCATAAAAATCACCGTAAATTTTTAGCTCGTTTGAACTCCGTTTGATATTCCTTTTCTGCAAAACTCAAAAACAAGGAAAAAACAGAAACTGGCACTAGGCTCTAGGTTAACAGGTTAGTCCCAAAAATAATATAAAATAGCATATAAATGCATATAAAACATCCAAAACAGATAATATAATAGCATGGAACAATAAAAAATTATAGATACGTTGGAGACGTATCAAACTGCAACTTGACTCGGTCAGGTGCCGTCTTGGTGTTGATGCTCATGAGGTTCATCTGATCTTGCCAAGTCATGTTGTGTCAGCAGTGCTTCAGAAGTAGTGTTAGGTGTGAAGGCAGCTTGGGACATGCCAGTTGCGGAGCAAACGAACGAGTAACTCATTGAGATGTTGGTACAGTTGAAGGGGATGCTGCAGCTGGTGGAGTAGGTGATACTGTGTTTGTAGATTTAGATGGTGGACTTGGACCTTCTACTGCACTATAAGTACCAGCAGAATCTCGAGGGAAGATCCTTTTCCGTTCCACCCGACGAGTAACACCATTCCCTACTATATTATTTTCCTTGCTCTTTTTTTACTTTGCCATGTCAAGCCGTACCCACAACACAAAAGAATAAAATCGCTCTTCAGAACTCATTGATGAATGATACGTCTCCGTCGTATCTATAATTTTTGATTGTTCCATGTCAATATTATACAACTTTCACATACTTTTGGCAACAATTTATATGATTTATTGGACTAACCTATTGATCCAGTGCCCGGTGCCAGTTCCTGTTTTTTTGCATGTTTTTTGTTTCGCAGAATATCCATATCAAACGAAGTCCAAATGCAATAAAATTTTATGGAGAATTATTTTGGAATATATGTGATTTTTGGGACTTGGAATCAACGCAAACGGGGGCCCACAGCCCCCACAAGACACCAGGGTGCATCCCAGGGGCCAGGCATGCGGTGGTGGGTTGTGCTCACCTCGTACGTTGGTTGGGGCTCTACTTTGGGCGCAGGGAAGCTTATATCCAAAAAAAATCGTGTTAAAATCTCAACGCAATCGGAGTTACGGATCTCCGGGAATATAAGAAACAGTTTTCGACCAGAAAAGAGGAACGTGAAACAGAAGAGAACAGAGGGATAGATCCAATCTCGGAGGGGATCCTGCCCCTCCACCGCCATGGAGGCCATGGACCAGAGGGGGAACTCTCCTCCCATCTAGGGGGGAGGCCAAGGAAGAAGAAGAAGGAGGGTCTCTCTCCCCGTCTCTCCCGATGGCGCCAGAACGCCGCCGGGGCAAGGATCATGACGGCGATCTACATCAACAATCTTGCTACCGTCAACACCAACTCTCTCCCCCTCTATGCAGAGGTGTAACACCTCTCCTCCCCGTTGTAATCTCTACTTGAACATGGTGCTCAACTCCATATATTATTTCCCAATGATCTATGGTTATCCTATGATGTTTGAGTAGATTCGTTTTGTCCTGTGGGCTAATCGTGATCATGGTTTGTATGAGTGTATATTTTATTTATGGTGCTATCCTACGGTGCCCTCCGTCTCGCGCAAACGTGAGTGGTCCCCGCTATAGGGTGTTGCAATACTTTCATGGTTTGCTTATTGTCCGTTGCCGGGGTGACAGCAGCCTGAACACGGATAAGTGGGTTATGGCGTATGGGAGTAAAGAGGACTTGATACTTAATGCTATGGGTGGGTTTCATGACCTTAATGATCTTTAGTAGTTGCGGATGCTTGCTAGAGTTCCAATCATAAGTGCATATGATCCAAGTAGAGAAAGTATGTTAGCTCATGCCTCTCCCTCATATAAAATTGCAAGAATGATTACCGTTCTAGTTATCGATTGCCTAGGGACAAATGACTTTCTTATTGACAAAAGCTATCTACTTTGATTACCTTGCAATTTATTCGTAGTTCTATTCTCGCAAAGTACTTCTAGTTTCATACTTGTTTTAGGTAAAACAAATGTCAAGTGTGCGTAGAGTTGTATCGGTGGTCAATAGAACTTGAGGGAATATTTGTTCTACCTTTAGCTCCTCGTTGGGTTCGACACTCTTATTTATCGAAGAAGGCTACAAATGATCCCCTGTACTTTTGGGTTATCAAGACCTTTTTCTGGCAACGTTGCCGGGGAGCAATAGCGTGCGGTGAATATTATCATGTGTGCTTGTTTGCTTTATCACTAAGTAATTTTTATTTTCTGTTCTAAGTTGTTATCTATCTTTAGTTATGGATATGGAACATGAAACACCAAAAAAATTAGTTGTACTTGCTACTCATGGAGATGGGGAACCTCCTAAAACCCTCGATGCTCGTTATGTGAAAAATATTATGCAGTACTTTGATAATCCTGAGAAAACCTCATTCAACTTGATAATGGGAGACATGTTGGATCAACGTGAATACTTTAGGGATTATCGCTTGACACAAAAAGGGAAACTGTTATGGGATCAAATTGATATGTTGTATTGGTATGCTCGGGATTTATGCTTGAGATATGATTATACTTGTTGCTCTAGGATGAAGGCTCCACACCTTCCCTTTTCATGCAAATTTAATGAAAATGAAACCTTAGCTTCTTATGCTAATGGTAGATATGATTACTATGATGTGGAACAAATAGAAGAATTTGTTGCTTTTAAGGGTGCTTATGAAATTGAATCTTTGTTTGAAAATTATGAAGCTTTTGATGATGATGTTTATAGACCTGAAAATTTTGCTATACTTAAATATTGCTATGATAATTATAAATACAATGCCGATATTGATGCTTTTATTGAGAAAGTCTCCACTGTCCAAGAAGAGACTAATATTTTACAGGAGTCTATGGAAGAAGAAATTGATGAAACTGTGAGCTCATTGGATGAAAAAGATGATGAGGAGAGCGAAGAACAAAAGGAGGAAGAGCGGATTGATCACCCGTGCCCACCTTCTAATGGGAGTAACTCTTCAACTCATACATTGTTTAATGTCCCTTCGTTCTTACCGAAGGATGAATGCTATGATAATTGCTATGATCCTGTTGATTCTTTTGAAATATCCCTTTTTGATGAACTTGATGCTTGCTATGCTTGTGGCCATGATGCCAATTTGAATTATGCTTATGGAGATGAATTTGCTATAGTTCCTTATGTTAAGAATGAAATTGTTGCTATTGCACCCACACATGATAGTCCTATTATCTTTTTGAATTCTCCCAACTACACTATATCGGAGAAGTTTGCTCTTATTAAGGATTACATTGATGGGTTGCCTTTTACCGTTGCACATGATAATTTTGATGAATATAATATGCATGTGCTTGTTGCTCCTACTTGCAATTATTATGAGAGAGGAACTACATCTCCGCCTTTCTATGTTTTCAACACGATAAAATTGCAAGAAACTGCTTATGCTATGTATTGGCCTTTACTTGATGTGCATGAATTGTTCTTGTATGACATGCCGATGCATAGGAAGAGAGTTAGACTTTGTCATTGCATGATTTATGTTGCTTTGTGCTCACTACTAAATGCCAAATCATTGTTAATTAAAATTGGCTTTGATATACCTTGGGATCCGGGTGGATCCATCACTTGAGCACTTTATGCCTAGCTTAATGGCTTTAAAGAAAGTGCTGCCAGGGAGACAACCCGGAAGTTTTAGAGAGTCATTTATTTCTGTTGAGTGCTTTTATAAATTTTTTAAAAATATATATAGAGGGGAACTTTAAACTTCACAAAAAGAAAAGTGAAAGTGAGAAAGACGAACACCGTTGAAGTGGGGGACGTCCTTGAACTTTGTTCATGCCCATGGAAACTTTGTGAATCTCGATTACAAAAACTTTTCAACAAAAGTAATTATCCCCTTGTACAAATCCATTGTATCATAAAAATAATGTGCCAAGATTTGCCTTTAGGATGATTAGATTGCTTGTTGGTATGTGCGGTGCAAAAACAGAAACTTTGGCTGTAGTGCACGATTTTACATTTTTTACTGGAACATCAAAAGTTTCTGAAACATTTTGCACAGTATTGCTATACAATTTTTTTTATTTTTTCCTATTTTTTCAGAATTTTTGAAGTACAGAAGTATGGTGAATGTTCAGATTACTACAGACTGTCCTGTTTAAGACAGATTCTGTTTTTGATGCATTGTTTTGCTTGTTTTGATGAAACTATCGATTTTTGTCGGTGGTATAAGACATGGAAAAGTTATAATACAGTAGCTACAATGCAAAAACAAAATATGAATTGGTTTACAACAGTACTTAAAGTAGTGATTTGCATTATTATACTAACGGATCTCACGAGGTTTCTGTTGAGTTTTGTGTGGATGAAGTGATCAAAGATCGAGGAGGTCTTGATATGAGGAGAAGGAGGAGAGGCAAGAGTTAAAGCTTGGGGATGCCCAAGTCACCCCAAGTAAATATTCAAGGAGACTCAAGCGTCTAAGCTTGGGGATGCCCCGGAAGGCATCCCATCTTTCTTCAACAAGTATCGGTATGTTTTCGTCTTTGTTTCTTTCACGTGATATGCGTAAATCTTGGAGCATCTTTTGCGTTTAGTTTTCATTTTTATTTTATGCACGATGCTGGTCTGAGATAGTCCATGGTTTATTTATAGAATACTCATTGCACTTCACTTATATCTTTTGTGTATGGCTTTGTAGAATGCTTCATGTGCTTCACTTATATCATTTGAAGTTTGGATTGCCTGTTTCTCTTCACATAGAAAACCGTTGTTTGTAGAATGCTCTTTTGCTTCACTTATATTTGTTAGAGCATGGTCTTTTGTAGAAAGAATTAAACTCTCATGCTTCACTTATATCTATTTAGAGAGTCAACAGGAGTTGGTCATTTGCATGGTTAGTCATAAAATCCTACATAAAACTCCTGGATCACTGAATATGATATGTTTGATTCTTTGCAATAGTTTTGCGATATAGAGATGGAATATGTGGGAGGTACTAGTAAACGGTTGTGGTTAGTAAGAATATTGGTGTTAAGGTTTGTGATTCCCGAAGCATGCACGTATAGTCTCTCGTTATGCTATGAAGTTGGAGCATGATTTATTATTGATTGTCTTCCTTATGAGTGGCGGTCGGGGACGAGCGATGGTCTTTTCCTACCAATCTATCCCCCTAGGGGCATGCATAGTAGTACTTTGCTTCGAGGGCTAATAAACTTTTGCAATAAGTATATGAGTTCTTTATGACTAATGTGAGTCCATGGAATATACACACTCTTACCTTTCCGCAATTTGCTAGCCTCTACGGTACCGTGCATTGCCCTTTCTCACCTCGAGAGTCGGTGCAAACTTCGCAGGTGCATCCAAACCCCGTGGTATGATACGCTCTATCACACATAAGCCTTATTATATCTTCCTCAAAACAGCCACCATACCTACCTATTATGGCCTTTCCATAGCCATTCCGAGATATATTGCCATGCAACTTCCATCGCTTCCGTTTTAATGACTTGAGCATTCATTGTCGTATTGCTTTGCATGATCATATAGCTGACATAGTAGTTGTGGCTCAGCCACCGTTCATCATTTTTTATACATGTTATGCTAGATCATTGCACATCCTGGTACACTGCCAGATGCATTCATATAGAGTCATATTTTGTTCTAGGTATTGAGTTATAAGTAAATAGAAGTGTGATGATCATCATTATTCATTATTAGAGCATTGCTCCAGTGAGGAAAGGATGATGGAGACTATGATTCCCCCACAAGTCGGGATGAGACTCCGGACAAAGAGAGAAAAAATATTAAAAAAAGAAAAAGAAGAAGAAAAAAAGGAAAAAGAAAAAAAGGGAAAAAGAAAAAAAAACAAAGAGAGAAGGGGCATGCTAGTTCCACACTTGTGCTTCAAAGTAGCACCATGTTTTTCATATAGAGAGTCTCATATGTTGTCACTTTCATATACTAGTGGGAATTTTTCATTGTAGAGTTAGATGCACACCCACTTAGTTTTCACGTTGAGCTTTCATACACTTATAGCTCTTAGTGCATTCGTTGCATGGCAATCCCTACTCCTCACATTCATATAAATTGATGGGCATCTCCATAGCCCGTTGATTAGCCGCGTTGATGTGAGACTTTCTTATTTTTTGTCTTCTTTATATTTACTCCTATCATCATACTCTATTCCACCCATAGTGCTATATCCATGGCTTGCACTCATGTATTGCGTGAGGGTTGAAAAAACTGAAGCGCGTTAAAAAGTATGAACCAATTGCTCGGCTTGTCATCGGGGTTGTGCATGATAAATACTTTGTGTTAAGAAGACAGAGCATGACAAGACTATATGATTTTGTAGGGATAGCTTTCTTTAGCGTCGATATTTTGAAAGACATGATTGTTTGTTGGGATGCCTGAGTATTGATGTCTTTATGTCAAATTATAGACTATTGCTTTGAATCACTCGTGTCTTAATATTCATGCCTTGATTAGACATACGATCAAGTTTATGCTAGGTAGCATTCCACATCAATTTTTTAATCATTTACCTACTCGAGGACGAGCAGGAATTAAGCTTGGGGATGCTGATACGTCTCCATCGTATCTATAATTTTTGATTGTTCCATGCCAATATTATACAACTTTCACATACTTTTGGCAACAATTTATATGATTTATTGGACTAACCTATTGATCCAGTGCCCAATGCCAGTTCCTGTTTTTTTTGCATGTTTTTTGTTTTGCAGAATATCCATATCAAACGAAGTCCAAATGCAATAAAATTTTACGGAGAATTATTTTGGAATATATGTGATTTTTGGGACTTGGAATCAATGCAAACGGGGGCCCATAGCCCCCACAAGACACCAGGGCGCGCCCCAGGGGCCAGGCGCGCGGTGGTGCGTTGTGCTCACCTCGTATGTCAGTTGGGGCTCTACTTCGAGCGCAAGGAAGCTTATATCCAGAAAAAAATCGTGTTAAAATCTCAACGCAGTCGGAGCTACGGATCTCCGGGAATATAAGAAACGGTTTTCAGCCAGAAAACAGGAACGTGAAACAGAAGAGAACAGAGGGATAGATCCAAACTCGGAGGGGCTCCTGCCCCTTTGCCGCCATGGAGGCCATGGACCAGAGGGGGAACTCTCCTCCCATCTAGGGTGAGGCCAAGGAAGAAGAAGAAGGAGGGGGGCTCTCTCCCCCTCTCTCTTGGTGGCACCGGAACACCGCCGGGGCAAGGATCATGACGGTGATCTACATCAACAATCTTGCTACCGTCAACACCAACTCTCTCCCCCTCTATGCAGCGGTGTAACACCTATGCTCCCCGCTGTAATCTCTACTTGAACATGGTGCTCAACTCCATATATTATTTCCCAATGATCTATGGTTATCCTATGATGTTTGAGTAGATTCATTTTGTCCTGTGGGCTAATCGTGATCTTGGTTGGTATGAGTGTATATTTTATTTATGGTGCTGTCCTACAATACCCTCTGTCTCACACAAACGTGAGGGGTCCCCACTATAGGGTGTTGCAATACTTTCATGGTTTGCTTATTGTCGGTTGCTGGGGTGACAGCAGCCTGAACACGGATAAGTGGGTTATGGCGTATGGGAGTAAAGAGGACTTGATACTTAATGCTATGGTTGGGTTTCACGACCTTAATGATCTTTAGTAGTTGAGGATGCTTGCTAGAGTTCCAATCATAAGTGCATATGATCCAAGTAGAGAAAGTATGTTAGCTCATGCCTCTCCCTCATATAAAATTGCAAGAATGATTACCGGTCTAGTTATCGATTGCCTAGGGACAAATGACTTTCTTGTTGATAAAAGCTATCTACTTTGATTACCTTGCAATTTATTCATAGTTCTATTCTCGCAAAGTACTTATAGTTTCATACTTGTTTTAGGTAAAGCAAACGTCAAGTGTGCGTAGAGTTGTATCGGTGGTCGATAGAACTTGAGGGAATATTTGTTCTACCTTTAGCTCCTCGTTGGGTTCGTCACTCTTATTTATCGAAGAAGGCTACAAACGATCCTCTATACTTGTGGGTTATCAATGCAAGATACAGACAAGCAATACTTTGATGTAAGACAACCGTATGAGGAGGATGGAATATGTAAGAAAAACAGGACGACATGACATATTCACAGCTACGATGTGTAGACTAAGTAGAAGGATTTTCAAGAAATTAGAAGTAATGCAAGCTAGACACCATATCAAAGATGCAACCAATATCACTCTGCCAAGTTAAAAGTGTCTTGTCATAAGTGGCATTTCGAAAAATTAGAAGCAGTACAACCTAGAAATCAATGCAAGATGCAACCACTATCACACTGCCAAGTTAAAAGCGTCCAATCATGAGTGATTGATGCGGGATACACAACAATAGTACTTTGATGTAAGAACATGGTATGATAGATAGATGCAGTGTATTCTAAACACAGAAAGGCATGTCATATGCACATGTATAACGTATAAACTCAGCAGGTGCAATTTAATCAAAATAGAAGAAATACAAGCTAGACAACATATGCAACATGGAACCAATTATCACACTGTCAACTTAGAGCAAGCACCTGCGATGGTGGAGTATGGGAGATGAACTCATCATATAGACTTGGGACTTCAACTGCAGTAGCAGTGGCAAATCTAGAGAGCCTTCGTTTGCGTCGGTCCGGAGGACCACCAACATCCCCTAACTTACTCTTTTCCTTCCTCTTTTTTTATATTGCCTTTTGAAGTCAAAACCACAAGAAGATGAATGAAATTAGCTCTGCATAACTAGTTGATGCATGATATAGACGAACACTACTTTGATGTAAGGCAAGCGCATGATAGGAGGATGGAATATATACAAAAAAACGACAACATTGCATATTCACACGTATGATAGGAGGATGGAATATGTAAGAAAAATAGTAAGCAGAAGGCATTTCAACAAAATTAGAAGAAATTAAAGCTAGGCACCATATGAACATGCAACCAATATCACTCTACCAGGTAAAAAGTGTCTCGTCATAAGTGCCATTTCAACAAATTAGAAGCAGTACAAGCTAGAAGACAATGCAAGATGCAACCTACACCACACTCCCAAGTTAAATGTGTCTTATGGGTAAGTGATTGTTGCAGGTATAAGCTGTAAGCTACGCAGATGAAATTCAACAAAATTAGAAGCAATACAAACTAGACATCATACGAAACACGCAACCACATATAACAGTGCCAAGTTAGAGAAAGCACCTGTGATGGTGGAGTAGGGGAGATGTGCTCATCATCTACATAGCTACGTTGACTGTCCAGCCTTGTGTTGTCTTGCGAATCTTGTTGGGAGGATGGCGGAGTAGAATCTATAGAGACCCTCTGTTTGAGTTGCTCCGAAGGACCACCATCATCCACTGCCTTACTAATTTCCTTCTGTTGTATTGATTTTGCATCGTGAAGTCAAACCGATAAGAAAAAGGAATAAAATTCGCTCTTCAGAACTCATTCATGCATGGTACTGACGAACACTTCTCGGATGAAAGGCAAACAGATGATACGAGGATGGAATATGTACGAAAAACAGGACGACGTGACATATTCACACCTATGATGTGGTAACTAAGCAGAAGGCATTTGAACAAATTAGAAGCACTGCAAAGCTAGACACCATATGAAAGATGCAACCAATATCACTCTGCCAAGTTCAAACTATCTGACGTTTCAACAAATTAGAAGCAGTACATGCTAGAAATCATATGCAATATGCAACCAATATCACAGTGGCGACTTAAAGGTGCCTCATCATAAGTGACTGATGTGGGATACGCAAGAACAGTAGTCTGCTGTAAGAAAATGGTGTGATCAAATATAGTATGTTCTAGAAACAGGAACACATGTCATATTCACAGGTATGATGTGTAAAGTAAGCAGATGCAATACAACAAAGTTAGAAGCAATACAGGCTAGACATGATATGCAACATGCAACCACATATAATAGTGCCAAGTTAGAGCAAACACCTATGATGGTGGAGTAGGGGAGATGTGCTTATCATCTACACAACTACGTTGACTGTCTAGCCTTGCGTTGTCTTGCGAATCTTGTTGGGAGGATGGCGGAGTAGAATCTGTAGAGACCCTCTGTTTCAGTTGCTCGGAAGGACCACCATCATCCAATGTCTTAGCAATTTCCTTCCGCTTTATTGATTTTGCATCGTGAGGTCAAACCGACAAGAAAAAGGAATAAAATTCGCTCTTCAGAACTCATTCATGCATGATACTGACGAACACTACTCTGATGAAAGGCAAATTCATGATACGAGGATGGAATATGTACGAAAAATTTGATGACATGACATATTCACACCTATGATGTGGAAACTAAGCAGAAGGCACTTCAACAAATTAGAAGCACCGCAAGCTAGACACCATATGGAAGGTGCAACCAATATAACTCTGCCAAGTTAAAACTGTCTTGTCATAGGTGGTGTTCATCAAATTAGAAGCACTACATGCTAGAAATCATATTCAAGACGCAACCAATATCACACTGCCAACTTAAAGGTGTCTCATCATAAGTGACTGATGCAGGATACACACGAAGAGTAGTTTCATGTAAGAACATGGTGTGATAGACAGATATAGTATGTACCAAAAACAGGAAGGCATGTCATATTGACACGTATAATGTGTAAGCTAAGCAGATGCAGTTTACACTAATTAGAAGTACAAGCTAGACACCATATGCAACATGCAACCAGATATCACACTGCCAAGTTAGAGCAAGCACCTGGGATGGTGGAGTAGGGGAGCGGAGACTTGGAACTTGTAATGCACTAGCAGTACAAGGAGAATCTGTACAGATGCTCCGTTTACGTTGCTGCAGAGGACCACCATCACCGCCTTCCTTACTCTTTTCCTTCCTCTTTTTTGATCTTGCCTTGTAAAGTCAAACCCACAAGAAAAAGGAATAAAATTTGCTCTTCAGAACTCATTGATG
Source organism: Thinopyrum elongatum (assembly GCA_011799875.1). Lineage (NCBI taxonomy): Eukaryota > Viridiplantae > Streptophyta > Magnoliopsida > Poales > Poaceae > Thinopyrum > Thinopyrum elongatum. The sequence goes on along the minus strand of CM022297.1, from coordinate 350,575,187 downwards.
CATGATACTGACGAACACTACTTTCATGTAAGGCAATTGCATGATAGGAGGATGGAATATGTATGAAAGACAGGACAGCATGACATATTAACATGTATGATGTGTAAAGTAACTAAGCACAAGGTGTTTAAACTAATTAGAAGCAATGCAAGCTAGACACCATATGAAAGATGAAACCAATATCACTCTGCCAAATTAAAAAAGGGTGGCCTCATAAATGTGTTTGAACAAATTAGAAGCAATACATGGCAACATGCTAGAAATCATATGCAATATGCAACGAATAAAGGTGTCTCATCGTAAGTGATTGATGCAGGATACAGAAGAGCGGTAGTTTCATGTAAGAACATGGTTAACAGATAGATGTAGTATGTACCAAAAATAGGAAGGCATGTCATATTCATAGGTATAATGTGTAAACTAAGCAGATGCAATTAACCCTAATTAGAAGCATTACAAGCTAGACGCCGTATGCAACATGCAACCACATATCACACTGCGAAGTTAGAGCAAGCACCTGCGGTGGTGGTGTAGGGGAAATGCGGTCTTCAAGTACAGAGCTACGTTCAATATCTTCATTTAGACTTGCTGTTTCTTGAGAATCATGTGGGGAGGATGAAACTGCACTCTTTATAAGAGTAGCACGTCTCATACTAACCCACGGGCGTGACTGTCTCATCATAAGTGATAGATGCATGATACACAAGAATAATAGTTTGATGTAAGAACATGGCACTACAAAAAAACCACTTCCATGATGATACGTGTTTGTCACAGTAGGTCACGTTTTCTGTCATGCATGTATATCCATGATGATTTTATGACAGAATCAAGATTGTCATACCTGTGCTGTCGTAGAAGTGTTCCATGACAATACCAAAATTATCATCATGGAAGTGTCCACTTCCATGACGATAAATGTCATGTCATGGAAGCACTTTCGTCAAGGGTAACCGACACGTGGCATCCATCGTAACGGGTCGCCGTTAAGCTACCGGGTTCCGGTTTGGATCCGATAACCCGTTAATAGCCCGAACCAATGGGAATTTTCCACGTGTAAAATTCTCATTCGCCGGTGGATCCACGTGTCGGCTCAGTGTTGGGATAGTTGCCATCCAGTGAATGGACGAGACGCGCCTATGATACGTCGACATGTGGCTCGGCCCAACAGTGGCCCATTCAGGTCAAAAGGCCGGCCCGTTTGACCTGGTCAAAAGGTAATGGCCCGGCCCACTTAAAGCCTGTTAACGGCCTGTTCGCATATAGCCCATTTATAGCCCGCTAACTCACGACCCATTATGGCCTATCCGAATTAGGCCCAATAGCGTCATCTGAGCCGTCCAATATGATTCCAGCCCGTTGTAACTTCCGGCCCATGTATGGCCCATGACGTCTTTCGGCCCATATGAGGCCCTTTGTAACTCTTGGCCCATTAACAGCCCATGGTGAAACTGGCCTGTAAATGAACAGTGTATCACTTTATACCCATTAACGGCCCATTATTCCATTGGGCCGTTTCCAGCCCATGTTATCTTTCGGCCTTCTAAGGGCCATTTATTCTTGGGTTGATTTGCAGCATTCGATTACTTACGGTCCGTTACTGGCCTATTCCGGTTGTGGGCCAAATTCAGCCTGTGGTTAAAGTCGGCCCGTTTGTGGCCCGTTAATCCGTTGGGCCGTTTTCACAGCGTCATGAAATATGGCCCATTAACGACCCGTTATGCCTGTCGATAGAATCAAGCCCATTATACTCATCGGCCTATTAACGGCCCATTATGGTCGGCTCATGAATGGACGATTCCCACTCTAGCCCATTTACGGCCCATAATGCGGTCCGTTATTGGCCCATGTTTGGCCAATCGATCATACGTCCCATAGATGGCCCATTGATTTTACGACCCATAGAAGGCCCGTAGGAGGTCCATGGTCACTACAGTAGATAGCAGGACCATGGTGGCAATGGTCCGTATACAGCCCATGGTTATTGTGGCCTAGTTTTAAAAAACAGGTTATTGCGGCACCTAGCAAACCACGGAAAAAGCACTGCACTGACTACAAGCAAACAAATAAACAAGACAACAAGGAAATAAATAAGCAAGCAACTTACACTAGGCTATTATGACTATTACACATATTACATCCACTGGGCATCAAAGTTCGCCACCAGTGCAAATATGGGGAACAAAGCAGCATACTACATACACTGGTTGTCAAAGTTGGTGACCAGTGCAAATAAGCGCCGCAGCAAAACAAGTCCAGAACTGAAACCACTTCAGAAGAGCTCAAGAAACAATATCCTGGGTACCCAGCATGCTGGCAAGATGCTTAGCAAGCTTATTAGCTTTCTCTTGTTTGGTGCTTAAATCCTCCAGCGCTTGCTGTTGCACTAGAAAGTATGCATCTGAATTCTGCAGGGACTTACTCAGTCCTTCGGCTTCATGTTGCAGCACATCTGATCGATGTCTTTCAACTTGAAATTGAGACTCAAGAAGATGAACTGATTCAGGCGGCGAGTTCGAAGAGCTTGTGCCAGCAGTAGTGGCCAGTAACTCAAACACTACATCAAGACAGGACTTTGGGGTTGTGTCGTGGTTTTGTCACGGTAGATGTCCTTAGTGTGAGGACTTAGTCGTGAGGCCAACACATCTAACTGGTAGCTTGAGAAGGGTTGAGCAGGACGAGAGACGCGAGTTTTTACCTAGGTTCGGCCCCTCACGGTGGAGGTAAAAGCCCACATCCTGCTTCATTGATATTGATGATGATGATGCTCATGATTACAAGGGTGCTCTTTTGCTACCTCTATCCCGAGAGCTATTGATTTGTCTGTCTCAACTTGTCCCTCTTGGGGTGCCCCGCCCCTCCTTATATAAGTTGAAGGGGCGGGTTACATGACTAGTCCTAGTAGGATTAGGATTACTCTATTACAAGTGGAGTCCTAGTCTTGCTTCCTTTGTAAGGGAATATTCCTTATGCTTTCCTCTTAAGCCGGCCTACCATAACATGAGCCGGCCTACTGGGCCTTGGGCCTTCCCATCCATCTGACCCGCCGTCGGGGTCATTAGTGAGTCGCCAGACCAATGAGTCGCCAGTCTTCGGGCGGGTTATCGGTGAAACGCTAAGTCCCAGCCGGGTCATATATCCGGCCGGGTCATACCGCTGGGTATATCCCCGACATTAGCCCCCAGTTTAATTTGGATTTATCCATGTTAAACTGATCCTGCAAAAATAAACACAAGAACAAATTTGATAGGTTGTGCTCCGAGTTAAAGTTTTTTCTGAACCGGCACCTGATCATCCTTAAGTCCTTGTCATTTCCTTCTTGATACGTGTCCATGACTTCATAGCAAATCTCCTTTAGCAGATACATTCAAACTTTGCCAATGCAAAAGATCCATGTACTTCTTCTGAAAAGTCCGGGTCAATAGGCCATCTTAAAAATCAATTTGCTGACATTGGTTTCTTGCAGAAAAATATTATAAAGAATAATCCATTTGATTCGGCTTCCAACGCTCTAGTTTGACAAAAAATATTGGTCTTGAAATACTCATCTGATTTTTAGCCTGCTTGAAAATGTAGACCTTGCCGGTTTATAATTGCCAAAATTGCCGGGTTATAAAACAGATGATGCCGGGTCATGATTGTTGCAGACGCCGGGTCAATCTTATGGCGACTTGGCGCTTGCTTTTGTAAATGTAGCTTTCCAATCGTTGAGTCGGCTCTCCAAGCCTTTCTATGAATAGCTTGGAGGAAATAAATTTTGCAAATTCCTCCAATAAGAATATGAAAACTGGTTTGCTCAAAACTGAGAATTTGAAGATGTTCCTCCCTTATATGCATATCACCTGTAGCCCCCAAGTCTTGAGTAGAACATAGTGATAGCTTAAGACTTGCCTCAATATAAATACTGCAACTTTGGAGAAATCCGGGTTGTTCATCTAAATCGCCAGTCAAAAAGCTGAATGTTGTATATTTCACATGTGTAGCCCCCAAGGGCCGGCTCATCACTATGTGATGGGTCGGGTCTTCAATGAGGCGAGTTAAAAATGACCTTGCATTAGCCCCCAAGTGTCATGGTGCATGCTTGCAGTGACATGGGACTTGCATACTTGATATAATCCTGATTTGAATAATGTAGCCCCAAGTGCCGGGTCGTATGCCTGCAGCGACTCGGGACTAAATAAAACCATATCCATTGTCCGGATGATGTTGCTGAAAGCCTTTGCATATCAATATTGAACCATGCTCTCTGTTGTGAACCGGTACTCTTGGATGAAGAAATAATAGCCATTGCTCTGAAGCGGCTTTTGAAAACCTCAATCATAATACTGGTTATTGATAACCATAATAAAAATCCAGCCATGTTGGCTATTAAAGATTTGAATAATATAATCCGGTATGAAAACCCGGCGGCTCTTGGCCGATGGCGATTTAATGCACATCCATTGTACTCCGAGATGCAACCCGACGGCTTATAACCTTTGTAAAAATCAAGAACTGATAACCCTTTTGAAACACCAATTTTAATCCTTGATGATTGGCTTGAATTTAATCATTTATTTAGGCCATAACTCTGTATGTCCTGCACAAAGTTTAAACAACATATGCCCTAGCGACTTAACGTCAAAAGCCAGGGCGGGTAACAACCCAAACATAATATAGTCTTATGCAATTATGGAAAAGACTAGAATTAAGGCCATCAAAGCCAAAATATACTGGCGACTTACAGTCAAAAGCCAGGGTGGGTCATCAAACCTCACATATTCTTATAATAATTTAAAACATACCTGTAAAATTGGCTCATACTGCCGGCTTACATTGCCATATCCAGTGAGGGTGACAACCCCAAGATTTATAGCGCATGATTCCAATTGCGCAATCCAAAGTATACTGGCGACTTAACGTCAAAAGCTAGGGCGGGTTATCAAACCCCAAATATTCATACAATTATTGGATAACATACCTATAGATTGATACCATAGTGATACTTTGATGATTATAATCCGAAGTGGGTATTGACCCGTATGCATGAAATATCATGACTTTGATTGCTCAAGGCAAAATATCCTGGCGATTTAAAGTCCACTATCAGGGCGGGTTATGAACCCAATATGCTCAGGTATGAGTCATAAAATCAAGGCTACATGGCCTGAATCGTGAAAACCATATGTTGATATGGAAGAAGGATATGAATCCAAAATTTTCAGAAAAAACAACAAATCAGAAAAAACAAGGCTTTCATAGGCCGCCAAGCCTAAAACTTCAAGTGCTTTCATGGTCCGCACAGCCACGGAGTTATTTCTAGCACACCTGTAAGCCGGCCCTCACATGACAAACCGCCGTTTTAACTTTAACAAGTTCAGGGTCTTATTTAAAAGATTGACTGTCAAAAGTGCAGCGGGTCATTCCAGGATTACCTGGGCGGAGTAACAACGACATACATGCCGGTTAACCCGTAATTTGGTGTTTACACCTGGCATGTAAGCCGATCAAGAGGGTAAGCATAGCTATGCTCATTGAGCAGGAAGCTCCCAAGTGACCAAAGGGTCGGCATGTAAGCCGGATCAAGAGGGTAATCAAGGCTCTGCTCATTGAGCAGGTAGCCCCCATGTGACCAAAGGGTCGGCATGTAAGCCGGATCAAGAGGGTAATCAAGGCTCTGCTCATTGAGCAGGTAGCCCCCAAGTGACCAAAGGGTTGGCATGTAAGCCGGATCAAGAGGGTAATCAAGGCTCTGCTCATTGAGCAGGCAGTCCCCAAGTGACCTGCGAAAAGGCATGTAAGCCTGATCAAGAGGGTAATCAAGGCTCTGCTCATTAAGTAGGTAGCCCCCAAATGACCCGCGAGAAGGCATGTAAGCCTGACCAAGAGGGTAATCAAGGCTCTTCTCATTGAGCAGGAAGCCCCCAAGTGGCCTTATGAGTTTTCACCAATGTGGCTGTAGCCTCCGGGACCGGGTTATTTTCCTTCCAATGACCCGGGGTTCTTGAATCTGGCAAAATTTGCTAAGTCATGTCTGTGTAGCCCCCGAGTCTCAAGACGACTGGAGGAGTTGTCTTGATATTCTCCATGCTTGACCATGATATAAATCGGCCTATAGTTGAAACTGGAGGCAAGGTGGCGAGTTGATGATCTTCGCAATACTCATTGTATATCCTTGGCGTTGATAACGTGATGTGAATCCACAGAAGGTCGAGGTCGACCATGACGGGTTGTAAATGATCCCGCATGAGCTGTGTCAGTACTCGGCCAATGGTTCATCCCGGCCGGTTGTTGATGTTACTCAAACTGCAGTGGCGGCAACTTGTGCGCCTGTCCATTGAGCTATCTAGTGCAGGCGGAAGCTGATAATATAATATGATTTGCTCCAGAATTGTTGGAATAGACTGGGACATAGGAACGGCGGCTTGTGCATGTCCATTAGGCAGCTTGCATGAGCAAGTGTGACACTGATATGCTGATATAGATTGGTCCGCAAGGGCGGCAACTTGGGTGCTTCTATTGAGCGGCACGGCAAGGACAAACATCCGCGATATAACACCACTTTGAAGTGAATAATTGTCCTGCATATAAAAATATACAAACCAAAGTAATCATTCTTTGACAAAAACAACATGTGCCAATAAGATATACTTAGAGGGATATCACCTGATTCGTCCAGACGACACATGAGGCGTATGTAGCATTCGTAAATCACCTTTCAGTACTGTTGCTGAAGTCTTTTAATCTTTATCTATATGCAAAGGATATTTGTGTTGACCCCTCGAGGACCCCGCCAGATGCTGCCACAGATCCTCATATATATTTTTGCTTTTTCATGATCCTCTTTTTCGGGAGTTGTTGACAGAAGCAACCAGGCAGGGCCATAAAAGCGACGGCGGAGGCTGGCGACTTGGCACGAGGTGAAGCTGACGGCAGAGGCCGGTGGAAATGGAGCGAAGCCAGTGCGGTTCGGCGCAAGGCAAATCATGGCGCAGAGGCAACTTAGCGACTCGAGCCCAAGTCGACATCCACGTCTTTCTCCAACTATATTGGTTTCATGTGTAACCCTGATGACAATGTTTTGAAAACTTCTTCCAATGTGTCTCTGCCTTCAATATTGCCGCAGCCAAAATAAAGCTGAGCTGACTTGGATCACTGAACGAGAACTCCACAGCTCGTGGGAACCGCTTTGGAACAGACCAAAAAGGAGCACTAGATCTGGCTATTGAATCTTCCGAGAAAGTGAACGTCAGCATAGCAGGTGTAGCAGCAACTGCTGACTTTGGTTGCTCAATGTTTCAGTCATGGAAAAGAACCGGCTGCGGGCTCGCGGGGGCAAGTCAAGGCCACGGCAGCAGCTTGAAGTCAATTCGGAGGCGGCTCGGTCAGAGTGAGATGTGGTAATGGCGGCTCACAGGTGGACGCGCCGGACCGTGGCGTAGGTGGAGACTGTGGCGATGGACGGGGCCGTTGGGCCCGCGCTGGTCAACCGGGGCGGCTCGGCGGTGGCAGAAGCAGCGAAAACAGCTGGCCCGGGCGTCACGGGCGTGTGGAAGGTGACCCGGAGCTGCGGCTTGGGTCAGGTGGCTTGGTGCATGCGAGCTGCAGCAGAAGGATGCCGGCGAGGTACAACGGTGACTCAAGGCGCGGCGGTGGGTCAAGGCCGGAGCGGCGGGGCGGCTCAAGGCGCAGCGGGTCGCTGCGGCGGCTTGTCGCAGCTGCGGGGGCAACGCCAGTGGAGGCAGCAGCTCACATGCAGGGGTGACCCGAGGCCTGCTCCGGCAGGGGCCGCGGCGGCTCTTGGTGGAAAAAGTGAGACCGACAGCTCAGAGGCGAGATCGGCTCGAACACAGCCGGCAGCGGCGACTTGGAAACTTGGCAAGGTGGAGGCTCAATGGCGGCTGCGGGTGGCTCAACGAGGCGCGACAACGGAGGCGGGCCACAGCACAGCTGAAGAAGCCCGAGGCGAGGCAGGTCAGGGTGACGGGGCGATAGACGCAACGGCCACGCCGGCCTGATGCGGTGGCGGGTTGACGTACAAGGCGGAGAGGCGACAGCACATCGACAGTGGCTGAAGAGGTCTGCAGCGACTCGAAGCCTGCTCCGGCAGAGCGGCTCAGAGACAGTGCGAGTCCGTGCCCACGACCAACTTCCCCTACGGGTCGTGGTTGGTTTGACCATCATTTTTTTTGTCAATCGTCTGATTCACTTTCCTTTTGAGGCCAGCGTTCGCCAACTCACCCCTGCCGAGTCAAATCGGTCAAAAAGCGGACGCAAGTTTGTCGATGGAAATTCCGGCGAAGTTTGAATCACCGGTATCTAGCAACCTGTCCAATCTTTTGAACTTGTGCCCTTGGAGCCTTTGTCTGAATATACCTTGTTGTCCTCGAGTTTGTTGCACATATAGAACAATGATTGATGTAGCGGTATTTTTTCTGTCCGTCTCAGTGCGCCTGACGGATTACCTGAGGCAATGAATTTGCCGGCTCTTTCTCATCTGACGAAATCGTGAGCTTCTCGATCCCTGGGAGAGATCCCTCCAAGAACTCAACACCACCGTGCGTGTACCCCACGGTGGGCGCCAACTATCGTGGTTTTGTCATGGCAGATGTCCTTAGTGTGAGGACTTAGTCGTGAGGCCAACACATCTAACTGGTAGCTTAAGAGGGGTTGAGTGGGACGAGAGACGCGAGTTTTTACCCAGGTTCGACCCCTCATGGTGGAGGTAAAAGCCTACATCCTGCTTCATTGATATTGATGATGATGATGCTCACGATTACAAGGGTGCTCTTTCGCTACCTCTATCCCGAGAGCTATTGATTTGTCTGTCTCAACTTGTCCCTCTTGGGGTGGCCCGCCCCTCCTTATATAAGTTGAAGGGGCGGGTTACATGACTAGTCCTAGTAGCATTAGGATTACTCTATTACAAGTGGAGTCCTAGTCTTACTTCCTTTGTAAGGGAATATTCCTTATGCTTTCCTCTTAAGCCGGCCTACCATAACATGAGCCGGCCTACTGGGCCTTGGGCCTTGCCATCCATCTGACCCGCCGTCGGGGTCATTAGTTAGTCGCCAGACCAGTGAGTCGCCAGTCTTCGGGCGGGTTATCAGTGAAACGCCAAGTCCCAGCCGGGTCATATATCCGGCCGGGTCATACCGCGGGGTATATCCCCGATAGGTTGTCTCACTGTCTTCAAGATAGTTTTTACCATCTTTCTTGGAGACCAACAGGGATGTCTCACTATCTTGAACCTTATCTGCATTACTTCCTTTACCATTGCATAACGGGGTACTCTTCTCCAATATTTTATCTGCATTCTAAAAGAGAAATAAGCAGACACATCACATGTTTACCATGTTGTATATGAAACTCATTTTGGTAAACCAGTTCAGTAGTAAGGTGGACAGGATAACAACATGAAACAAACATATATCTATGTAGTATGGTCACTGTATGGTCTATATCATTCTAGTTTATGTTGCCAAATCAAGATAGAGACAGTTCAAATCATATCTGTTTAAGAGAAAGCAGCATAGACAGAATATAAGTGTGGGAAACTACACAACACTAACAACACTTGTAATGTGCATGGCATGAGAACATAACTGTTTATTCAATTCAAACTGCAATCAACACAGAGCAAGTTACAACAGCAAACCAGTTAAAGAAACAGGTTTAAAACATACCTGTTGCGCCATTGGAGTTTCAATGGCATCCTTCAAATTTGAAATTTGTTGGTATGAGTAAATACAGTGATGCAAGAGCAAAGGAGTATGAACCATAGCTATGGAACCTGACCTGAGAACAATTCTTCTTCTACTTTAAGCGTTGACTTGGGGTTCGGAGTGGTGGTCCTCGTGCTTTGGGCACTGCAGTTTCCTTATTAACTGCTCGTGTTTGGGTGCTCTATGGTGGAGACGGTGTTGTGTCAACTGGAACTAGGTTACTATCTGCTGGGGTTGGGGTTAGAAGGGGTGTAGCTGGTTCTCTGTCCAACTGGGTAGGGGTACAATCTGCGTGAGTCTGGGTTATGTGTGGTGGGGCTGGTTCTTGATCAAGTACAACCATGATTCTATCTGCATCGACAGGTAGCACGATCTTTTCTGAAGACCGTGTTTTTACTCCCATAGATACTGCCATCACCCCCTCCAATTCAAATGGCTGATAAATAAGAAAAGTAATTGAATGTACAAACATTGTATGATAGACAGGTGCAATGGATAGTAGGGAAGAAAACAGGGCATGAAATAATTCACATTTATGTTGTCTAACCAAACAGGATAGCATGACATAATTTCACATATATGATGGCTAATTAAACAGGATAGCATGACACAATTTCACATATATGATGGCTAACTAAACATGATAGAATGACATACTTCAGAATATGATGACTATGTAAACAGGATGACATGATATAACAATACGATGTGTCTAGTAAAGTGGTTGGCATGCCATAATTCACATACATGCCGTTGATGGAAACATAATGTCATGATATAATTCACGGATAGAATGACATAATTCAAAATATGATGACTATGTAAACATGATGAGATGATATAACTATATTATGTCTTTAGAAAATGGGTTGGCATGCCATAATTCAGATACATGTTGTCTATGTAAATATCATGGCATGATATAATTCAAATATATGATTTATATACTAAGCAAGTGAGCAGAGGGCAATCGCATATATGATGTGTCAACTAAGCAGATGGCATTCAATATTGTGTATATGATGTAAAACCTTAGCATTGCAAGACAACATATGCATGATATGAGTAATATAACCCTGCCAAGTTTGAGCATACACCTCAAGGGGAAAATAGGACTGGTCATCTATCTCTGAATCCTCCTCTGAGGAGCTATCTGTAACTAGCAAGATATCTGCTTCAGCAGGTAGCATTGTCTGCTCTGAAGATCTTGTTTTCACTTCAGATTTTTCCATCACCAATTCAAATGACTGATGCACAGGAAGAGTAGTTGAATATACAAACATTGTCGACAAAGGGAATACGTAATACAAAAAAAGGATGGCATGATATAATTCACATATATGACGCTTGGCTAAATAGCATGGCATTGGATAATTCACATATATAATGCCTTGCAACAAGATAGCATTGCATAATTCACATATATAATGTCTTGCAACAAGATGGCATTGCATAATTCACATATATGGTAATTAGACACTAAACAGGTGGCATTCACACAAAGCATGTCTAAACTAAGCAAATGACTTGGCAATGCAAGACACCATATGCACGATATGAGCAATATAACCCTGCCAAGTTAGAGCATGCACTTCGGGGGGGGGGGGGGGGGAATAGGACTGGTCATCTGTCTCTGAATCCTCCTCTGAGGAGCTATCCATAACCAGCAAGACATGCGCTTCGTCAGATAGCATTGTCTGCTCTGAAGACCTTGTTTTCACTCTAGATTTTCCATGACCGTGTCGAATGGCTGATGCACAGGAAGAGTAATTGAATGTACTAACATTGTTGACAAATTTAATACGTAATAAAAAAAGGATGGCATGATATAATTCACATATAAGATGACTGGCTAACCAGGATGGCATTGCAAAATTCACATATATGATGCCTGGCTAAACAAGATGGCATTGCATGATTCACATATATGATATAGAAACTAAATAGATGGCATTCACACAATGCATGTCTAAACTAAGCAGATGATATATTTTATGTATAAAGTAAGCAATGCAAGGCACCATATGCATGATATGGCCAACATCAACATGCCAAGTTAGAGCAAAAGACCTCAGGGGGTAAATAGGAGTGGTTTGCTCCCTCTGAATCCCCCTCTGAACAGTTATCTTCCTCTTGATTACAGTCTGGAATGGGGGGGAGGGGGGGTTGCTTTTGTGCCCACCATGGAGCGACGTCCGCATGAAATTTTATTGCCACGCAAGGCTCGTCTCTTTTGCTCTACATGTTCAGTACCATTGTGTACAATAACTGACATGCATAGGAATAAAACATAGTGAGATTATGTAAGGAGTGCATGCACAAATCCAGAGTGATGGTAGCAAACTGTGGATAGACCCAAAACCAATGATAGTAATAGCTTTAGTTAAAAAACACAGATAATGGCTCCTTTAATGTTTGTTTCCACCCAACATGAAACTCATAGTAGACACCCGAGATTAACCAGATAGTAGACAGATAGTATTGATTGCTGCCCCAATATGTACCCCACAACCATTTAAAAACTCAAGTTTGAGCATTAGTTTGGACCTGACTCGGAGTCTAATCGGTGAACATGATGATAAAGTAGCATGTCATCATATTAAGCGATGCATAACTTAAGCAGACACAAAAGAGTATGACCTCTCTTGCGGATCCGTGTAGTCCTCAAGGTCATCTGCTCAGTTGATGATGGTAATGCAGTTGTCGTGGCTGCCGGTGGCGGGGAAGAAGATCTGAGGCGGCGAAAGACAGTCTGGAGGGAGGATCCCTACTGTGGTGAACCCTTCCGTCGTTGGAGCAGCTGAGCTAGGGTGGACCACAGCGCAGCAGGAGCGGGACAAACCACACAAGGTTTTCTTTGACACATATCTTTAACAGAAGTAATTCTGTAAGGGCTTGTTTGAATTGGAGGATTCTAACAATGCAGGGATAGGAAATACACATGAATAGTATAGGAATGCACGTGCAAAACAGAGAATTTAAAAACACAGGATTTCTGCCAATCTGGGTGTTTGGTTCACAAGAATTGGAAGATGACAGGAATGCAAAGAAGCATGGTGAAATTAAGTCAAACCAGAAAAAAATGTACGGTTATAATGCTATTATGCTACTATCTCTTAGTCTTGTGCTTCAATAGGAATTTGAAAAGGAGGCCAAGTGGATATTAAAATTCCTACAGTTTTTCTTTCAAGGAGACACTAAAGGAACAAATCCTACAGTTTTCCTTTGCTCCATTCCTTTGAACCAAATGCATGAATATTGGTACCATAGGAAACTTTGCAATTCCTATGTTTTTCCTTCACTTTTCCTTTCAAGCACTGGCGATTCTAGTAGGCAGGCTTGGACAGGGAAAAGCCTACACTCCAAAAATGTTTTTGTGCTACTTCTACTACTTTGGACCCAGGCCACTGCCCTACTAGCTCAACTCCCAGGCCCATCTACAAATGCACATCTCAAACATGCGGAAATAAATAATGATGGCGGTCGAAAGAGTCCATCACGGATAGCTAAGTTGCCTGGTACCTCACTGCTTGTCATATAGTAGGAGAAACTGATCGTATTTCACGTTACTACGCGTGTTCGGTGGACAGTATATATAACATGTAGAGTAAAAAAGCGATGCAACAAGTGTACAACCTCTTTGGTGAAGCCATGTCGATCTCAGCATCATTTGGTTGGTCAGTGAGGATGCTCCGGCTGATGTGGCTGTCGGAGGAGGGGAAGAAGATCTTAGGCGTCAGGAGATGGAGGCGAGGGTACTGCTCCATTGTGATGGAGGGTTTCATCGTTGGAGCAGCTCCGATGAGTTGTACGACAACGAGGCTGAAGCAGGACAAGAGAGACAACGTTAACCTGAGTGGAATTCTAATAGCATCTCCAATAGATGATATAAAATACATAACCACAAAGTGCTAGATGTAAAATACATCAGCCGCTCATCTCTGAACTTAACTGTCGAAACTGAATTTAACTGTCAAAACTGAATTTAACTGTCGAAACTGAATTTTGCTGTCGAAACTGAACGCACTAGTAGCAGAAAAGCAGTAGCAGCAGCAGCAGCGCCTGGAGCAGTAGCGCGTGCGAGAGCCGGGGTAGCTGGTCGTGTAGTAGCATCTCGGGTAGCAGCTGCAGGGGCTCGAACGAGAGCAGGATCTGCTGCTCGTGCAGCAGCAGCGAGAGCAAGAGTAGAGCAGCAGCGCAAGCAAGAGCAAGAGCAGACCAGGTAGGGGACCGAGAGCAAGAGCAGAGCAGCAGCGGGAGCGAGAGCCAAAGCAGCAGCAGCTCCTACTGATGCGGACGTCGCCGCCGTAGATGGAGCGCGCCATGGCGGCTCAGGACCGAGCGCCGGCAGCACCGTGAGATCGAACCAAGAAGAACATGCAGCGAATAGTGTAGAACCTCTTTGGTGGCGCCGATTAGGCCTCAGCTTCATCCAAGGAATCAGTGATGGTGCTTCTCTTCCGGTGGTGCAGGTGAAGACGGCGCTGTGGGAATGGAGGTGGCACGAAAGATGAGGCGAACATCGGGGCAGCTCCTTGGAGGTGGAGGACGGGGTGGCTGAACCGGCGGGACGATCATATCATCAACGGATCCTCATCCGGTGCGGTGGATGAGGGACATCGAGGTGTTGCTGTGGATGACGTCGTCAGAGAAGTGGCTCCGGCTGGGTGGTGGACGGAGGAGGGTGTGGGGCTTCGCGGGTTTTTTCGCGGCCTCGGTGTATGAATGGGTGGGCGGAGGGGATGGGAGGGGGGAACCATGGCTTAGGGACGTGCTTGTCCGAAATGTGGGGTAAGTTAGAAAAGTACCCCCACCAATTTGAGCTAGGCGATTCTTTCAGTTCAGGGGTATCACGGGAATTTCGCGTGTCGGGATTTCGCAGGAGGTGGGAGTTTTCGCGCGCGTTGTAATTTTGGGATAGCAAGGCGCGGGTTGAGATGGAGGGAGTTTTCGGAGCACAACGAGACAAAGAGATATCTTAAAATTTCGGGGTAACAAGGCGCGGGTTGAAGAGGTGGGAGTTTCGCAGCACGATAGACAGAGATGCTAGCTTGAAATTTCGGCATGACAAGGCGCGGCTTGGAATTTCGGGAGAACAAGCTTAACGTGTACAAAAAAAACAAAACAAAAAAGACAATTCGCACCCCACTAGAGAGAGCCATGTCCCGTTTTACTATGTTACTAGAAATTCCATTCAAATACAACAACAAAAAATAAAAAAATTGGGACAACAAGCTTAACATGTACAGTAACAAATCAATTTGCACTTCCCTCAATAATAAAAGAACAATTCATGCTGTCTAGCATATGGACTAAATTTGAGTACATTTTCCCTGTTTGAATGGGATTGTACTCGGGTTAGTTATACAACCATCTAAATATTATCTTCACAACACATGACATGAATATAGGAGTAGTAAATTCCCATATAAATATGTACTACATGTACATACGATCTCGAATTCAAATATATGTGTCCATTTTATGTTGAATTCAAATCATAGTACATGTATGCTCTAGCTAGATATTCGGAATCTAAACCATGTATGATACTATGTACAATGTGTTTAACACGCACAACACACACACCATTTAGACTAGTAAGGTACACGTGCATTGCACGCATGAGATTTGGCAACCAAATTATGAATAAATACCACACTATAGCATGTATGCTTTGAGTGATATATGCATGATGTAGATATTCATTTAATTGTTATAGTTCATCTCATTCAAAATCAATTAGCTTTTATAAAAAAGTTAATCTATTTTAAGATTCATGGAATTGTGCATTGTAAAGCATAAAGTAAAAACAAATAATGGCAATTCATCTAGATTCTTTTTGGGCAATTATGATACGGAAGATTCTCGAACAAAGGAGAAGTGCTTGTGTTTTGAGGTTTGTGCATTATGCTTAAGTTCAACCATGGAGTCTTCTAGATTGTACATGTGGCAGAATCTGGTGGAATGTAGATGATATCCAACGACCAGTAGTGCTCGGATTTGCCATCTCTGCACCATCGGATTGGCTTCATCCAACAACCATCTTTCAAAGTTATTCGCACACTATATAGGGGTATAGACATGTGATGCGAAAGCCACCCATCATCTCCAATTTGAATAGTGTGTCCATGCATGGATGCAATGTGGCCAAATGATGCCTGCCATCGGTATCTCAAATTCAAATCAGTCTGACCTTGGTCAATGTGTATACAGTATAGCATGCTTGTTTCCAAACCACACCACGCATATCTCAGTTATATTCATGCATGCATGGGTTTCAAACATCATGATCTCTTATTCAAATATTTGAATTCAACTTTACATTGATTATGACCTTACCTAGTCTTTTTGAAAGTGCGTTATATCGACAAGAGGGGGGGGGGGTGAATAGGCGATTTTTACAAATTCGTCACTGAGGAAATACTACTTGAGGAATTTGCTAAGTGACGAACTACAAGCAGCGGAATAAGTACTCAGGTGCAAGCATAACATGGCAGTAACACAGTCATCATGATGATATGAAACAAGCACAGAGCACAGGTAGCGTGTAAACAGGATAAGCAGGCAAAAGACTAGATGACTGAAGAATTAGGATTGAGGAAATTGAGAAAGTCTTCAGTCAAAGTCTTCAAACAGTAACAATCAATTTCATCAACACATAAATGAGGAAATGAAAGGGTTGAGGAAATAGAACTAGTAGCTCCGTGAAGACAATGATTTGGTAGACCAGTTCCAACTGCTGTGACAGTTGTACGTCTGGTTGGAGTGGCTAGGTATTTAAACCTGAGGACACACAGTCCTCACCATATTCTCCTTGAGCTAAGGTCACACAGACCTCGCCCAATCACTCGTGGTAAGTCTTCACAGGTGACTTCCAAACCTTCACAGACTTGGTCACTCGGCGATCCACAATTCCTCTTGGATGCTCTAGACCTTGACGCCTAACCATCTGGAGGATGCACAGTCCTCAAAGGTAACAAGCATAGGTTCCACACAGGAACAATCTCTTCAGTGATGCTCAATCACTTTGGGTTTTAGGTGTTGGGTTTGGGTTTTTCCTCACTGATGATTTTCTCTCAAAGTCCTCAGAGCATGGGATGCTCTAAATGACAAGTGTCAGTTTCTCTCGGAGCAGCCAACCAACTAGTGGTTGTAGGGGGGGGCTATTTATAGCCGGGGAGCAGCCCGACATGATAAGACATAAATGCCCTTCAGTGATATGACCGTTAGGTGGATAGGATATTTTGGACAGCTGGCGCATAGCACCGCAACGGTCGGAAATTTGAGCTCTCAAATTCCTCAGGGCTATCATGTTCCTCACTTGTAGGCAATCCGCACTGGCGAATTCCTAACTCATCAGTCAGAACAAATTCCTCAGAGAACAGAAGATCTTCGTCTCTGTCACTGAAGAAATTGACTGAACTGTATGAGATTTCCAATGGCTTCACTCGAAAGGATTGGGTAGGTGTAGGATTTGAGATGAGCATCACTTGGAAACTTTTCCTTAGTTTTACCTCGACCCCCTTTAACAGTACGGTGTTTCCTATGACTCAAGAAAGAGAAAACAAAACTACGAAAACAAAAGTCTTCATGCTTCATAATCCTCGCATCAATATCAAAGTCTTCAAGGTCACACCAATTTCCTCACTTTCAAAGTCTTCAAGAAAACCAAAGTCTTCAACTGAAGACATTCATTTTTAGGGGTCGACTTTCTTCGTAAATATCAAACTCCTCATAGACTTATAGACCTGTGTACACTCATAAACACAATAGTCCCTTAACCTATAAGTCTTCAATACACCAAAATCACTAACGGGCACTAGATGCACTTACAATCTCCCCCTTTTTGGTGATTGGTGACAAATAGGTTAAGTTTTCAACGGGGATAAAACATATGAAGTGTAAATACTGATATTGAGGAATTTGATTGCAAGATATAGAAGAACTCCCCCTGAAGATGTGCATATGAGGAATTTGCTTTGGATTACAAATGCACATTGTAGAGTAATATCATGGAGATCTTCCCCTATATCTTGTAATTCATACACGCATTTAACATATGATATGAAGAATTTGAAATGCATGATGAAATATGGTGTCTGACGAGATTCAGCATGCGTGCATTGAGGTACTTAAGGAAATAAGCATGTAGAAAGCAGTTCAAAAGTATCAGACCACCATAGGTCTTAAGTTTACAACTCATCAGAGCAAACACCTCAAAAGAGCAAGAGTTGTAACTTAACGGAAAAAGAGCCCATATCTAAGATCCGCTTGAAGACTAACTCAAATTTCTCCCCCTTTGTCATCGAATGACCAAAAGGGACGAAAAATGAGGACTAACGCCTCTGAAGAATATCATCATGATGTCAATGGAGGAGTGCCAGCGTTGTTGGGGTCGTCCGTTGAGGTAGGGCCTGCCGCAGTGTCGTTCAAATCTTCAGCTTCATCCGTCTCGCGTGATGAAGAATATGAACTTGTGACCAGCCGAGGAACTTTGACCTTCTTGAATTTCTTCGAAGGTGGCTGAGACCAGTCAAAGTCCTGTTGAAATCCCATCTGCTTGAGATCTTCATCACCGTATAGGTGAGATAATATGGACCAAGTGCGATCGAAGATTTCATGTGCATAGTAGTGATTCTTCTTCACAGTGTTTTGCGTGACAGTCATATTCTGAAGAATTGAGCCAAATTGACGCTTGACCCACTTGTGATTACGATCGACCTTCTGATGAAGACTTAGAAGAAGCTCACGATCAGTCATCACTCATGGAGCAGTGGCTTGAGGAGTTGGCTTTGAAGCTTTTGTAGCAGAATCTTGGGTTGCAGAGTCATCATTGGTGGAGTAAGATGCAGCTTTGCGAAACTGACCATCCAATGGACGAGTGCCCTCATCAATAACAGCAGCTTTACCTTTTCCATCAACTAAAGAAATAGTCCACTTGAGGACTTCAATAGGAGGCAAATAGCTAAGATGATTCTGATAATCTGCCTGGTAGTGAATTGAAGACCTAGTTCTGATGAACTTCATGATCCATGGAGCATAAGTCTTCAACTCAAACGGTGACAGTGCAACATTCGCCAAAGTCCTCATGAAGAAATCATGGTAGTTAATGGGGATGCCATGTATCATGTTGAACAGTAGATTCTTCATGACGCCAACAACCTCTTCTTCTTCAGAGTTGTGGCCTTTGATCGGACTGAGGGTTTTGGTCAGAATGCGATAGATTATCCTAGGCACATAAAGCAAATCCTTCACTAGGAAGGTAGTTCTTGGAGCTTGGCCCGCCTTCAAAGGCTTCATCAGCACTTGAATCATATGATGTGGAAGCTCAGGTTCTTCATACATGAGCCTGGCGCCTTCAGCAGGAGGACTGACTGGTATGACATGAAGTAATTCAGAGGCCGGGGCTTTGTAATGAGTGTTCTCAGTCATCCAGTCAAGCACACATGAGTTCACATCAGCCACATTTCTAGTGAGGTGCAGTGTGGCATAGAATTGAAGAATTAGCTCTTCATTCCAATCGCAGATGTCAGTGCAGAAATTTAGAAGCCCAGCTTCATGAAGAACATTCAAGACTGGCTGGAAGCAAGGAATGGACTCCATGTCAACATGAGGAATTTGACGGTGCTCAAATACCTTGTCCTTATCAAACAGGAGTGAAGAATAGAAGTTCATCTGACTGGCTATCCAGAATCGCTTGCGTCGAAGTCTTGCTGAGTCATATGGATTGAAATCCATGAAGAAATGGTGCTCAACAAAGAAATCGTCAGCCTTGAATTTTGGCCTTTTAGCATGAGGGTTTTGCTGCTTGGGCTGAAGACTAAAAGTTGATGTTTTCACAGCCTCTTGGATCAGAATCTCTGGAGCTGCTGACCGTGGAATTGAGAGTTCAGGTTCTTCAGCAGCGGTTTGTGTCTCCATTTTTTCAGCTGTAGTAGATAGAATTTCCTCAGGAATGGAAAGGAGAGATGTTTGACGTTCTTCAGATCCCGTGTGAATTTCTTCAGTTTGTACAGGGGACTAAGGAATTGGATGCAGAGGTGTGGTTAATGGTGAATTGGGGTGAAGTCTGTCCCAATAATCATCATTAAGCACAGGAGTTGTAGAACCGATATCCACGTCTTCTTCTTCCATTTCCTCAACGCCTGCCTCTTCAGCTGTGAATTGAGGCATGGGCGATGATACAAGTGGGGTTGAAGGGATATCTTCCACTTCAATTTCTTCATCCAACTGCTCTGAAGAAGCAGCAGAAGGATTCTCTTCATCGATGTCATCTGGAATGACATAATCCTCACCATAAGGAATGAGCTCCTTGGACGGTACAACAGAGATTGGAACAACATCAATTGAGTTAGTGAAGGAACTTGTCAAAGTCCTCACTTTCTTGGGAGCTGAAGACTCTGCAGTTGTTGATGCTTTCCTCTTTTTCACAGCTGCCTTCTCAGCAGCCTTGGTTTTCTTTACTTCTGATGCAGAACGAAGGTTGATTTTCTTCACTATTGAAGATTTAGCAGGAGGAGCAGATGGAGCCGGTTCAGTTTCTTCAGGCACAACTGATGCAGTTGCCCTGGCATGTTCAGGAACTGGAATTTCTTCAGCAGCCCTGGTATCCACAGTTTCTTCAGCAGCCTGATTTTCATCAGCTGCGCTTTCATTTTCTTCAACAGACTGAGTAGAAGTATCAGCCTGAGGATTTTGTTGTTGCGATGGTGCTGCAACGTTAGGCTTGAGGGTCTTGGCAAGCTTGACAAATCTGACTTTGGCACCTAGCCAATCAGCATAGTATCTGTCAAATTCATCACTGAGACCTTTGATTTCTGTCTGCAGAGCTACAAGTTCTTCAGGAGACATGCTCAGAACAATTTTCTTCAAAAAATGCTCCTTCTTGTATTAAGCCTTCTTGACTTGCCTTCCCTTTTCAAATTTCCATTTTTCTTCATTGATGAATGCCATCAACATGTGACTTTGACCAGGAGTGAGGTTCAATTCAGGCAGTGGAGTGTTTGGATCTTTGTGCCAGAGATCGATGAAATCGAGGATCTTCTTCGGATCCAGCATGAGAGGCACAGAACTCCCTTTGGCTCTAGCAGCCATTTCTTGCCTGTCCCTGATGATTTCAACAAGTTCTTCATCATCAGCTTCATCATCATCAAACGAAACATGGAATGCCACTTGCTTCTTATGAGGACTTGGCCTCGTTCCATGTCCAGCAGTGGCCTTTTTCTTCAGCAGAGTTGGACCAGTTGAGGACCATGGTGGAGCTGAGGAACTTGCAGATGCTCCAGAAGCAATTGAAAAACATGCAATCCATTGGCATGTTGCAAGATGCACTGGTGTTGAGGACTTAGCAGCAGCAACTGAGGATTTTGTGGCAATAGAGGGAATTGGCACAACCCTTGAAGAAGTTGCCTGAGGAATTTGCTTTGAGGGCTTTGAGGAACTTGGCCGTGAGGGCATTGCTGTTGAGGAACTCGGCTTCACAGCAGATTTCTTCGGCATGGCCTTTTTAGGCTTACTGGCAGAGGCCTCAGTAGCAGCAACTTGAGAATCCTCATTGAATTTCTTCACTCCTTCTTTTGCAATTTTAGCCAATTTGGCTTGGCGCTTGGCCCATTCTTTAGGAAATTCCTCACCACGCCTGATGCTGGTGGGATCAGCTTCTTGGCCAGGTGCCAATGGAGGTCTTGGACATGGAGGATTTACGGCGAATTTCTTCATGTACTTTGGAGTGACGTATCGGTATTCCCTCCATTCCTTAGCCCATCTCCTTTCAATCCTCTGTATGAGCACTTTGCGCTGATTCTTGTTCTCTTTGCCATATTTTGCTTCATCAGGTGTGCAGTATTCATCATATATGTCTTCAGGGATCTCAAAAGCAGTGTTTGTTTCAGGCCTCTTGCCTCCCTTCTGAGGTCTCTTCCCATCTGCCATTTTCCTCACTTGAGGATTTTGAACAATGGGTGTTTCTGAGGAAGTATGCAACTTATCTTCAAGGAACGCTGCAAATGAATTAAGTTGATGAGAACCTAGTGATTCAGCAGCGGACATTTTGTACCTGTGAACAGAGTATAGGTGCAAAGAATTTGGAGAGGTCATATGCGTTCTCAGAAATTTTTCAAAAAGTATCAAGTTTGAGGAATTTGACCATAGGTGTCTTGAGGAATTTCACTAAGCGTTCTTGACTTAGGTTCCAGAGTTGTATAGATTTTGAAAATCCACACAATTGAGGAATCTTGAAGAAAAAACATAGCTTAGAGAAACAATTCAAGATACAGAAGCATTCAGGTGTTTATGGAATGGGAAGTTGAAGAATAAACACCTTTTGAAGATTTTGTGGAAATCATAAGAATCAAAGCAGGGCAGTAAAATTAGATTTTATTTACCCTGGACGAAGAACACGATGAACCGGGAGTGGAGTTGGAGAAGTTCGTCTGTTTAGATCTCTCACGCCCTAACTTGGCGGTGGGAGACAGCTACGGCGGCGGCGGAGTGAAGATTTCCATGGCCGGCGCGAGTATGATGGCGACGAGGTTGAGGCAGTGAAGCTCTTCCTCACCGGCGATGATGGAGAGTAGCAATGGCGCTAGGTTTGAGAGCTCGAGCGAGATGGTGGTCGACCGGGGTAAATGAGGACAGAGGAAGGGAGGGGGTATTTATAGCCATGGTGAAAAACTGCCCGTCTGAAATTTTTGAACGAACATGCCCCTGACCCTTACTCTTCTAACGACATGTGTCACCCACGTACAGAGTGGTGGAGATCGTGGGCGATCGTTGGTGAATATTTTAATCCATCGTGGGATGCGGAATGGTTTGAGCGGCAAAAGCCGAAAATTCAGATATGAAAATTTTAAAGTTTCATTCGCAAATTCTTCAGCTGTCAAGGACACAGTGAAGACTTTGAACAGGTTTCAAATAGAACGCACATGAAGAATTTGTGAACAGACTGGGTTGAGTTTAGCATAGAGGGGGAACGGGTCCGATCACATTCACTTAGAGGAAAAATCAACCTGAAGAATTAGCAATAAGTGAATGCTGTTGAGGACATGGAAAACTCAAATATATAAATATATATATATATATATATATATATATATATATATATATATATATATATATATATATATATATATATATAGTGAATGAAGAACACCAGTCGAATTTTTTTGAAGACTTTGCAAGTTGAAGAATTTGAAAGTTGAAGAATTTGAAAATTGAAGAATTTGCAAAATGAAGAAAAACTCAATTTTGAAGATTTTCAACTTGTGTTGGTGGCGTGACCCACTGTATAAGAATGATGATTTCAGACACCGTGTACAATTGTCGTAGGGCTCTGAGAATCAAATTCTTCATTAATTTCTTCACACTTAGTGGGTTAGTCTTCATTGATTGAAGAAAAACGTTACTTCGTGTGTTGCACATCTAAGTCATCAATTTTGCATAAGTGTTAGGATGTGTGTCCTTTCAAAGAACATTCGAAGATTCTAAGATATTTAGCTCACATCACAACTTGCTAAATCTCTTCTCATCCAAGGGCTTGGTGAAGATATCCTCTAGCTATTCTCCAGTCTTCACGTAATCAATAGAGATGTCGCCCTTCAACACATGATCTCGAAGAAAATGATGACGAATCTGGATGTGCTTTGTCTTCGAGTGCTGAACTGGGTTATGAGCAATCTTGATGGCACTCTCGTTGTCGTAGTAGAGTGGCACATTCTTCATGTTGATGCCATAGTCCTTGAGGGTTTGCTTCATCCACAGCAATTGAGCACAACAAGAACCAGCAGCAATGTACTCAGCTTCCGTAGTGGAGAGTGATACGCAGTTCTGCTTCTTCGAGGACCAACATACTAAAGATCGTCCGAGGAAATGGCATGTGCCTGATGTTGGCTTGCGATCCACTCGATCACCAGCATAGTCAGAGTCAGAATATCCAATGAGATCAAAAGCCGAGCCCTTGGGATACCATAATCCAAGTGTTGGAGTGTGAGCTAGATATTGAAGAATATGTTTCACAACCTTATGGTGTGACTCCTTCGGTGTAGCTTGAAAACGGGCACACATGCAAACACTAAGCATAATATCTAGCCTAGATGCACATAGATACAATAAAGAGCCAATCATGGAGCGGTATACCTTTTGATCGAAGTCTATACCATTTTCATCGGTGCATAGATGGCCATTTGTGGGCATAGGGATTTTGACGCCTTTGCAATCTTGCATGCCAAATTTCCTCAGAACATCCTTGAGGTATTTCTCTTGATAAATGAAGATGCCATTGCGTTGTTGACGAATTTGAAGACCTAAGAAGAATTTCAATTCTCCCATCATAGACATTTGATATTCCTCACTCATCATATAGGCAAATTCGTCACTGTAACGTTGGTTAGTACAACCAAAGATAATATCATCAACATATATTTGGCACATGAATAATTCATCATCATATGTTTTGGTGAAAAGAGTTGGGTCGAGTGAACCGGGTTTGAAGCCTTTCTTCATGAGGAATTCCTTCAGTGTATCATACCACGCCCGAGGGGCCTGCTTGAGGCCATAGAGGGCCTTATTGAGTTTGAAGACTTTGTCAGGATGCTTAGGATCTTCAAAACCTGGGGGTTGAGCAGCATATACTTCTTCCTCAAGCTTACCATTGAGGAATGCACTTTTCATATCCATTTGATATAAGATGATATTATGATGGTTAGCATAAGCAAGCAATATGCGAATAGCCTCAAGTCTAGCAACAGGTGCAAAAGTTTCATCGAAATCAATTCCTTCAACTTGTGTGTAGCCTTGAGCTACAAGACGAGCCTTGTTCCTCACCACTAGGCCATTTTCATCTTACTTGTAGATCCATTTGGTACCGATGATATTGTGCTTGCGTGGGTCTGGTCGCTTGACAAGCTCCCACACATTGTTCAGCTCGAATTGATGTAATTCCTCTTGCATCGCTTGAATCCATTCAGGCTCCAAAAATGCCTCATCAACTTTGGTGGGCTCTGTGATAGAGACAAAAGCGAAATGCCCACAAAAGTTAGACAAATGTGAAGCTTTTGAGCGTGTGAGAGGACCTGGTGCGTTGATGTCGTTGATGATTCTCTCAATCTGTACTTCATTTGCAACGCGAGGATGAGCAGGTTGACGACTTTGATTTGGCTCAACATTTTCTTCAGAGCCATTTTCTTCAGATGCACCAGCATGATTTTCTTCATGATCTAGAATGACTTCTTCAGCAGATTCTTTAGTAGGTATGACATCCTCAGTAGCCTTTAGCTTGATGGATTCCTCAGGAGTCATTTCATCTAGCACAGGAGGTAGGTGCTCTCTTTGCGAGCCATTAGTTTCATCGAACCGCACATCTACAGTTTCAACAACCTTGTGGTGATAGGTGTTGAAGACTTTGTAGGTGTGCGAATCCTTTCCGTAACCAAGCATAAAACCCTCATGTGCTTTCGGTGCAAATTTAGAATTGTGATGGGGATCTCTAATCCAACATTTAGCACCGAAGACTTTGAAATAACTCACATTGGGTTTCTTGTCAGTGAGGAGTTCATATGAGGTCTTCTTGAAGAATTTGTGAAGATATACCCTGTTGATGATGTGGCATGCAGTATCAATTGCCTTAGGCCAGAAGCGACGAGTCGTGTTGTATTCATCAAGCATGGTGCGAGCCATCTCAACAAGAGTCCTGTTCTTGCGCTCCACAGCGCCATTCTGCTGAGGAGTGTATGGGGCAGATAGCTCATGAGTAATACCAAGTTCATCAAGATAGTCATCAAGACCAGTATTCTTGAACTCGGTCCCATTGTCACTACGTATATGCTTGATCTTCACACCAAAATTCGTCGAAGCCCTTGAGGAAAATCGTCTGAAGACTTCCTGCACTTCAGTTTTGTAAGTAATGACATGCACCCATGTGTAACGAGAATAATCATCAACAATGACAAAGCCATATAGAGATGCTGCATTTGTTAGTGTGGCTTAATGAGTAGGGCCAAAGAGGTCCATATGAAGCAATTCAAAAGGACGAGAGGTAGTCATGATAGTCTTCGAGGGGTGCTTGGCTCTGGTCATCTTTCCAGCCTCACAAGCCCCACAAAGATGATCTTTGAGGAATTTGACACCCTCAATGCCAATGACGTGCTTCTTCTTCACAAGCGTGTGTAAGTTCCTCATGCCAGCATGACCCAGTCGTCGATGCCATAGCCAGCCTTCTGAAGCTTTTGCAAGTAGACATGTGGTAGGCTGTGGTCCTGCAGAGAAATCAACAATATACAAGTCTCCTCTCCTAAAGCCTTCGAAGACTTTGGAATTGTCAGATTCCATGAGCACTAAGCAGCGATATTTGCCAAAGACAACAACCATATCAAGATCACAAAGCATTGAGACAGACATGAGGTTGAATCCGAGGGACTCAACAAGCATGACTTTGTCCATGTGTCGATCCTTTGAGATTGCAACCCTACCTAGACCCAATACCTTGCTTTTGCCTTTGTCAGCGTAGGTGACATGCTTCAAATGTGATGGAGATAAAGGAGAGTCCATCAGTAAGCTCTTGTCACCGGTCATGTGATTTGTACATCCACTGTCGAGGACCCACTCAGTAGCTTTGGGTAAATCATCCTGCAGATGAATTAGTGCTTCTTACAAACTCATATACTTCAGAGTGAAGAATATGACATCAAATTCATCAGACAGAATTTCATCAATTAATGCAACACATGTATATATAGCAGTATGAGGACGTGAGAAATGAATGAATCATTTCTTCATAATTAGCCTGCGTCCTTTCAAGCATTTCAGGTCTCCAACAAATTCTTCAGACGATTTAGTTCGTCTGGAGACCTGACCCTGCATAAGAGATTAGTTCTTTTTCTTCACCACCCACATCTGGAGGGGTGGCAAAGAGTTCATCATTCTGCGAGCTCCATTAGAGACCGGTGGCATTGAAGCCAACGTGCTTCATTTCACAGAAGAGGGGTTAGAATAGGCATATGAATAAGCAGAGAAATTCTTCAAGGACTTATGAATATAATGATTTGAAGAGTAATGCACATATTCATAGCTCTTAGATTTTTCCTACAAAACAGAAGTATTAGCACAATGATGTTCATATGAGGATTTGGATCCATGTGAGGAATTTGATCCGTATGAGGAATTTGGTCCATATGAGGACTTGGATCCATTTGAAGCCTTTGGTCCATATGAAGAATTTGATCTGGGGTTCCTATTCTTCACAGGTGGTGTCATGATGACATTCACCTGAAGACTTTCAAGGCACCTTTTGGGAACCCAGATTTTCTTCATAGGAGGACCGTTCCTGCAGTTAGTTCCAACATATCTAGCAAATACTTCACCATTCTGATTTTTGAACAGTTTATAGTTGGAGTCAAATGACTCATCAGATGAATATGAGGATTCACAAGTAAAGCCAGATAAAGTGGATGGATCTACGGGCGGTCCCTTCACAGCAACCCATGAGGTTTTGGGATACTGCTTAGGTTTCCAGTAGGTTCCATCAGCATTGAGTTTCCTCTCAAAGGCAATACCCTCTTTCCTAGGGTTCCTGTTCAAGATCTGCTTTTTGAGCACATCACAAAGAGTCTGATGCCCTTTGAGGCTCTTGTACATGCCTGTCACATACAATTCCTTCAACCTTGCATTTTCGTCAGTGATACTAGTGGTATCCTCAGATGAGGAATTTGTGACCACAGAGATAGTTGAAGAATTTGCAACAATAGTAGCATTTGAACTTTCAGGTGAAGAATTAGCAGTTTCACGTTCAATGCATTTCAAACATGGTGGAATAAATTCTTCCTGAGCGGAACTGATCTGTTGAGCAAGTAATGAATCATTTTCCTTCTGAAGATCTTCATGACTCACCCTTAGCTTCTCAAGATCTTGCTTTCTTTGAAGAAATTCATAAGAAAGCTTCTCATGATCGGCTAAGAGAGTTTCATGAAGACTTTGAAGGTTGTCAAACTTAGACTGTAGTTGCTGAAGATTATCAGTCAGTGTTTGAGTTCGATCCATTTCCTCACCTAACAGGTCATCGCTTTTGTCTAGCATATTTTGAACCTTTTCCAAAGCCTTTTGTTGTTTAACAGCAATATTAGCAAGTTTGGAATAGCTGGGTTTGAGGTTTTCATCAGATTCATCCTCACTTGATTCAGATGAGGGATATTTGAGTACCTTGGCACCTTTTGCCATGAAGCAATAGGTGGGAGCATAGCCATCGTTGCTGTCATTAGCAGTGTTGGGGAAGCCATTTTCCTCAGTGTTGAAGATGGACTTCCTGACGAAAGCAGTAGCGAGGGCTAGGCTCGCCACACCAGAGTCTGACTCCTCAGATGCCTCCTCTTCCTCATGTTCCTCAGATTCAGCTTCAGAGTCCATTTCCTTGCCAATGAATGCCCGAGCCTTCTTGGAACTACTCTTCTTGTGAGATGAAGACTTTGAAGATTTTGATGATGAGGAATTTGAAGATTTCTTCTTCTTCTTCTTTGAGTCATCTGAACTATCATCCTTGTATTTCTTCTTCTTTGATTCCTTTGCCCACTGAGGATAATCAGTTATGTAGTGACCAGGTTTCTTGCATTTGTGGCAAGTCCTCTTCTTGTAATCACAGGATGAGGCATCTGATCTCATGTCATCACCTTTTGAAGATTTTACAAAGCGACCACGCCTTGAGAACTTCTGGAATTTCCTCACGAGCATTGCTAGCTCCTGGCTTAGTTCTTCAGGGTCACCAAGGCTGCTATCAAAATCTTCTCCTTCAGATGAGGAAACTGCCTTGGACTTCAGTGCGCATGATCTTCCATAGCTTGGCCCGTAGAGATCTCTCTTTTCAGCTTGTTGGAATTCATGAGGGTTCAGCCTCTCAAGGATATCAGCAGGATCTAGTGACTTGTAGTCTCCACGTTCTTGAATCATCAGTGCTAGTGTATCAAATGAAGAATCGAGTGACCTCAGCAATTTCTTCACCACCTCATGGTCGGTGATGTCAGTGGCACCAAGTGCTTGAAGCTTGTTTGAAATGCCAGTGAGGCGATCAAAGGTTTGCTGGACATTCTCATTGTCGAGTCTTTTGAAGCGGTTGAAGAGATTGCGAAGAACGTCAACTCGAGAATCACGCTGAGTTGAGATTCCTTCATTGAACTTGGACAGCCTGTCCCAGATAAGCTTTGTAGACTCCAAAGCACTCACTCTGCCATACTGTCCTTTGCTCAGATGGCCACATATGATATTCTTCGCTTGAGAGTCGAGTTGCTTGAATCTCTTCACATCAGCAGCGTTCATGGAAGGAGTGACAGAGGGAACGCCATTTTCCACAACGTACTAGAGATTGTTGTCAATTGCCTCAAGATGCATGCGCATCTTATTCTTCCAGTAGGGGTAGTCCGTCCCATCAAAGGTAGGACACCCAGCCGAGACCTTGATCATGCCTGCAGTCGACATAACTAAAACTCCAGGTGGTTAAACCAAAATCACACAGAACAAGGGAGTACCTTGCTCTGATACCAATTAAAAGTGCGTTATATCGACAAGAGAGGGGTGATTAGGCACTTTTTACAAATTCGTCACTGAGGAAATACTACTTGAGGAATTTGCTAAGTGAAGAACTACAAGCAGCGGAATAAGTACTCAGGTGCAAGCATAACATGGCAGTAACACAGTCATCATGATGATATGAAACAAGCACAGAGCACAGGTAGCATGTAAACAGGATAAGCAGGCAAAAGACTAGATGACTGAAGAATTAGGATTGAGGAAATTGAGAAAGTCTTCAGTCAAAGTCTTCAAACACTAACGATCAATTTCATCAACACATAAATGAGGAAATTAAAGGGTTGAGGAAATAGAACCGGTAGCTCGGTGAAGACAATGATTTGGTAGACCAGTTCCAACTGCTGTGACAGTTGTACGTCTGGTTGGAGCGGCTAGGTATTTAAACCTGAGGACACACAGTCCTCACCATATTCTCCTTGAGCTAAGGTCACACAGACCTCGCCCAATCACTCGTTGTAAGTCTTCACAGGTGACTTCCAAACCTTCATAGACTTGGTCACTCGGCGATCCACAATTCCTCTTGGATGCTCTAGACCATGACGCCTAACCGTCTGAAGGATGCACAGTCCTCAAAGGTAACAAGCGTCGGTTCCATACAGGAATAATCTCTTCAGTGATGCTCAATCACTTTGGGTTTTAGGTGTTGGGTTTGGGTTTTTCCTCACTAATGATTTTCTTTCAAAGTCCTCGAAGGATGGGATGCTCTAAATGACAAGTGTCAGTTTTTCTCGGAGCAGCCAACCAACTAGTGGTTGTAGGGGGCGGCTATTTATAGCCGGGGAGCAGCCCGACATGATAAGACATAAATGCCCTTCAATGATATGACCGTTAGGTGGATAGGATATTTTGGACAGCTGGCGCATAGCACAACAACGGTTGGAAATTTGAGCTCTCAAATTCCTCAGGGCTATCATGTTCCTCACTTGTAGGCAATCCGCACTGGCGAATTCCTAACTCCTCAGTCAGAACAAATTCCTCAGAGAACAGAAGATCTTTGTCTCTATCACTAAAGAAATTGACTGAACTGTATGAGATTTCAAATGGCTTCACTCAAAAGGATTGGGTAGTTGTAGGATTTGAGATGAGCATCACTTGGAAACTTTTCCTTAGTTTTACCTCGACCCCCTTTAACAGTATGGTGTTTCCTATGACTCAAGAAAGAGAAAACAAAACTAGGAAAACAAAAGTCTTCATGCTTCATAATCCTCGCATCAATATCAAAGTCTTCAAGGTCACACCAATTTCCTCACTTTCAAAGTCTTCAAGAAAACCAAAGTCTTCAACTGAAGACATTCATTTTTAGGGGTCGACTTTCTTCATAAACATCAAACTCCTCATAGACTTATAGACCTATGTACACTCATAAACACACTAGTCCCTTAACCTATAAGTCTTCAATACACCAAAATAACTAAGGGGCACTAGATGCACTTACACTTTTACACCCACACGGTCGTCTTGTCTTTATAGTTGGTGTCGGTGTCAAAACCGGCAGACCTTGGGGTAGGGGGTCCCGAGCTGTGGATATAGGATCGATGGTAACAGAGATGATGAACATGGTGTTTTACCCAGGTTCGGGCCCTCTCTATGGAGGTAAAACCCTACGTCCTGCTCTTGTTTATATTGATGAAGTATCAAGGTACAGAGTTGATCTACCTCGAGATCATATGTTGTGGTCTAAACCCAAGGGGTATGGTGAGTAATGTCATAATGATCTAGCCTCCCTATCGACTAGCCCGGCCTCGGCTTATATAATGTACCAGAGGCCTAGGATAACAAGAGTCCTAGTCGAATACGCCGGTGGAGAGGAGTCCTTGTCTTGATCACCAAGTCTTGTGGAATCTTCCTCGTGTATACTTCGGCTGTCCGAACTGGCCCATGAGTAAACGGCCCTGGGGGTCCTTGGCCCAATCCAACTAATCGGGAGACGATGTGGTGAGTACCCCCTAGTCCAGGACACCGTCAGTAGCCCCCTGAACCGGTCTTCAAGTTGGGGACGCTCCTCGATTCTTCTGAACTGTTCTTCATCTTTGGTCGTCGGTCTTGAAAACTGGTTCAACAAATCTTCCCATCTCCGATCTTGAGGATCGCCGAGGTGTATCCGAAGAGTTCATACGTCGGGTATCCGAGGAGTCTTTTTAAGTTATCGGCCTTTATCAATGCCTTGTAAGTTTTTTACGCCACACCTCGGGTTTGAAGTTGTTCCCATGCGGTGGTGTCCTCTTGCATCCGAGCTCCAACGCC
This sequence comes from Thinopyrum elongatum, assembly GCA_011799875.1. Lineage (NCBI taxonomy): Eukaryota > Viridiplantae > Streptophyta > Magnoliopsida > Poales > Poaceae > Thinopyrum > Thinopyrum elongatum. Next base: position 350,543,670 of record CM022297.1, on the reverse strand, counting down.
GGACTATATTTGAGGTATCTTTTGCAGCCGAGCACCAACGCCGGACTGTATCCGAGCTCCAACGCCAGACTGTATCCGAGCTCTAACGCCAGACTGTATCCGAGCTCTAACGATGGTCAGTGTCCGAGGTGTCATAAACTACCTCGGTCTTTAAAAGATTGAATGAATTCAGCTGAGCTTAATGCCGGAAGTGCCCTCTATGGAGCCAGCCACTGGCGCCCAAGCTTTATGCCGGACTACTTCCGAGGTGGTGCACCACCCCGACTGCGGGCTGATTTTTTGTGAATATTTTTGATTGGTGCAATTTATTCTCCGCCGAGATATATAGCCAGTAGCCCTCAAGGTGTGTGTCGGTCTAAAACCCAAGATGCACCTGAAGGAAAACATGAAACCGCTGATCCAAGTAGCCCCTGAGACTCAGGTCGATGCGCGAAATCGGCCTGAGGATCAACTCCTAGCTCGGCAGCATACGTAGGAATAGAAACGCAGTGTAATATATTAGAGATAATAGTGATCGGCGAACGGGCCCTTGAGAGAGGGTCTTGAGAAGTTGCCGTAATATATTAGCTTGATGCCAGATAGGTCCAGATGGTACCTGTTGTTGTCTGAAGACGCGTTTGCCTATAGTTTGGTCAAGCCGAACACTAAGCACTTTGAATTTTCTGCATTGAACAAGCAATGCAGTAGCCCCCGAGACACTGGTCGGGTGGCAACAACAGATCAGGGGATCAATGTGCCCCTTTAATATTTGTAAATAACAAGCCCAAAGCCCAGTAGCCCCCGATGAGGGAGTCCTAGATTAAGGGGTCCTCGGGCGTCCAGACTACGTAACGTGGGCCGGACTGATGGGCCATGAAGATACAAGACAGAAGGCTCTCCCCCGTGTCCGGATGGGACTCTCCTTGGCGTGGCCGACAAGCTTGGCGCTCGGATATGAAGATTCCTTTCTCTGTAACCGACTTTGTACAACCCTAGCCCCCTCCGGTGTCTATATAAACCAGAGGGTTTAGTCCATAGGGGCAATCATAATCAAACAGGCTAGACTTCTATGGTTTTAGCCATTACGATCTCGTGGTAGATCAACTCTTGTAATACTCATATTCATCAATATCAATCAAGAAGGACGTAGGGTATTACCTCCATAGAGAGGGCCCGAACCTGGGTAAACATCGTGTCCCCCATCTCCTGTTACCATCGACCTTAGACGCACAGTTCGGGACCCCCTACCCGAGATCCGCCGGTTTTGACACCGACATTGGTGCTTTCATTGAGAGTTCCGCTGTGTCGTCGCTAGAAGACTCGATGGCTCCATCAATCATCCACAACGATGCTGCCTTGAGGGAGGTCTTTCTCCCCGGCCAGATCTTCATATTCGGCGGCTTCATGCTGCGAGCCAACTCACTTGGCCACCTAGAGCAGATCGACAGCTACGCCCCTGGCCATCAGGTCAGGGTTGGAAGCTTAAATTACGTTGCCGATATCCGCGGAGACTTGATCTTCGACGGATTCGAGCCCATGGCAGCCGCTCCCCGCCACCGCGATGAACATGACCTAAATCTGTCATCGGATCATATCTGGGAGATAGCGCCTGTAACTGCTCTGGCCCTAGATCCGGAGCAGATTGCGCCATCCGAGGACGGGAAGCTCAACCCCGCCATGGAAGCCGCAGACTCAGCGGCGTTGGAGCCGCACATAGACCCGACTTCGAACGGGATCTGTGTCACCGGAACCTCGGATTCGTCTCCGGCCACAGGTTCCGAACCGCGTGCGTCCGCGCCCATCGAGCTTGATTGGGCGCCGATCGTCGAGTTCAGCTCCGCGGACATCTTCCGACACTCACCTTTGGGTGATGTGCTAAACTCATTAAAAACCCTCTCCTTAGCGGAGGACTCATAGCCGAATTATATCCGGTTTGAACTGGAGGCTGATGACGGAGAATTTCGCTTCCCACCCACCGCCCACTTCATTGCCACTGTCGAAGACTTAACCGACATGCTCGATTACGACTCCGAAGACATCGACAGTATAGACGACGATGCCGGAGAGGAGCAGGCCCAAAACCCGCCGTTTACTGGGCGCTGGACAGCCACCTCCTCGTATGACATGTACATGGTGGATACTCCCAAAGAGAATAACGGCGATAATGAGAAAGATCCAGTCGAGGATAAACCTCCTGAGGCACAGCCAAAGCGCCGACGTCAGCGGCACCGCTCTAAATCACGCCGTGGAAAAGACAGCAATACCGGCACGAGAGAAAACAATACTCCGGATGATGCCGAAGACAAAGAAGATCCCGTCGAGCTGACCTCCGAATAGGACGATAGGGAAGATGGGCAAGTCAGCCCTGACAAACATGCCATAAACGAAGACTCGGAGGGCAGCAACTATCTTCCACTCTCCGAAGATGAGGTGAGCCTCGGCGACAAAGACTTTATCGTGCCTGAGGAACCCATCGAGCAGGAGCGCTTTAAGCGCTGGCTAATAGCCACTGCGAGAAGCCTGAAAAAGAAACAGCAGCAGCTTCAAGCTGACCAAGATCTACTCAACGACAGATGGACTGATGTCCTGGCAGCCGAGGAATACGGACTCGAGCGCCCCATTAAAAGTTACCCGAAGCGTAAACTGCTACCCCAATTCGACGACGAGGCACGTGAGCCCATGCCATCAACACGTAATGCGGCTGACCGACCACCACGTGGCCGGGACAAAGCGGCAACCCAAGCCGAACACCTGCCCATACTACCTCGCCGTAAAAGCAAAGACACTACAGCTCGGGAACACACATATGACCTGCGGCAAGACCTAGAGAACAGAGCAGGACAGTCCAGATCAATCTACGGATCGCGGGGGCATGCCCTGGCGCACAACGACGGCTATCAAGCCAGACATAATGATCATGACCATGACCGGGCCGAAAACCGCAGACGGACTACATCCGCACTACGTCGTGACTTGGCCCGATATAGAGGCGCCGCACATCCCCTGTTCTTCACTGATGAAGTAATGGAACATGAATTCCCAGAAGGGTTTAAACCCGGAAATATCGAATCATATGATGGAACAACAGATCCCGCGGTATGGATTGAGGATTTTCTTCTCCATATTCATATGGCCCGCGGCGATGACCTTCATGCCATGAAATACCTCCCACTAAAACTCAAGGGGCCCGCTCGGCACTGATTAAACAGTCTGCCTGAAAACTCTATAGGCAGCTGGGAGGACTTGGAAGACGCCTTCCGCGACAACTTCCAAGGCACATACGTACGACCTCCGGATGCCGATGACTTAAGTCACATAGTTCAACAGCCTGGAGAGTTGGCCAGGAAATTCTGGACTAGGTTCCTAACTAAAAAGAACCAGATCGTCGACTGCCCAGATGCCGAAGCCCTAGCGGCCTTTAAGCATAGCATCCGCGACGAATGGCTTGCTCGTCACCTCGGCCAAGAAAAGCCAAAGTCCATGGCAGCCCTCACGGCACTCATGACCCGCTTTTGTGTGGGCGAGGATAGTTGGCTAGCCCATAGCAATAACACTGCAAGCGATGCCGGCACTTCTGAAGCCAAGAATAGAAATGACAAGCCCCGATGCAACAGGCACAAGCGCCGAAGCAATGGTGGCACTTTCGATGACACGGCGGTCAACGCCGGTTTCAGCGGCTCCAAGTCTGGCCAGCGGAAGAGGCCATACAAAAGAAACAATCCGGGCTCATCCAGCTTGGACCGCATATTCGATCGTCCATGTCAGATCCACGACACCCCTGATAAACCAGCCAATCATACCAACAGAGAATGTTGGGTTTTTAAACAGGCCGGCAAGTTAAATGCCGAAAACAAGGAGAAGGGGTCGCAAACCGAGGACGACGATGAGGAGTTCCGCCCGCCGAACACAGGAGGACAGAAGAAGTTCCCTCCCCAGGTTAAAACGGTGAACATGATATACGCCACTCATATCCCCAAAAGGGAGCGCAAACGAGCGCTCAGGGACATCTACGCGATAGAGCCAGTCGCCCCAAAGTTCAACCCATGGTCGTCCTGCCCGATCACCTTCGATCGCAGGGACCATCCGACCAGTATCCGTCATGGCGGTTCAGCCGCACTGGTCCTCGATCCAATTATTGATGGATTCCATCTCACACGCGTCCTCATGGACGGCGGCAGCAGCCTGAACTTGCTCTATCAGGATATAGTGCGCAAAATGGGCATCGATCCCTCAAGGATCAAACCCACAAAAACGACCTTTAAAGGAGTCATACCAGGTGTAGAGGCCCGCTGTACGGGCTCAATCACACTGGAGGTTGTATTCGCATCCCCGGACAACTTCAGAAGCGAAGAGTTGATCTTCGATATCGTCCCTTTCCGCAGCGGCTATCACGCACTGCTCGGACGAACCGCATTTGCTCGATTCAATGTGGTGCCACACTATGCTTATCTCAAGCTCAAGATGCCGGGACCACGCGGCGTCATAACAGTTAACAGAAACACGGAGCGCTCCCTCCGTACCGAGGAGAACACCGCAGCCTTGGCAGCGGAAGTACAGAGCGGCCTTGCCAAGCAGAATCTAAATCCGGCGGCTAAGCTCTCGGACACTGTCAAGAGGATCCGGACTACTCTGCAGCATAACAGTCCGGCTCATCAGGAGTTAGACTAGCAATCCGGCCTCCGTCCTCGTCCCGGCCTAATAGCGGCATTCGTACCACGCGTACATAACTACGCACTTAAAATACCATGGGCATAGACGGAGGCATAACTAGATTGTGGTCCATAATACGGCTCGACCTCCCCTGGACACACATACTTTCACTTTTTCTTTTTTATCCTTTTCAGGTTTCTTTTCCACAGGCCCCTCAAGACGGTCTGATCATCGGTCCTTTCGAAGGATAGATACACCAAGGCAGCAAGAAGCATTGAGGTATACGGGAATCGCTAGGTCTTTTTTGACGATCACTCTACCTATTTTCAGGACCCACACGCAGCTCGCCCTTGGTTATGGCATGTTAATAGCCCTGTTGCTTATCGCACTACTTATACGCTTTGACGTATCAATAAAATTATAATGGAAATAGTTCGTGGCCCAACTTCTGCTGCACTAGCTTACTAGTTCATTTTTTCTTGATAATCTTATCAATTGCACCCGCACACTTTGGTACGGCTTAAATTTGCCAGGGGCTTTATTGTGCCCCATATTACGGCAACAAAGTCCGAACACTTTTTACAGTATAGTTCGGCACCCCGAATTTAGCATTATATGCATTGGCTCCGAATCATGTCTTTGGTCAATAGTTGGGTTGCCCGGCTCCTGTGCTTACTACCTTACATTCCGCTATATCGGCTAGGGTAGTAAAGGGAGAACTACTGCGATTGTGCCCTGGTTCATCCGGATGAGCACCTGAGTAGAGAAAGCCGAAAACTGACTATCATGATGCGGCGTGAGCCGGTCAGCTCTTCGGAGGTTACAAATCTTTTGCGATTTTTTCCGCATTATGCGACGAATCGGTCTCTACCCGATCAGGTGTTTACAGCACCCTAGTTCACTAGGGGCTGCGCCCAAATTTCTATTATAAAACTCCTATGGCTAAGTGAGGGTGATAAAGCCACATAGTCCGATTGCCTGGTTCGTTGCGCTAAACACCTCCTTCAAGGACCAAACGTTGGATCAAGAGTGTTTAGATTTTATCCCGAACACCCCCGTACTACCTACGCGGGGGCTGAAGCCGACGACTGGGCAACTCTCAGATTTAATAAAACGGCCGCACAGGAGGAAAAATCTTGATATAAACAACTAATATTATATTACATATCAGTTTTGTTCCATTTTACAGGGCAGGATAACATGGATATATTCATCCAAAGATAATGTCTTTTGCACACTGCTCTGCTACAATGCGGGATCCCTCCAGGACATCGTCAAAATATCGCTCGGGCATGCAGTGCTCCTTGCCCGCAGGCGGTCCCTAGGTCGCGAGCTTAATGGCGTTCATCTTCGCCCACTATATCTTGACACGGGCGAAGGCCATCCGCGCACCTTCAATGCAGACCGACCGCTTGATGGCATCAAGCCAAGGGCAGGCAGCAACCAGTCGCTTCACGAGCCTGAAGTAGCTGTTGGGTATGGCTTCGGCAGGCCATAGACGGATTATCAAATCCTTCATGGCCAATTCAGCCGCCCTATGCAGTTCGGTCAGCTGTTTCAGCTGATCGCTGAAGGGCACCGGATGCTCTGGCGCAAGGTATTGCGACCAGAACAGCTTCTCCATTGAGCTCCCCTCTTCGGCTCGGAAGAAATCCACAGCATCAGCAATGCTGCGCGGCAGATCCGTAAACGCTCTGGAGAACTCCAAATCCGGGTCAGTAAGAGGTACCTTTTCTTCACAAATTTGCTTTGCATTATAAAGGCCTTACCCGCCGTGATTTTTCTGGCCTCTTGGATTTCCTGGAGGGCGCCCTGGGCTTCAACCCAGGCCTCTTGTGTGCTTTGGTGGGCCTTAGCAAGCTCAGACTCTTGATCCGAAATCTTGCGCTCCAAGGACTCGCATTTCTTTACAGCATCCTGGAGCTCTTGTTGGACCTCACCGACCCTGGCCTCATGCTTTTCGCGGACGGATTGTTCCTCCGCCGCTCTCTTTTGGGCCTCGGCCAGCGCCTTTTTAAGGGCCTCCACCTCGGTCGCCGCTCCTACAAATATCATGGCACTATGGTGAATACAAGTCATCTATCCTTTCTGATATACAGAAGGTCATGACATACCTTGCTTGTCCTCCAGCTGCTTTTTCACACGGCCGAGTTCTTCCTCGGCCCGCTCCAGACTCTGCTTCAGTCCGGAGACTTCGGCAGCATGGGAGGTCGCAGCTAGAAGCGATGCCTGCTTTTTTCACATAGACATGTGTGGTTAGTCTCCTGCGAAAATTGTTTGATCCTCTGTCCGGCTTTTATTTTCGACCACCGGACAGTGTCTCAGGGGCTACTGTCTATACTGTGACATTCTTTTCACATAATTGCGTTTCATACCTCAAAACCTGTTAGAAGGCTTGTGCAGGCGTCGGTCAGTCCGCTTTTCTCGGACTGAATCTTCTCAATCACTGTACCCATGAGGGCACGGTGTTCCTCTATAATGGAAGCACTTCGCAGCGCTTCCAGTAGGGTGTCCGGTGCCTCTGGTTGGACAGAGGTCACCGGCAAAATAGGCACACCCCCTTCTTTCGAAGGAGGTTGCTTGCCGGATTCCGGAGCCGTATAGGTCTCCGGGACAGTATTCGGCTGGGGGCCGAATTGGACCTGGCCCCCATGGCCAGTCTCCATGGGGATCTGCTCCCCCATGTGTCCGGCGGCCGAGGTTTCGCCCTCTGGCGCCATGCTGACGGCCTCCTGCATCTCTCCTTGTCCTGGGATCCTTCGGGACAACGCCTCAGTGTCATCAATGGCCTTGGGAGAGGAGGCCGCCGGAAGGGACCCGCTGTCCATCACCTTCGGGTCCAGCGAATTCCCCGAAGATGAGGATCGCTCTAGGTCGGAACGAGCCAGACTGCAAGTACATGATTCAACATGTTAAAACTATGGAGAAAAGAGGTTGGATATATGAATGCGTCAGGGTCTTTGAGTACTCACGACTCGGCCAGGGGCTTATCTCGGGGGCGCCGCTCTGGGCTGCTGTCGACGTCCCACGCGGAGTTATCCGCGAGGGGGACCTTCCCCTTCTTGGACGCCTCTGCCTCCAGATTTATGGGGGCCGCCCTTTTCTTCCTTCCCCCCTCAGGGGGAGAGTTGCTTTCCTCCTCCTCCTCATCGTCCTCTGCGGCGGTGGAGTGAGTCTCGGCGTCTTCGGACGTCGCGTCCGAAGTTCCCTTGCGATGTAGGCCGCTTCTCGTCTCCTTGGCCTTTTTCTTGGCCTTCTTCTCCGGCGCCTGGTAGGGCGCCGGGACCAGCATCTTCGTCAGAAGCGGGATGGCTGGTTCCTCGAGCAGCGGAGTCGGACACTTAATCCGCTCTGCCTTCTTTGTCCAGCCCTGAAAAGAATAAATAGGGAGGCTTAGGCATTTTCCCTGAGTAAGCAAGTAAAGGATACACCTTGAAGCGCGAAAGACTTACCGGACTAGCGGGATGGGCCAGGTCGTGCCCACGGTCCTCGGTCGTCTCCGGCCATTTCTTGTTGGACTTAAAAAGCACCTTCCAGATGTCTTTGTGCGTAGCTCCGAAGAACTATTGCAAGGTCTGATGCTCGGCCGGATCGAACTCCCACAGATTGAAAGTCTGACTTTGGCATGGAAGGATCCGGTGAACTAGCATTACCTGGATCACATTGACAAGCTTGATGTTCTTGTCCACCATACTCTGGATACGTGCCTGCAGCGCTGATAGCTCGTCCGACGACGCCCAATTTAGGCCCTTCTCTAGCCAGGAGGTGAGCCGCATTGGGGCTCCGGACTTGAATTCGGGAGCCGCGGCCCAGGTGGCGTCGCGGGGCTCTGTGATATAGAACCACAGTTGCTGCCACCCTTTGACGGTCTCCACAAAGTTACCTTTGGGCCATGTGACGTTGGGCATCTTGCTCACCATGGCGCCTCCGCACTCTGCGTGTTGGCCATCCACCACCTTCAGCTTCACATTAAAAATCTTAAGCCACAGTCCGAAGTGGGGTGGGATGCGGAGGAAGGCCTCGCACACGACAATAAATGCCGAGATGTTGAGGAAAGAATTTGGGGCTAGATCATCGAAATCTAGCCCGTAGTAGAACATGAGCCCGCGGACGAAAGGGTGGAGAGGAAACCCTAACCCGCGGACGAAGTGGGGGATGAACACCACCCTCTCATGAGGCTTGGGGGTGGGGATGATCTGTCCCTTGGCCGGAAGCCTGTGGGCGATTCCCTTGGCCAAATACCCCGCCTCCCGGAGCTTCGTGATGTCCTTCTCCTTGACGGAGGAGGCCATCCACTTGCCTTGCGCTCATGATCCGGACATGGTCGGAGTGCTTCTTTGAGGCGGAAAAGATGAGAACTTGGGCGCTGGAGCTCAGGAATGGAGAGGCAGAGAAAAAGAAGGCGTGGGTGAAAGGGGTGAATCCTTATCTCCTTATAAAGGCAGTGAATATCAAGCGCCTCCCCACTCGCCTTAAAGCGCGCCTATTCCCAAGGGCCGTGCAAACGGCACGGTTGGATTACCCACGCCCGTATTGATGAGAATCCCGTGATTAAGGGACACGATCTCTGCTGTGACAAGACATGCCACTGGAAACTGCATCTTAAAGCATGGAGCGGGAGGCTAAAGAACGGTTCGAAATAATGACCGTGCAGGAACGTGGTGTCGCATTACCGAAAGGTGTCAGCAGATTGGACTCGTGAAATATTATACTCTCTGCGGTTATGTGCGGTACTTGTTTTGCAGAGCCGGACATGTTTTCTGTGCTCGAAGTCTGTTCTGGTGTATTCGGAGGAGGAACCCGCCTTGCAATGCCGAAGACAATCTGCGCCGGACACATCGTCATTGAAGCCTGGTTCAGGGGCTACTGAGGGAGTCCTGGATTAAGGGGTCCTCGGGCGTCCAGACTACGTAACGTGGGCCGGACTGATGGGCCATGAAGATACAAGACAGAAGGCTCTCCCCCGTGTCCGGATGGGACTCTCCTTGGCGTGGACGACAAGCTTGGTGCTCGGATATGAAGATTCCTTTCTCTGTAACCGACTTTGTATAACCCTAGCCCCCTGCAGTGTCTATATAAACCGGAGGGTTTAGTCCGTAGGGGCAATCATAATCAGATAGGCTAGACTTCTAGGGTTTTAGCCATTACGATCTTGTGGTAGATCAACTCTTGTAATACTCATATTCATCAATATCAATCAAGCAGGACGTAGGGTATTACCTCCATAGAGAGGGCCCGAACCTGGGTAAACATCGTGTCCCCCGTCTCCTGTTACCATCGACCTTAGACGCACAGTTCGGGACCCCCTACCCGAGATCCGCCGGTTTTGACACCGACACCCGAGTCTTAATGCGGGCACGGGTGGCCGAATTAAGGATCGATATCCATAGTAAAATCACAAATTATGTGTAATGACTCTATGTATCCAAGTACTTTACATCATTAGTGCTCGGATCCGCATTGTACAAAACTTTGTTGACCGACCATCGGCTTCAACCTCTTCGGCCAGTAGCCGAGGAGTGTTTTCCTACTTTATAAAGCCATTATAAGGACAAAGATTTATGGAAAACAAGGCAATCCGGTCATACGGTTTTATAAACAAAGGTACACGGAGAGATATGTTATATTACGTTTTAACGTAAGAAACATCTTCCAAAGAAAATAGTCCCGCTATCAGTTCCTTTCTTTGGGTCGTCATGCTTATCATGATCATGAAACCTCACCTCCGATCAATGTGGGAGGAAAATATTGAGGATTTAGTTCGGGGAAAGTTCCCGAACTGTATGGTATTAATGAACCAAAATTTTCACTTCCGTCGTTGCCGACCAATGTGATCCTTTAAGATTGCTAGCTTTCGGCTTCACCCAGTCTGAGGTACTTACTCGGATGACCCGGTAGTAACAATCACAGAGGTGCTCCCTTTACCACCTAGCCGAATAATCGGGAACGTAGGGGTAAGCACAGGAGCCAGGCAACCCAGCTTGGCGAAAATCCTAAGTCAAATTGATGCATATTTATGGCTTTATAACGATGATTGCAAAAGGAGGCCCTCGTATATTAAATACAAATGCCGATGATATGTTTATTTTGACTCCGTTGCGACCGTTTATCATTTGAAAGTGGCCCATCGTCGGCTTCCACCCCCTTGTAGATGCTATGCAGGGTGTTTTCACAATAACAAAACAACCCTTAGCCGACGTCTCGGTGCCCGAAGGCGGTTGTGTTAGCGGAAATGAGGCAATCAGATATGCGGGCTTTATAACTTTCACTTAGTCATAGGAGCTAAAAGTTGGGAGGCCAGTTACTAGCCCCCAGTTAGTGTTCGGCAACAGTCGAGGTCAAGCCGTAAACACTTCGGCCAATGTTATGAACGGACCGCCATTTAACATGGGGTGACCCCTATCGATCTTATAATTTAACACAGTCATTGGATCACTGACCAGTTTACACTTATTGTGACAGTCAATTTTCGGCTTTCTCCACTGAGGCGCTTTAACCATGCTAGCTGGAAGCACAATTGCAGTGGTTCTCCCTTTGCACACCTAGCCGAACAAAGCGGAACGTAGGAGGCAAGCACAGGAGCCGGGCAACCCAACTATTGACCAAAGACACAATTCGAAACCGATGCATATAAAGCAATACCCGAGAATGTTTTGCCGAATCTCTAAAGGTGTCCGGCGTTGCACTGCGAGACTTATGCTGGAAACACACAAATAGGTTAAAAGTGCCATAGGCTCGAAAAACCAAAAACTTATGTAAAAGCTTGACGTCCGAACTAAATCAAGTCGTTTGGTGCCAATCCGAAAATTGGTCTTTAAATTTTTTGTGCTTCTGTCGCGCATTAATATGACACATCCGATCTCAAGACTTCAAGCGGGTCAGCCTATGGCTTCAACCTCCTATCCCGAAGGTGGAGTGCTTCTCGGGCCAGTTTAGCGAACTAAACTCGAGCGGCTTTAGAGAGAAGCCAGGCTATCCGGCTATTGACCACACACTCGAGTCGAGAAACGAGTAGTAGAAAAAGACTTTGCAACGACTGACAAGAAAACACATTTATTATAAAATGGCTCGTATAAGTTTAAGAGCCCCAGTTACCCTATGACAGGAAGTGTTTTTAACAAACAACACATGTGAGCATGGTCGAACCGAACACAAATTAAAAGTGTAAAAGCTTTGAGCATGAAAGCGACTTAGCTGGTTAATGTGTTCGGCGTTGGTGATGTGGGCCGAACTTGCGGCAGGTCGAGGTCCCAGTCCCCAAGCCGGTCCCGAGGTGGCCGAGCGGAGAGCTCCGCACTCTGAAGTGGCGACATAGCACGGCCAATGTGGCGAGGTGTAACCCCCAGTCCGACCGAGGTGACGGAGCAGGCCGACAGTATGACACCAAAGTGACCGGTGTGGGTTAATGAAGTGTTGACGAAGCCCCCGGTCCAGCCGAGGTGACGTGGTACGTCCGTACGCCGAAGTGACAGCGCTGCCCAACCCAGATCATTTACACTTGATGAGGTAGAGCTCTCTCAACGATGCCGAAGTCCCCGAGGCAACCGAACATGTCGGTATGGCAATTCAATCAACAAGATAATCATGCGAGCCGATTTATGCCAATTGGGACGACGACATTGGCTTGCCGAAGTGACCGCGTGACGCAGTCGAAGTCAATCACCTGCACACATAAAATAGTGCGGTCCAAAAAGAATAATATAAATATATAAAATCCTTGCATAATTGTTTTTCGCAAAAATAATTTATTTAAAGAGATGTGGCCTGGCGCCGAAGTCAATGTCGATGCAGGGCGTCGGCGTGATGCGGTAAAGACGTGGCAAAGCCCGAATTCACAGGTCGGTCCGAGTTACGGATGCGGCGTTCGCCGAACTATGTACAGAAACTGACCGAACCACCACGCGACCGTCGTTAATGCGGCCACCATTTGATAGACCTGTGTACAGATGATGGAACAAACCAGAGTAATAATTCCTTGGGAAAAATAAACCCAAACAAGCAAAAATTGCTAGGATTAATAGCACCTGGTTTATTTGTTGTAGCAGTCCGAAGAAAGATTACTTCCAAAATTGGGACTCGATCCGCACACCCATTGCCTGATGGGTGATGAAGCGACGGCATGGCGATGCTGGCAAAGATTGTCCCGCCGAGGCAAAGCCCCCGGTCCAGCTAACGTAACGAAGCTGGTCGGTTGGTGACGCCGAAGCCTCTGGAGTAGGTTGATGAAGAGATGGCGAAGCCCCCGGTATAGCCGAGGTGACGAAGCAGGCCGGTAAGGAGACGTTGCAGTTGTCATGTCAGCCGAGGTGTTGAAGCAGTTCGGCGTGATGGACATCGGCTTGAAGAAGCAACAGTGCGGCGATGCCGTCGCGGGTCGGATCTTGTGACGCGGTCGACGCCCGCCTGATGAAGTGACCATGCAGCGATGCCGGTGTGCCCGCTCCGTATAATTTGTGGGGCGACAATGTTGGTGATGATTTACCCTTCACGATGCTGAACTGTTGTTCGGCTTGCCGAGATAATGATCCGAAGAAGTTGAGTTCGGCTCGATGAAGCGACGACCCGTCTGGCGCAGGTCGGCAGCCGTGCAGCAACGTTGTCAGGCTGGTTTGACACCGGCGCAATGGTGAAAGTTACCTCCAAAAAGGAGCAAAATTTGTGAGCATGTGTTCGGAAACAAAACACAATACCCTAGAAAGAGATTCCTCCAAAAAGGTTGTCCAATATCCCGTCCATGAAGAAAGATGAACTCGGGTCGGATTCGTATTCGCGCAGAAAACAGATCAGAAAATCGATGCGCTCATTGGAGGTTTCCCGGAGTTTGAACGGTCGGATCGAGCTGAAATTTTGAGAGATGGTAGATACATGAATTATGCAGCTGATCAATGGTTGGATCTTCCAAAGGATGTCCGAGCTAGATTCTGGACTCTACGCCCTAAACTCGTCCAGATTCCCGTCCAGATTTGACAGGGGTCCGGTATATCGTAGATCGCCGGAGATTCCTCCGTCGGAATACGACGAAATTTTACAGGGTTGTTATATACACAATTCCGCACTATGCCACCAAAGCGATCGTCAAAGTGACACTCAAGGAAGCAGCGACAGCGAATACGAATCTGCTGTATAGAAAAACAGCACGGTCGCCCGAGGACAATGTTGAAGTTGAGCCCCCGAGCTATATGGATGATTCCTCCACGATCTTGATAGAGATCGGAGTTGATGTTGATGAAGGCCCTCATCTGATCATGATGATCTAAGGCGGAGCGCAGTCCTCGGTTGAACCAAGGTGACCAGTCGAGCCGGCGACGAATTTGCCGACATCGCAGTTGATCTGCAAGCGAGCCATTGATCCATTGCCGATCACACAACGGAACTGTGTCAAAATCGGCAGACCTCGGGGTAGGGGGTCCTGAGCTGTGGATCTAGGATCGATGGTAATAGAGACGATGAACACGGTGTTTTACCCAGGTTCGGGCCCTCTCTATGGAGGTAAAACCCTACGTCCTGTTCTTGTTTATATTGATGAAGTATCAAGGTACAGAGTTGATCTACCTCGAGATCATATGTTGTGGTCTAAACCCAAGGGGTATGATGAGTAATGTCATAATGATCTAGCCTCACTATCGACTAGCCCGGCCTCGGCTTATATAATGTACCAGAGGCCTAGGATAACAAGAGTCCTAGTCGAATACGCCGGTGGAGAGGAGTCCTTGTCTTGATCACCAAGTTTTGTGAAATCTTCCTCGTGTATACTTCGGCTGTCCGAACTGGCCCATGAGTAAATGGCCCTGGGGGTCCTCGGCCCAATCCAACTAATCGGGAGACGATGTGGTGAGTACCCCCTAGTCCAGGACACCGTCAGTTGGTCCACTAACTTTCTCTCGTGCATGCATGCACACACACTACCACTCGACATTATCCATCGCACACACGCAATCTTTTTCTTCAGGTCGGTCTCTCATGCATGCACACTCACACACCTCCCCCTCTTCATCACTTCGGGCATTCTTTACCTCTCACATGCATGCACAACGATCGATGTTCCTCTATGTGTGTGTATATATAGCTAGGTCTTTCCCAGTTTTCCACACAAACCGATCGATCTATATATCTAGTCAGGTCTCACCCTCTTTCCCACGTACACATTGATCAATCTACCTCACTATATAGGACTACATAGCTAATACACACACATTATCTATCCATCGTCTCCCTCTCATCATCCATGCCTTCCGCTTCATCTCTCAGACGCGCGCACAGTGGCGAAGATAGGGGGCAGCAAGGGCCCTGCCCCCCCTAACATCACTATATTGAGGCTAATATGAATGTGATCAGTAGATCAGTTGTTGGTAAAATGCTTTAAGTTGATGAATTGGCCCTCCCCATAAAGGATTAGCAATGCTTGGCCCCCTAGCTCATTTAATTTTCATGGCTCCGGCACTGCGTGCAACCGCGCACATTCTCGCCCCCTCTCTTTAAATATTGATCTCACACTTGTGCACTCCTTCACAGTCTCCCTCCACTTGGCCCCTCGCACCATCTTCCAGCCCCCCTTATATCCCAGTGCTTGTATGCTCGTAGAGCTCTTCCCTCTATCTGTCTCTATCAATATCTCGCGCGATCGACCCCTCCCCTGCCTTCTCGTATATCACCCCGGGCCCTTGCACATACATGTATGTATATAGGCCTCTCCTTTACACAAATTGCATTGACACGTATTCCCTCACCATATCTTAGTATCTCTCACACACACGGACTACGTGTGCAAAAGAGAAGAGGTCCACACACGCACTCGTTCCCACATACAAACGTTCGGGTGCACGGTGGAGCACATTTGTACAAAAAATGAGCGTGTAGAAAGGCTTTAGATGATGTGCCACTAGTCTATATCTATACCTCTATATCTATATCTATACCCCTATATAGTGTGCGAATAACTTTGAAAGATGGTCGTTGGATGAAGCCAATCCGACGATGCAGAGATGGCAAATCCGAGCACTACTGGCCGTTGGATATCATCTACATTCCACCAGATTCTGCCACATGTACAATCTAGAAGACTCCATGGTTGAACTTAAGCATAATGCACAAACCTCAAAACACAAGCACTTCTCCTTTGTTCTAGAATCTTCCGTATCATAATTGCCCATTTTTTCTAGATGAATTGCCATTATTTGTTTTTTGCCTTATGCTTTACAACGCACAATTCCATGAATCTTAAAATAGATTAACTTTTTTTATAAAAACTAAGTGATTTTGAATGAGATGAACTATAAGAATTAAACGAACGTCTACATCATGCATATATGACTCAAAGCTTACATGCTATAGTGTGGTATTTATTCATAATTTGGTTGCCAAGTCTCATGCATGCAATGCACGTGTACCTTACTAGTACTTCCAGTATGTGCAAAACACGTAAATTAGAATTCCAATGGCACGCTACACAGTATCTCTCCCTTTTTCAGTTAATATATTATGATTAAAATGATGTGGGGGCATCCATGAAGCCACGTGGCACATGTGGAGGCGTTGTCGCGACCTTCTTGTGTGGATTGATCACAGTGACGTGCTGCTGGTTCCAGAAGAATGTAGTCGTCCTCTCTCATGCACACTGGCAGTACGTGCACGAAGCAAAGATGTGCACACACGCACTCATTCCCTCGCACGCACACACGGGTACACGGTGGGACGCATTTTTGTACGAAGATCCACCCCATGTGATAATTTGACGCGTGTAAAGTCGTTCACTTAATTAATGGTCAATTAATACAGCGCATGCAAATTGAGTGGACGTGAGGGAGGAAGTAGTTGAGAATGACATTACTACTCCACTGCGTGCATGCGAGTAGTTAAATTATGGGTTGCTACTTCCATTGGTCTCCTTCATATTTTGTGCCAATTTTTGACCATAATTTTAAGTAACACAATATTTATGCATGTCATAAAAAGAAATTTCATCGAAAACTATGTTCAAATGTGATTCCAATGATATAATTTTTGGTGACATGCATTAACATTTTCTTAGTTAAATTTTTGGTCAAAAATTGGCACAAAATAAAAAGGGCGCCAATAAACCAGGACGCAGGCAGCATGATCAATTTTTGCCTGGGTTACTGTTGGTGGCCTTTGTATTTAAATATGGATGGAGTGGAGTAGTACTATATTTATATTAGCCTCGTAGGGCTTTCCCAGGGCCTACGCTCGCCTCCCCGCCACGCCCACCGAATCCCGCCATGGAGGATCCCGCCATGGATAATCCCTTAGATCCCAGGATCCCGCGGGCTGCCCTCTCGCTGCGGCCCGCAACACTGCCGCCTTTGAGCGAAACACACATGTGTTTCAGAGGGGATCCATTGCCCTGGAATCACAGATCGGTGGCGCCGGAGGACATGCCAGGGCTGCGTTTCAGGTGGTGGGCAGCAAGGGTAAGTCGGATCAAGGAAGCATCGCATCGATTGGAGACAAGTTCGAAGGAGCTGCGCCTGGTGAAGCACAAGGCAGAGGCGCAAGACGATCTCAGGGGAGAGATGCTGAGGGATGTCAACATCTGGCAGCGTCGTGTTGATTTCGAGCTGGGGCTAATGATAGAGATCATATTCACGGAGTCGACTGCGGAGGAAAGAACGCACATGCCTGCGGAATGGCATGAGCAGCCGGTGCAACTGTTCAAATGGGTGGTAGGAGAGGCCAAATCGCAGGACCAGCTACGGCGGCGCTGCTGGGCATGCATCATAGGCGAGGTGAGCTGCCCTCCTTCCCCGCCAGCGATGCAGTGACCTACTCGGTTGATGCTGCAGTGAACTTGCGGCACCATGGCGGTTTGCAACCGTGATAATCACTCCATCTATATGTATTGTATTTCTGTGAAAATACTTGGTCGTTTGGAAAAAGATGGTAATTGATTTATCATGAGTTTTTGAATGCTTGGTCCTGACAATCACCCGATAGCCACAAGTCTTCATCATGTAATACTTGACGGTCGGTCGCACCAACAGACAGTCGGTCGGACCCGGGTCTCACCGAAGGGACACGCATCGGCTTGGTCTGACATGTACGACCAGGTACATCACTGACATGTGCGACCGCATTTGAGCAATACTTGAAATTTGTGTTCAAGGAAACTCATCGGGAGCCGTTTCGGGCTTCGAAACCAAAACCATCAATAAATCTTTAGCTTGTTCCCATCACATTCCAAAGTAGAACTACTACCATGCTATAATCAAGTGCAAACCTGTTCACACCTATCAAACCTGAACGTGTTCCCACTATGCAAGTTTTAGTACTAGTACTACTAGGTTATAAAAAGGGGAACTACCTAGCCGAAAATTACTCTACCTTCCTCCTCATAAGTCTTTCTTGTTCGTCCTTCCCTGCCATGGCCGGTGTGCAGAGCTCTAGGTTGAGAACTACTAGTAAGAAGGGAGCGGCGACCAAGGCCGCTGAAAAAAATAGAGGGCTCGCCGCCTCATGGGGGGCTTGAAAGATCTCTCACCGGCAGGCGAGGGCTCCCAGGAGCGCCCTAGCCGCGGAGGCGAACATGCCGAGCTGGCAGTGCTGGAGTCGTTATCCCTCGACGACATGCCCGCTCAGCTCAATAAGCAGGAGTTGACCGACGGCTTTGTGAAGCTACTGAAGGAGAGCCTCAATGACATGCCCGCTGAGCTCAATAACCAGGAGGAGTTGACCGCCGTCTTGGTGATGCTGCTGAAGGAGAGCATTGCCTCGGGTAAGAAGGCGACCGGCGAAATCCTGCAACTTCAGGAGGACAAGGCAAAGCTCCGCCATGAGCTTGACCTGCTGAAGGAGGAGAACATCGGCTGGAAGAAGCTGCATGAGAAGAGTTCCTCGGTGAAGATGCTTAATGCCCTCGTCATGGAACCGAAGGAGGAGTTGGCGAAGCTCCGCATCGAGCACCCGGCTGCTGTCAAGGTACGTAATGCGGCCATGGAAGAGATGATGAATGCTCGCCTCGAGAAATCCCGCGTCATGGACAAAATGAAGAAGATGGCGGAGGAGATGCGCGAGGAGATGGAGGTCGTGGAGGCGATGAAGAAGTAGTTAGTACTCCACGGCCAGCAACCCTTCATGAAGTAGAGAGCAGCGCCCCAGACTTGTGTCTGCGTCTTCTTTCTTTTTTGGGGGGTGGGGTGTAATCTTCCTTCTTCTTTTGCTCTTGTGTTTCTTCTTTTGCTTCGGGTGTTTCGCCGCATGTGTCACGTTCTCTGCGAGGCATGAATAGAACAATGCTAAGAGTACGATGAGCGGCGCCGTGGGATCGATGACAAGCAAATTAGTAGATATTTTTTATCTCCATATCGCACTAGGCTGCCGTGTTTCGCACTCCTCCGTCGTACTAGTACTCCTGTGGAAAACTAGAGTATACCGCATGGTTCTTTGCTCCTCCTCAGGTCGTCCGCAACAATTATACATGCAGTCAAATCACAAGGCGCCACCTTCCAGCAGTAATGAGCCGTCAAATCACAAAGGCCCTCGCCTCTCTGTCAAACTGACCATGCGAGACTGCCCCGCCCTTGCCTTAATGTACTTTTGTACAGTAGTAGTGTCGATGGATTGCGCCATGGAGCAAAACTAACAAGATGAAATTAAAGAAAAAAAGGTGGTACATATACAGAGCGCTCGTCGCCAAATTATGCATAGTACTATTAAAAAAGCTAGCACATGCTTAGATGGGGTGCTGAAGTCTATTAAAGAAATTATCATACCTATTTAATTCTTTGACAACTAAACTCCTTCATGCTTTGGGTAAACTTCTCTCATTTAAGTTTTTTTAGAATTACTTATCTCATTTAAGTGTTTTGCGTATGTGGCATGCTTAGAACGTGGTTAATAGTATATCCTACTTGCTGGCTATATGATGTTGGCCATATCATATATAGTACGTATATAATGTGAAGAAACGAGTGGTAGTACTACCAACTACAAGATGAACTGTAATAAATACAAGTACTCCTATGTACGTACTGAAGAGTTAAAGTAACGAGAAAGAACATAACATAGTTCTGTTGGGGGCTCAGCACAACACACCCCTGAAATAAAACTAAGCACCCTGAAATTAAAATAAGCGACCAATCTGGTAGACACTGCATTAGAACCACCATGATCAATGACACTACCACCTTACTCGGACTCCTCGTCCACATCCTTGACTTCGTCCTTGCCCCTCTTCCTCTTGGCCGATACTTCTTTGCTTGAACCGCACACTAGGCTCTCGCTCTTCATCCAACCCTTGTAGATATTGAAACAAAGGTAGGCATCCATTGCAACGTACTGGATGTAGTCTTTATCTATTAAATTCCACTCCCATGCAAGATGAAACTTGTGGTGAGGTTTTTTCTGTTTGCCATACGAATGATCAACCATGGCTCCTGCCAGAGTCAGCATTGAAGGCTGACGGGAGGTCACCAGCCTATTCTTCTGGATGTCGAAGGGCTGGCCTACAACAAGGCCTATCCGACCCAGGACTTCCTCGTCATTATGAAAGTCTACAGTAATGAATTTGACTCTGTCGTCCGCGAGGAAGTTCTTAAAATTCTCGCAATTAACATCGGCATGGCATATGTGGTAGACCAAGCACAAGTTATGCATGCAAACCTGGATCACAGCGGGCTTCTTCTTCTCTTCCTCCTTTAGATTCTTCTCTTTTCCCAGGACTGTGGTGTACTCAACATCTAGCCCAGCGACCCACTCATCACCATCTGACTCTTTGAACATGCATTTCAAGCGAGCAAGGCATCCTTTCACCGTCGCAAAAGAATGAGTGTAGATGACGTCGAACTCATCGCCGGTGATGGTTCTAACCTTGTACTCACCGCCGATCGGGACGCCATGGATTTTGGAGGAGGGTTAGGATTAGTGGAACTGCTGTAATGTGAAAGGACGGGACGACTAGGAGCGAACTGCCATAATGTTAAAGGATGGCCGGGGACGAGTAAGAGCGAACTGCTAGCGGTTTTCTTATTGTAAAAATGCTGAGTGGGGCGTGCGAACGGCAGGGTAGTGGCTTGCCTGGTGGATAAATGGATTCATGCACAGTACTATGGGGGCCCAATTAGATGTCATGTCTACTAGACCCACTTTGTAGGCCTGACAGTATAGCATCTGCGTTTTCGCACGTCAAGCGTCGGGAAAATTACAGGTGATACGAAGCTTTCCATGCTCCCATGATACGGGCTTCCGAGAGCCCTTGGATCTGAGATAGAATGGTTGCATGGAGTGATTCTAGAACTATGGGTGAATATCCTATCCTAGAGGGTTATTCTGCAAATTTTCAGCAACTTAGCATGCGACCGTTCGATCTCAGATCCAAGGGCTGTCAGCAGCTCGTATCATGGTCGCTCCTACCACGACCGTCACCTCGCTCGCGCTGTCGCGCCCTTGGAGATTTCAGATGGCTATAAATGAGCATTTTTTCCTACTTTGCATGCATGAAACTACTTCCTCCGTCCAGGTGCGTTAGGCTATCAGATGTTGGCATGTCATACATAGTCATCACTTATAGTCACTCATACAACAAGGTTAGCTAGAAGGTTGGCTATAAGAGTATTTTTTACTTCTCTCTATCTCTTTCTTCATAGTATTTATTGCATTTGCCAAGGAGTAAGTAGCTAGGGTGTTGCACAAGAGCCCACTCCCACCATTTTGCCTATGTCTCTCTCCTCGACATATAAGCAAAAGTGCCATGTAAGCGGGCTATAAGCATATTATTGTAGAGTACTTGGTCTTAGCACCTGTATACCATGGAGGGGGTCAGGGGAGACTCACCCCGGTTGTAGTGCCGCAGTAATAATGAAAATGGCAAGTCAAATCACAGGGCCCCACCTGGCTAGCAGTAACGAGCCGTCAAATCACACAGCCCTACGTTTGCAGCAGTCTACTCCCTCATCTTCTCGCCTCTCTGTCGAACCGACTAGGTGGAACTGCCCCGCCTACCGCACGGGAAAAGCCCCGCCCTCGACTTTTAAATATAATTTTGTATCCATGGATTGCGCCATGGGGCAAAGCCTGAAGAAAACGGTGGTACACATCTATACAACACGCCCGTCGCGTTCGCGTCGCACCCCAGACAGTCGGTCGGTCTAGCACGCCGCTCATCGAATGGAACACGTGTTGCGTTTGCACACACATGTGGGACCATAATTGAGAACTGACCATAGGCACACTCCCCCATCCCCGCAAGTCGGCTGAGTTAATAGTAGAGAGAGACGAGCGATAGTACTGGAGCAGTGCTGTACACACGTCGGTGCCTGGACGATCCCTGCACGACACAGGAGATCAGTTCATCCATGCATGTGACCAGACTCTAGCAGACGGCTGGATTGGCTATCATCTACATATCATGCAGGCTATGTTGTACAGGGCTGTAGTTCTGATGAGAAATCTACAAAAAGGTTTCTTGTCATCTCGCAATAATAGGTGTCATGTGCTTCGAATCACTGCGAGGGTTAAACAGCAACAACTACGTTCCTCCAAGGCGCTGGTCATTGGGGGCACATGCATGAAGACTACTCGGCTTCCATCTAGGTCAAGACGGCTATGTTAATTAGGACATCTATCGATTGACCCCTTTTCTACGAGTTTGTCTTTAATTTGAGCTTTGATCCTCGTCTAGTTTGTCCGTCGGGATTCATGTTGTCTCCTTGGGGCAGTGAGGTTATGGTTTCTTGTCATGTGGCATTTTTTCGTGTTATATGTTAATCCGGTGCTTCAGATCAAAATGATGACAACTGCGCCTCCGGGGCACGTGCATGAAGACTTCTCGACAGTCATTGATGAGGTCAAGCCGGCTCCGATAGAAAAAAGAAAACTACTCCACTATATAGGCAGGAGCCTCCGCGCTTGCTTGCTAGTGTTGCTATCTTCACACTCTCTCATCCTCTCCAGAACTAAACACAATAGCGGTGGCCACACACTCTCTCTGCTCACCGCTAGTCACAGATCCGGCCGGATCCCCTCCGCCGAGGAAGGTGAGAAGGTGCAACGTTCACGTGGTCATCCTCGACGACGGCTCTTACCCACTGCCGGCGCGTCCCGATCAGCGTGCCTTGCAGTTCTCTCCCACGCAGCACCAACTAGGGAGGGCCTCCACCCCTTCTTCCTTGCTGCCATAGTGTGGGCAGATTCGGCCTCCTGCCGCCCACCTAGCGACATCCCGGCGATCCTCAGGTATAACTTCCTTTGAAACCGGCCTTGCTCTACTGCCCCAGCTCCTCACGTAGCTGCATTTGTATCTTTTACTATTTCTCAGGCCCCCTCGTAGATAGGATCAATCGGCTATTCAAAAGCCACCTAAATTTTTACTGTTAAGAGGTAAAACTACTTCATGCAGTCGAATCTAGTAGTACTACTTCATGCAGTCGAATCTAGTACTACTTGGTTCAAACAGGGAAGAAAGGGGGTGGGGGTGGGGGAAGATTTGTTACCTGAATCTAGGACTTGGTCGAAAGAGGAAATAATGTGGGTGAAAAGTAGCAGAGACTGGCTATCTAACTGGTCTCTTGGTCTAATGGGGAAATAAAGGGAAACTCAGTACAAACTCGGTATAAACTGATCTATTGGTTGAAAAAGGAAAGAAAGTGGGGGCTGGGGGACAAGTCAACAGAGTATGTCCAGCACTAGATTTGATAGCCTCACACAGTATAAGGTGGCTATACCGAACAAAAATGGGACCAGCCCAGATATCCTGTTTGGATGTTTGTTGCCCCGAGCCCCTCTTATGTAACGCCACTGGTAAACTGTAGCAGTCTCACTGTTAAAGTAAGGACACATTAAACCAATGTTGTTTTCAATGTACCTCGAGTAATATGAATCAATGGCACTATTTTTCATGTGCTGCTAAATTTCCCATTACGATAAGTTGCTTCTTTTTGTTAGAAATGCAACTGTCCTGGTCCGCCTACTCTCCCGTGCCCAAATACCAACTCTTTAGCAGTTGTTAATGTAATGTTACTGGTAAAATGAAGCAATGGCACCATTAAAGTAATGTCATATTTAACGGTTGTCATAGTTAATACTAATGCCCACACTAATATCCAGCAATGCTGCTGCTTTAGAAATTGTTACTGCCCTTGTAGGATCGCCATTCAGATAAGGAACATGCTTCTTTTCATTTGATGTATGTTTCATCACTTGTTAGTCACCCTCCTTTCCACCTTTTTGTGCAAACAGAGATATACATTTCACGCTTGATCTTAGTTGAACTGCACAAAATGATATCCAAATTATAGTTGAACATTCCACGAGCTTCACGGCCAACCTTGATGTTGCTCAATTTTATTGCAACTAATGAAGAAGAAGCTGCTAGCTCATGGGACCAAGTACCTACTAACTGCATGATGCAAACATTGCTTCATTTTAGGTGAACTGCACAAAAAGGTCCCATGAATTGAATCATCCATGTTGGTGACTGGTGTCATCCCTTCTACGATGGCGTTGACTGCAGATATGGTTCCCATCACGAGGTATGTTCCTTTTTGGTCCGACCGTTTGCCAAAGATCCTGCATGTTGACTCTGCTCTTGTGCTACTGTTTTGGCACTACCATGATAAAGCAGTAATGTTATTATTTTGCACCTTAATCTAGTGGCACTATTAATTTGAGGCAATGTTTTGGCACCGCTAGTGCCACTGATTTTTTTATATCAAAAGAGGGGGTTTCCTCCTATTTCATTAAAGAAACCCAACCATAGAGAACCATTATCCGACAACATCTCAGTGTAAACGGGCAGTTATGCAACTACTACTAGAATGGATTGAGTACTAGCAGGAGACAAGTTCGCCACATAAGCTAGGCAGGTAGGGGGACGCATCCCCAGCTCGACCAAGTTTGGATTACAACCCAAATGCTACCATAGAAACATTAGGGGGGAAGATAGGGATTGAAAGAGCCAGCTTCAGCATCCCAGTCTAAGCACCCCCGGCCTCCATCCTTGCGACGCACGGTACAACTCGCTTGCCACCTGCTCGACCCTAGTGCCATTGATAAAATGAAGTAATAATATAGTTAAAATAGATCTAGTGTCCTCTCTATCATTTCATTTCCAATGTAGATAAAGAAAGTGCTTCTCTTTGTTAGTATATGTTTCATCAACTAGTCCCATTGTTAATGTTTAAGTGTTTCTGCAAACTGGGGTGCTTAATTTTAGTTGATCTGCACAAAGATAGAGATTGGAATGTCTCAAGGCCCCTCCTTGTACTACCGCTATACACTGATGTTCATCACTGGCAGAAGGTGTATCGGGGAGAATTGGGTCGATTTCCAGTATGAGGCCTACCGTATGAGGCGTCACAGGGCCCATCTCGCCCTCTCAGCATGGCATACTGTGATACTATCGCAATACTTTCCCATTAAGAAAATGAAGTTTCTTCTATTTATTAGTGTATGTTTCGTCAACTAGTGCCACTATAATGTAATCACGCTTTTCATTATCTGTGCAAACAAGGTTATTCAGCTGCATTTTGGTGGAACTACACAAATGTACGGATGGAACCGGCATATATGCAGAGTGTGAGGTGCCAAGTAAAAATTACCGACACCAACCATGCTCCATCTAAGCATTGGCATCCACCACCGGTGGGATGGGTGGCGCTCTCTGTGGACGGATCTTTCTCGGCAGCAAATCCTCTAATAAAATACTAGTAGCTTATATTGGCACTTTTCTAGGGAGTACTCTTTTCTGAAAGAAGCACCAATCAATTTTTCTTTATTTGTACACATTGTCACAACTTTGTTTTTGGTCTAGAGCTATTTTAGGGTGATTGGCGTAGTACTCGGAGACTCGGAGTACTACCTAGTACTTACCCGTATGATTTTCATTAGCCATCACATTGATTGTAAGCATGAGCAGATGGAAGATTAGGTTAGTGCGAAGCTTACCATAAACCCGACCGCCGCCGTTGAAACGAGGCGAGCAGCAAGGGAACCATGGAGAACGGCGGGGAAGTGACATCGCGCCATCCGGCCTCCTCTTGCGGTGGGAGAACGAATACTCATGTGGCTTCGGCTGGCACTGCACCCTCACGAACGGCACACCGTACTCGATCGATTCATTATCCTCTAGATGCTTGACCTTTGACCTGTATGCCCACCACCTCCGCCTGACTTTCGCCTCGGGTGAATCTGTCTGCTCCATCGCCCAGAGGAGATACTCGATGAACTCGAAGGATTGCGGCGTGACTGCGGCTGGGGAGTACATCGCTGCCCTCATCGCCGCCATCTCGCTCTTTCGCATACATTGCCACATGGCCCTCATCGTCCTTGAAATCTCCCACTCGTTGTCAAACCAAGTAAGGATCTTCTTCAACCTGGCTAACTTCGCCTGGTCGCCGCTGGCGATCTGCCCAATTCGCTGCTGCATCCTCTCCATAGATGTCCTTCTGGGAGGTCCAGTGCTAGCTTTGGAGGATGGGAGGAGAGGCGATGGTCTTGCAACGGAGAAGAGGGAGAGGCGAGACGGTGGTTTTGCAATGGAGAAGATGGAGAGGAGAGGGGGTGGTTTTGCAATGGAGAAGAGGGAGAGGCGAGACGGTGGTTTTGGAATGGAGAAGATGGAGAGGAGAGGGGGTGGTTTTGCAATGGAGAAGAGGGAGAGGAGCATGCATCAGCGATTTAGGATTAGACGAGAGGGCCGGCACGCTGTGACTGGATCAAAATCAAAATCAATTTACCCTTCAATTAAGAAAGCGACCCCACATTAACTAGTCTCCCTTGTATTCTGGGTCATATTTGACCATGATTTTAACAAACAAAATATATGTTATACATTGCAAAAATAATATAATTTGAAAGTACATTCAGATACGAACCAAACGATACAATTTTTGATGACATGCATTCACATTTTGCTTGTCAAATACAGTACGTGGTCAAACTTTGACCCAAAATACGCAAAACAAAAAAATACTTCCAGGACCATCGCCGGTCCTCTCCTGTTCCAATCCAAAACCAGCGCCGCTCCTCTCCTCTTCCATTTCAAAACCACCGCCGCTCCTCTCTTGTTCCAATCCAAAATCAGCGCCGCTCCTCTCCTCTTCCATTTCAAAACCACCGCCGCTCCTCTCCCGTTCTAATCCAAAACCAGCACCGCTCCTCTCCTCTTGCATTCAAAAACCACCGCCGGCGAGTGAAGGTGCTGTGGAGAAGTAGATCGATGGAGGAGTACAACCGATACATGTGGATCACAAGCGGCGACCCTGTGAAGCTAGCTAGGATGTTGGAGATACAGTCTTGGTTTGACAACCCGGAGCAATTAGCGCGACGGCGACAGCGATGGCCAAATATCTGGAAAAGAGCGAAAAGGCGGCGATACTCCCAGAAGGAGTCACGTGGGAGTACATAGAGCTGCTCCTCTAGGCCATGGAGCAAACAGATTCACCGGATCCGATCGTGAGGCTGCGGTGGTGGGAGTATCGATCCAAGATGGAGCATCCACCCGAGATTGAAGGATCGAGCATCTACATGGTGCCATTTGTGAGGGTGCCGTGGCAGAGCGAGCCGATGGATGATGACCCACAAGTATAGGGGATCTATCGTAGTCCTTTCGATAAGTAAGAGTGTCGAACCCAATGAGGAGCAGAAGGAAATGACAAGCGGTTTTCAGCAAGGTATTCTCTGCAAGCACTGAAATTATCGGTAACAGATAGTTGTATGATAAGATAATTTGTAACGGGTAACAAGTAACAAAAGTAAACAAGGTGCAGCAAGGTGGCCCAATCCTTTTTGTAGCAAAGGACAAGCCTGGACGAACTCTTATATAAAGCAAAGCGCTCCCGAGGACACATGGGAATTGTTGTCAAGTTAGTTTTCATCATGCTCATATGAATCACATTCGTTACTTTGATAATTTGATATGTGGGTGGACCCGTGCTTGGGTGCTGCCCTTCCTTGGACAAGCCTCCCACTTATGATTAACCCCTCTCGCAAGCATCCGCAACTACGAAAAAATAATTAAGATAAATCTAACCATAGCATGAAACATATGGATCCAAATCAGCCCCTTACAAAGCAATGCATAAACTAGGGATTAAGCTTCTGTTACTCTAGCAACCCATCATCTACTTATTACTTCCCAATGCCTTCCCCTAGGCCCAAACAATGGTGAAGTGTCATGTAGTCGACGTTCACATAACACCACTAGAGGAAAGACAACATACATCTCATCAAAATATCGAACGAATACCAAATTCACATGATTACTTATAACAAGACTTCTCCCATGTCCTCAGGAACAAATGTAACTACTCACAAAGCATATTCATGTTCATAATCAGGGGAGTATTAATTATCATTAAGGATCTGAACAAATGATCTTCCACCGAATAAACCAACTAGCATCAACTACAAGGAGTAATCAACACTACTAGCAACCCACAGGTACCAATCTGAGGTTTTGAGACAAAGATTGGATACAAGAGATGAACTAGGGTTTGAGAGGAGATGGTGCTGGTGAAGATGTTGATGGAGATTGACCCCCTCTCGATGAGAGGATCGATGGTGATGACGATGGTGATGATTTCCCCCTCCTGGAGGGATGTTTCCCCGGCAGAACTGCTCCGCCGGAGCCCTAGATTGGTTCTGCCCAGGTTCCGCCTCGAGACGGCGGCGCTTCGTCCCGAAAGCTTCCTTCTTATTTTTTCCAGGGCAAAATACACCATATAGCGGAAGATGGGCGTCGGGGGCCTGCAGGTGGCCCACAAGGATGGGGGGCGCGCCCAGGGGGTAGGGCGCGCCCTCCACCCTTGTGGATGGCAGGTGGCCCCCCTCTGGTACTTTCTTCGCCCAATATTTTTTATTAAATCCAAAATGACTCTCCGTGAAATTTCAGGACTTTTGGAGTTGTGCAGAATAGGTCTCTAATATTTGCTCCTTTTCCAGCCCAGAATTCTAGCTGCCGGCATTCTCCCTCTTCATGTAAACCTTGTAAAATAAGAGAGAAAAAGCATAAGTATTGTGCCATAATGTGTAATAACAGCCCATAATGCAATAAATATTGATATAAAAGCATGATGCAAAATGGACGTATCAACTCCCCCAAGCTTAGACCTCGCTTGTCCTCAAGCGAAAGCCGATATCGAAAAATATGTCCACATGTTTAGAGATAGAGGTGTCGATAAAAGAAAATACGAACATGAGGGCATCATGATCATCCTTAGAACAGCAACATATATTGTCATATAATTTCTTATGCTAAACTAACAATTCATTCACAAGGTAAAGTATGAATCAAGAACCTCATTGAAAACCAACAAACTATGATCTCAGTTATTGAAGCAATTGCAATTTATCATAACATCGGAAAGAGTCAATTTGAGAGCTTTTCAGCAAGTCCACATACTCAACTATCATTTAGTCTTTCACAATTGCTAACACTCACGCGATACTTATGGGTTCAAAGCTTCCATCGGACACAGAGAAAGATAGGGGCTTATAGTTTCGCCTCCCAATTTTTTACCTCAAGGGTAATGTCAACAGTAATACTTTATGATGACCTACATCCGAGTGGATATATATATCTGGATCTTTCTCCAACACATAGTGCTTGCCAAAGGAAAAAGTGCAAAAAGGAAAGGTGAAGATCACCATGACTCTTGTATAAGGGTAGAAGATAAAAGTAAAAGATAGGCCCTTCGTAGAGGGAAGCAGAGGTTGTCATGCGCTTTTATGGTTGGATGCACAAAATCTTAATGCAAAAGAACATCACTTTATATTGCCGCTTGTGATAAAGAACTTTATTTTGCAGTCCGTCTCTTTTATTTCTTCCATATAACAAGTTCGTATAAAGCTTATTTTCTTCACACTAATAGATCATACATATTTAGAGAGCAATTTTTATTGCTTGCACCGATGACAACTTACTTGAAGGATCTTACTCAATCCATAGGTACGTATGGTGGACTCTCATGGCAAAACTGGGTTTAGGGATGTTTGGAAGCACAAGTAGTATCTCTACTTGGTGCAAAGAATTTGGCTAGCATGAGAGGGTAAGGTGAGCTCAACATGTTGGAGGATCCATGACAATATAACTTCTATTCGGATATAAGAAAACATAACCCATTACGTTGTCTTCCTTGTCCAACATCAACTTCTTAGCATGTCATATTTTGATGAGTGCTCACAATTACAAAAGATGTCCAAGATAGTATATTTATATGTGAAGCCTCTCTTTCTTTATTACTTCCTATTAATTGCAACAATGACCAAAACTATGTCTGTCAACTCCCAACAAATTTTATTCATCATACTCTTTATATGTGAAGTCATTACTCTCCATAAGATCAATATATGATCTTTTTATTATTTTATTCCCTCAAGATCATAACAAAAAAACAAAGCCCTCAACTCAAAACTACTCTTTATTATATAACTCATGGACTCGATTACATAGATAGAGATCAAAACAAAACTCAAAGCTAGATCATACTAAAACTTTATTCTACTAGATCAAGATATAACCAAAAGGATCGAACTAAGAAAAACGATAAAAGTAAAGGTGTGATGGTGATACGATACCGGGGCACCTCCCCCAAGCTTGGCAGTTGCCAAGGGGAGTGCCCATACCCATGTATTTATGTCTCTTTCTTCGGAGGTGGTGATGTGATATTCTTGGTGATGATGCCCTTTAGGATGCGATTCTCTTCCTCGAGCTTATTAATTTGCTGCTTAAGTTCCATTACTTCCTTGTGAAGTTTACCCGTGATGGCTAGAGCTCCATTCACCCATGGATGTTTTATAGCTGCGGGAGAAAAGGCAACACTCTTTTTCATATTTTCATAAGAGAGAAATCTAGCATTGGGAGGAATGATCGAATTTGTTATTGCTGAGCTCTGAAGTTCCTCCAGCATGAATCCGGTTTGAAGACGAGAGGTGACTTCTTGATCCTCCTCCATGGCATCCACCCCTTTCAAGTCAGCCTCCATCTCTTCCTCCGTTGATTGCCAGAAGTGGTCAGCTTCACTGTATGCTCTTGGGCCCAGTGTCGGGTGAGATACACGACTCTCCCCGACTGACTCTTGCGAAGACATCTTGCTCTAAATCTGCTGCAGAAACAACTCAAAACAAAAATAGAGGATTTTGTCGTGGTACGGTGGTCAAAACCTTCGGGAGATTATATAATGAATTTTTACCGACCAAAAGAAGTATTGTGCAAGAAAACGAAGTCCGGAGGGCACACGAGGTGGCCACAAGGTCGGGGGGTGCGCCCAGGGGGTAGGGCGCGCCCTCCACCCTTGTGGTCGCCTCGTGTCTCTTTTGGACTACTTTTAATTTTCCTAATTTTTTAAATATTCCAAAACGGAGAAAAATTATCATTGGAAATGTTTTGGAGTCGGTTTACTTACCGTACCACATACCTATTCCTTTTCGGAGTCTGAAACGTTCTGGAAAGTGTTCCTTATGTACTCCTCCGGTGTTACTGTGACGCCCCCGATTTGACCGTACACTAATCATGGACGCAAATGTGTACAACCAAGATCAGGGACTCACGGGAAGATATCACAACACAACACTAGACACAAATTAAAATCATTCAAGCTTCATATTACAAGACAGGGGCCTCGAGGGCTTGAATACATAAGCTCGAAAGCACAATAGTAAGTGGAAGCAACAATATCTGAGTACAGACATAAGTTAAACAAGTTTGCCTTAAGAAGGCTAGCACAAATTAGCAACGATCGAAAAGTCAAGGCCTCTTGCCTGGGACCTCCTAACTACTCCTCGAAGTCGAACTCCACGTAGAATCATCCTCGGGATCCTCTGGCTCCTCGACTCCATCGTATGATCGCAATAACCGGGAAAGGGGGAAAAAGAAGTAGCAAAGCAACCGTGAGTACTCATCCAAAGTACTCGCAAGCAAGGATCTACACTACATATGCATCGGTATTAATGAAATGGGTAGTATCTGTGGACTGAACTGCAGAATGCCAGAATAAGAGGGGGATAGCTAGGCCTATCGAAGACTACGCTTCTGGTAGCCTCCATCTTGAAGCATGTAGAAGAGAGTAGCAAGTGCAGCATCAAGTAACATCGCATAGCATAATCCTACCCGGCGATCCTCCCCTCGTCGCCCTGTGGGAAAGTGATCACCGGGTTGTATCTGGAACTTGTAAGGGGTGTGTTTTATTAAGTATTCGGTTCTAGTTGTCATAAGTTCGAGGTACAACACCAAGTCATCCTTTTACCGAAGGACACGGCTATTCGAATAGATAAACTTCCCTGCAGGGGTGCACCACATTACCCAACACGCTCAATCACTCTGGCCGGACACACTTTCCTGGGTCATGCCCGGCCTCGGAAGATCAACATGTCGCAGCCCTACCTAGGCCTAACAGAGAGGTCAGCACACCAGTCTAAATCCTAAGCGCGCAGGGGTCTGGGCCCATCGCCCGTTGCACACCTGCACGTTGCGTACGCGGCCGGTGAACAGACCTAGCAACCTCCATTACAAAGGAAGTTGCGTTACGCGGTCCAACCCGGTGCGCGCCGCTCAGTCGCTGACGTCTAGGAGGCTTCGGCTGATACCACGATGTCGAGTGCCCATAACTGTCCCCGCGTGGTGGTTAGTGCGTATAGGCTCGTAGCCAGACTCAGATCAAATACCAAGATCTCGTTAAGCGTGTTATTTTGAAGTAACCGCGGACACCGACAGGGACCAGGCCCACCTGTCTCCTAGGTGGCCGCAACCTGCCCTGTCGCTCTGCCACAAAGTAACAATCAGGGGGCTGCCAGGAACCCAGGCCCACCACTACCTGGGTGGAACCACCTGCCCCTTCAGCCCCCATCTCCGAACAGTAACATAGGTAATGTAAAAGTATATAGTATATGTACCCGTGATCACCTCCCGAAGTGATCACGGCCCAGTAGTATAGCATGGCAGACGGACAAGAATGTAGGGCCACTGATGTAATTCTAGCAACCTATACTAAGCATTAGGATTGCAGGTAAAGGTGTCAACAGTAGTTGCAAAGACAGGCTATGCAGCAGAATAGGATTAACCGAAAGCAGTATCAGCTACACTACTCTAATGCAAGCAGTAGAGGGAAAGAGTAGGCGATATCGGGATGAACAAGGGGGTTTTGCTTGCCTGGAAGCTCTGCTGAGAAGGAGGGGTCGTCAACACCGTAGTCGATCGGGGCAGCAACGGCGTCAGTCTCGAAGTCTAACGGAGAGAAGAGGGGGAAGAAACAATAAATACAATGCAAACAGGTGCATGACATGGCAATAAACGGCGCTAGGTGTGATCTAACGCGGTACTATGTGATACTGGTGAAGGGGGAAACATCCGGGAAAGTATTCCCGGTGTTAGGCATTTTCGGACAGACGAACCGGAGGGGGACGGTTGCAAGTTCGCTATGCTAGGGACGTGTGGCGGACGAATGGACTGCACATTCGGATTCGTCTCGTTGTTCTGAGCAACTTTCATGTACAAAGTATTTTCATCCGAGTTACGGATTGTTTTATATTAATTTTTAAAGATTTAATTGAAATCCTAAATTACTGGGTTTATTTTAATTCAAAAAATATACCGTAAATAGCTATGTGTTACCCAGTGGATACATAGTCAGAGAGGATGACTAGTGGGCCAGTTGACTCGGTCAACTATCCGATCAGCGGGTCAACAAAGTCAAGGTTGACTCAGTCAACCTGACATGTGGGGCACATGTCATAGACGCAGAGTTAGTAAACTTAATTAACTATGTATTTAATAGAAAGTGATGGTTTAGTAAAAGGTTTAATTAGTAGAGTTAATTAAGTTTAATTGAACCAGCTTAATTAAGTTAATTAATTATCTTTTTTTTTGGTATTCTTTTTTTAAATGTTTTTGCCCTGGGGTTGGGGCCCCCGTCAGTGGCCCATAGGCCACTGGATCGGGTGCTGGGCGCGGGTTAATGGGTGCGGGCGCCCGACAGGGCACCCAGGGGGGCGCCAGCGAGGCGTGGAACGGAGGGGGAGCGGCCGGCCTTGGCGGGGCAGGGGCAGGGCGGCACGCCGGCGTGGAGCTTTGATGAGCTACGACCGGCGAGCAGGAGGCGCGAGCGCGGCGGGAGGCAGGGGCGAGCACGAGGGGCGAGCGGGTTCGCGGCTGGCGCTGCGGTGCAGGCAGGCGCAGCCATGGCAAGCAGCAGGCTGCAGCGATAGCATGCGAGCACAGCAGCAGCGGTGAGGCCACCCGCGGGCACGGGGCTGCGTGGGTGGGCGTGGAGTCGCTCCCTAGCGCGAGCAGGAGCATGCGAGGAGGGGAGCAGAGCCGGAGCGGATAGCGCGGGGGGGGGGGGAGCAATAGGCGACCGCCGTGGGCATGGCGAGGGGCGCCGTGAAGAGCGGGCTGGGCGCGATTGGGCAGTCGGTGGTGCGGGTAACGGTGCGTGGGGCGTGGCATCGCGATGGTGAGCGCGTGCGGGGAGGCGTGGCGGGCACGGCCAGGGTGCGCGGGGGGCTCCGTGCGTGCGGTCGTGGAGGGGGAGCAGCGAGCCGAGCTGCAGAACGGCGCGGGCGCGGGGTGACCATACGGGGCGGAGGGAGTGCGAGGAGAGGGGGGAGCTCACGGGCAATGCAGGGGTTCAGGGGGTCGGCGAGGCTCAATGGTGCCTTTGGGGAGGAGGACGGGGACGACGTGCGGCGACGGACGACGGCTCCGGTGAGGTGGTGGTGGCGACGGGCGACGGGGCGCGGTCGGGGTTGAGCCCCGATCCAGATCGGGGAGGGGGGGTGAGAGGTGAGGGAGTCCTGGATTTAGGGGTCCTCGGGCGTCCGGGATACGTGACGTGGGCCGGACTGATGGGCCATGAAGATACAAGACGGAAGACTCTCTCCCGTGTCCAGATGGGACTCTCCTTGGCGTGGATGGCAAGCTTGGCGTTCGATATGAAGATTCCTTTCTCTGTAACCGACTTTGTACAACCCTAGTCCCCTCCGGTGTCTATATAAACCGAAGGGTTTAGTCCGTAGAGGCAATCATAATCAGACAGGCTAGACTTCTAGGGTTTTAGCCATTACGATCTCGTGGTAGATCAACTCTTGTAATACTCATATTCATCAAGATCAATCAAGCATGACGTAGGGTATTACCTCCATAGAGAGGGCCCGAACCTGGATAAACATCGTGTCCCCCGTCTCCTGTTACCATCGACCTTAGACGCACAGTTCGGGACCCCCTACCCGAGATCCGCCGGTTTTGACACCGACATTGGTGCTTTCATTGAGAGTTCCACTGTGACATCGAACACAGGGTTGATGGCTCGCCTTGTTATCAAGGACAATATCACCTCCGGAGGAGCCCTGGCCTCAGGCCAAACGCTCCGGCTGGGCGGCTTTATCATGACCGCCCGTTCGGCCGTTAAGCCGACGATGACTTCTCGGGTCATCGAAAATCACCTCCGCGTTGACTCCGAATACTCCAAACGGATGGATCCGACGGAGTTGTCGTCTTTAAACGAACTCTTGGATCGCATCACCGCCTTGGGGGTCGTTACAGACTACGATCGGATTGGGCTTAAACCCGATCAGAGAGAAATCAAATCTCCACCGATCACCCATCAGATAGTGGTGGTAGAAGAGCAAAACAACAACTCTTCCCCTGTGTTGAGGACAAACTATGTTCGGATTTCCGAGCTCGAAGAGCCGGATACCTGTCTGCGGAACGGCACGCCCTGTCCTCCAAACCTAGAATCGGACGATGGGCCTGAAAATTTAGTCGATATCCCGGAGCCGGAATTATTAAGCTCGGAAGTTTCTCAAACTCTGGATCCTAAACTGGGTCAGGGTTTGGATTTAAAGCCACCCACCCACCCAGATATACGCGATCTCATGTACGTACGACAGCAGTCTCAGGAAACAGTCCATCACTTTTGGGCCAGATTCCTCCTTGTCAAAGACAAGATTGAAGATTGCCGCGACGAAGACGCGATCTCAGCATTCTGCAACAATTGCACGGACGAAGGAATCCTCAACGCCATCAACCGCAATCGCGTATCACACTTCGCTGACTTGGCAACCATAGTACAGAAGTACTACGCAATGGAAAGCACCTGGAAAACTCAGGCAGCTCATTGGGAACCACTGGTTTCCAGTCAACCCCTAGTCCGAGCAAAAAGGATGCACCCCTATGGGGTGCCCGACCCAATAGTAAAGAAATCTAAGCCCATTATGGGGCGCGAAACCATTCTGGAGGGATGGCTCGATAGGCCATGCAAAATACACACAACACCGGATACCGTACCAACTCACAGCCTTAGAGCATGTTGGATACTCCGGCAAGTGGCCAAGAGCGGCAAGGATATCCTCACCAAAAACACCTCAGAACAACACCCCCCGAAAGACGACGACCTCAGAGTATTGACGGTCTTCGAGACCTTCACTTCAAACAATAGGCGCAAAAGGGCACTCCGCGACCTCGCCGAAGTCTGCCAAGTCGCAGCAATAAACCCCTGGAACGACACGGCCATAACTTTCAATGCCAGTGACGAACCAAAATCCAGGACAGTCCAGGCACTAGCTGCCTTGGTCCTCAGTCCAATCGTGGACGGCTTTCGGCTCACCAAAGTACTCATGGACGGCGGCAGCGGACTAAACGTCATCTATGAGGACACACTCAACAAAATGGAAATAGACAGGAGCCGCATCGAGCAAAGTAGCACGACCTTCCGAGGAATAATTCCCATTCGGGAGGCGCGGTGCGCGGGAAAAATCACATTCGACGTGGTATTCGGCACGCTGGAGAATTATCGGTCCGAAGAGATGACCTTCCAAGTGGCCCCTTTCAACAGTGGATATCACGCCCTATTGGGGCGAGATGCATTTACACGCTTCCAAGCTATACCTCATTACGGGTACATGAAGCTCAAGATGCCCGGGCCCAATGGTATTATCACTCTTTCCAGTGATCCGGACATAGCACTCCGCACCGAAAACAAAACCGCATCCCTGGCCCTCGAGGCATTGTCTGAAGCTCTCGCGGCCGAAGAATTAGCCACACTACGCTCCACGGTGGATAGGGACAACGTAATCCTGGACAAGCGACCAAAATCCACCTCCTTCAAACCAGCAGATGAAATCGTCAAATTCCAGGTCCACCCAATGGACCCCAAGAAGACAGCCTCTATCGGGCCACAGCTGGACCCAACGGTTGACGCCGCATTACGAGCGTTCCTACGCGAAAATTGGGACATATTTGCCTGGCACCCTTCTGATATGCCAGGAATCCCACGCAGGTTGGCCGAACACAGCCTCAATATATTGAAGGGATACAAGCCGGTCAAACAAACACTGCGGCGCTTTTCCGAACCCAAACGACAAGCTATGGGGGAGGAGCTGGCCAAGTTAATCGAGGCCGGATTCATCAGAGAAATAAAACATCCGGACTGGCTAGCAAACCTGGTGATGGTACCAAAGAAGGATAAATCCTGGCGCCTATGCGTCGATTTCAAAGACCTCAACAAAGCCTGCCCCAAGGATCCCTTCCCCCTCCCCCGCATCGATCAGATCATTGATGCTACTGCAAGACACGACTCACTGTGTTTCCTCGACGCATACTGCGGATACCATCAAATCAAAATGAAGGAGTCCGATCAAGCCGCAACGGCATTCATTACCCCTTACGGGCCTTTCTACTTCAACACTATGCCCTTTGGGCTTAAAAATGCCGGCGCTACCTACCAATGCATGATTCAAACATGCCTGGAGAAACAAATCGGCAAGACAGTTGAAGGATACGTAGATGGTATCATCATCAAGACCAGACACGTCGAGTCATTAATAGATGACTTACGTCTCACATTCGACAACCTCCGTGCATATGACATCAAGCTCAATCCGGAAAAGTGCATTTTTGGCGTTCCCGCTGGAAAGCTGCTGGGCTTCATTGTTTCCAGTAGAGGAATTGAGGCAAATCCAGCCAAAATTCAAGCTTTGTCACAATTGGCTACACCAACCGACCTTAAACAGGTCCAAAAACTAGCCGGATGCGTGGCAGCTTTAAGCCGCTTTATCTCCAGACTTGGAGAAAAAGCATTGCCACTCTATCGCCTTCTCCGACGCACCAACCACTTCGAGTGGACGGATGCAGCAACGGTCGGACTGGAAGAAGTAAAGGCTCTTTTAGCAAGCAACCCAATCCTAGCCGCGTGAAACGTCGGCGAACCAATGTTGTTATACATCTCTGCGACTCACCAGGTGGTGAGCGCAGTGCTCGTCGTTGAACGAGAGGAGGACGGACACAAATTCCCGCTTCAGAAGCCGGTATACTATGTATCCACTGTCCTCACACCATGCAAATCCCGGTACCCTCATTACCAAAAGATAGCATACGCGGTCTTCATGGCATCCTGGAAGCTACGACACTACTTCCAAGAATGCTCGATCACGGTGGCTTCCGAAGTACCACTCAATGACATAATAAACAACCGCGACGCTACGGGCCAGATTGCCAAATGGGCCATTGAGCTCCTGCCATTCGACATAACATATAAACCGCGCCGAGCCATTAAATCCCAAGTGTTGGCTGACTTCATCGCCGAATGGACAGAGGCCGAACTCCCTAAAGAGTACGGCACATATTCCAACTGGGTCATGTACTTCGATGGCTCTAAGATGCTGGCCGGTTTGGGAGCGGGCGTCGTCTTAACATCCCCAACGGGAGACACAGTCCAGTACATACTCCAAATCTTATATATAGACTCCAATAATGCAGCCGAATACGAGGCCTTACTGCATGGTCTTCAGATGGCCGTCTCCATGGGCATACAACGTCCGGAGGTGCGCGGGGATTCAAATCTCGCAATATCCCAAATAAACGGAGATTTTGACACAAAAGATCCGAAAATGGTGGCCTACCGTAACGCCGTACTCAAAATATCAGCCCGGTTCGAGGGACTCGAGTTTCATCATGTGGCTCGAGAAAGTAATCAAGCGGCGGATGTCCTTGCTCGCATGGGAGCCAAGCGCGACCCCGTCCCGCCTAACGTCTTTCTGGAGCGGCCCTTCAAGCCATCCGTGGTGTGGCAGGATGAAAGCTGCAACACTAGCACGGACCCGATCATACCCCCTGAGTCCGAGCACAATACCGATATCATCGGGGGCTCAGCCACCGAAGCAACACCATCGGCCCATCTCATAATGGCAGTAATTGTCCCATGGACCGAACCCTTCTTGGCCTACCTTAATAGACGAGAGCTCCCTGAGGATCCTAACGAGGCTCGCTGCATTGTCCGGCGCTCGAAAGCCTACAAGGTCCATGACGGTGAGCTCTACAAGAAAAGCGCTACCGGAGTCCTTCAAAGATGTATCTCCGAAGAAGAGGGGCGGCAGCTCTTGGCCGAAATCCATGCTGGCCTTGGCGGTCACCACGCCGCGGCCCGAGCCCTTGTGAGTAAAGCCTTCCGTACATGTTTCTTTTGGCCTACGGCCCGAGCAGATGCACAGGACCTTGTCCAACGTTGTGTCGGATGCCAGCTTTTCGCTAATCAAAGCCATATGCCGCCTACTGCGCTACAAACAATCCCCATTACATGGCCTTTCACGGTCTGGGGGCTTGATATGGTCGGACCCCTTAAAGGGGGAAGCCACAAGAAAAAATATCTGCTGGTCATGGTAGATAAATTCACTAAGTGGATTGAGGCCAAACCGGTTAAAACGGCCGAAGCCGGACCAGTGATAGACTTTATATCCGGTGTCGTACACCATTATGGTGTTCCACATAGCATTACCACAGACAACGACTCCAACTTTACAGCCGACGAGGTGAAAACCTGGTGCGCTAACCTGGGCATCAAGCTCGATTATGCCTCCGTCTATCACCCGCAAACAAATGGTCAAGTCGAACAATCCAACGGTCTTATTATGAGCGGCATTAAGCCCAGACTAGTGCGGTCTTTGAAAGAATCAGACAAGCACTGGGTTGAGGAGCTTGACTCCGTACTCTGGGGGCTGCGGACCACGCCCAACCGCACTACCGGATACACACCATTCTTCATGGTGTACGGCGCAGAGGCTGTGTTGCCCTGCGACATTATGCATGACTCACCACGAGTGCGCATGTATGAAGAGAGAGAGGCCGAGCTTGATCGGCAGGACAGCTTAGATGCCCTGGAGGAGGAGCGCGATGTCGCAAAGGCCTGTTCCGCATTGTATCAACAACAGGCTCGCAGATATCAAAGCAGAGAAGTGCGGGCCAAGACTTATAATGTTGGCGAACTCGTTCTACGCTTGCCAGAGAAGAAAAAGGACAAACTCAAGCCCAAATGGGAGGGTCCCTTCATCATTGATGAAGTTCTCACTGGAGGAGCGTACCGCCTGCGTGATACATCAGACAATCGATTGGAGCCGAACCCATGGAACGCCGCCAGACTCCGAAGATTCTACGCCTAGAGCCGGACTCTTTGTTCGTCTTCTTCTCCCTTTTTGTCCATTACCTTTTTTCCCTCTCTTTCGTTTTTTTCCTAGCTTTAAGCTCTTGAGCGGCTAAACCGCGCACCTATGACGTACACATCCTTAAATATGTACGTCCATAATACCTAGGGGCTTCTTGTACAGAAGCTTATTACTATTATTTTCCGAGCATCAAGCTCACCACATATGTGTCTTTTCCTCATATGTACCTTTTCTTCGCCATTATATGCATCGTTATGGCTTAAGTTTTGGCCAAGCTGGGTTGCCTGGCTCCTGTGCTTATGCCCTACGTTCCCGTTAGTTCGGCTAGGGCATAAAGGGAGCACCTCTGCGATTGTTACTGCCGGGTCATCTGGATGTGTACCTCAGACTAGGTGAAGCCGAAAGCTAGCGTTCTTAAGGGAATATTCGGTCGGCGGACTAAAGATGTTTTTTTCACTCATTACACTATGAACCCCCAGATGCTATGTATACTGCGATTTTTTAATCACAGTTCGGACATGAACATTAACGCATGTTCACCCAGGGAAAGGAACCCTTAACGGAACTATTCTCTCTGGAAGATGTTTCTTACAATCACATGTAATATAACATAGCTAGCTGGATACAACTTGTCTGTTCAAGCAACTATGACCCCTATGCCTAGGTTCCATGCATACCCCGGTTTATATTACCGTGCGGGTATTCGGAAACACTCTGCACCTTCGGGTCCGGAGGTTGAAGCAAAAAGGTCTGCCATGACAATCGTTTTACAATCCAGCTAGGGACAAATTTGTCAATCGAAGCACATAGTCACTTAGACTCAAAAGCTTCTTCCTCAATGCCGTCCAACAGGCTGTCTAGCCTACAATCCTGTTGGGACAATTCGGCGGCTACCTTTACTTGGTCATATACTAAACTAATTCGGCGGCTACCTTTACTTGGTCATATACTAAACGAACTTCTTTTCCGTCTGATCCTCGAGGTCCGACCCGAGCCATATGATTCGGATCAAGCTTGGTATACCGTGTTTTCACCATGGCCCAGGCCTCTCGCGCACCTTCTCGGCAGGCCGATATCTTCCATAATCGGAAACGCCTCCGCGCTCCTTTGAATAGTTGCACAAGTTCCTCCATACTTTCTGGAGGGGAGGCGGATGGCCACAAGGCCTTGGCAACACTCCGCATTGCCTGCCGAGCTTGCCCGTGCATTTGCGACAGCTCTTGTAGCAGATCGCCTGACGATCCGGACATTTCCTCTTCGGGACGGCCGGTCAGTATACTTGCAGACATAAATCTGTCAGTTCCTTTCCTCGCCGAATTACACGGAGGTAAGTTCGAAAGCATACTGAATATGCCACCTCGTAGCCTCTTATTTTTCTTCACAGAGTCAGCTAGTTGGGCTCGCACATCTTTCAGTTCTTCGCCTAGCAGGGTGTTGGAATCCTGCAGCTTGTTTTTATCCTCCCTGACCCGTGTCAGCACGCGTTCGCCCGCGGCCAGTAGCCTTTTGGCTTCTTGTTTATCCGCTTGCGCGATTTCAAGTGCCTCCTTCAGCTGATCTGACGATCCTGCCATGAGATATGCAACACTGTTAGCATTGCTGGTATATGATTATATTTTCTTGATGGAGGGGAACATTACCAGGCGACGCCTTCTTGGATTTCTCCAATTCCGCGGTGGCAGCAGTTAGCTGAGTCCGACACTTTTCCAGTTCTTGAGACAGCAGGTTGTTCTTCTCTGTAAGCACCTGGTTATACAATGATCCTTAAATCAGTTGTATCAACTGCTTCAAGTCTCGGGGGCTACTGGTATATAATTATCAGGTTTGTATGATGTGAACTTGCCCGCATATCTTTCAAATGCTGGTCTGTGGCTCTGGTAAGCCTGTCTCGAGCAGCTCGGATGTATGCATCAGCTGAGCTGAAGGAATTGAATGCCTCTTTTGGAAAGCCGGGGTCGCGAAGAGC
Organism: Thinopyrum elongatum; assembly: GCA_011799875.1. Lineage (NCBI taxonomy): Eukaryota > Viridiplantae > Streptophyta > Magnoliopsida > Poales > Poaceae > Thinopyrum > Thinopyrum elongatum. Next base: position 350,501,696 of record CM022297.1, on the reverse strand, counting down.
GGCCCTCCGGCGCCGATGATTCATGGCACTCTCCACTTCTGAGTTTGTGACGGATACATCATCCGAATCCTCTGCCGAAGGACAATCCGGCGTCACTCCCGTACCGGCCCTCGTCTTTATGGCAGGTTTTGGAGCCTGGCTGTTGGGAGCGTGACCTGCAGGACCCCCGGACATAGTCCGGCGAACGCTCTTCCTGATGAAACACAAACAGACAATGTCACAGTTGGATGTGACTGCCAAGGGGCATATTTACGAAGCCATACCTTTTTGACGACGGCTCGATCGTGACTTCGTTTGCCTTCCTCTTCGAAGGCTTGCCCGACGTAGGCGCCGCCCTCTTTTGAGTCGCCTCTGGTGTAACATGGCGCGCCGAGTGCCTCCCCTTTGGAACACGAGACAGTGCGGTGGGTGAGGCGGAATGAGGAAGCTCTTTCGGAGGAGAGGTCTCCTAATTACTTACGTGTGAGGCAGGAAGGAGGCCGGGATAGTCTGCTATAATGGCCACTTCTGTGCCATCGTAGCTCGCTTGGTAAAATACTCCCTCCTCTAGCTCCACAAATATGTCCGGATCCTCCTCGAATACGGGGTAAGATCCTGGTTATGGTCCTCCGGCTGTGGAGCGGGGCTGTAGATCCCCGTGATGACCTTTCGCCATTCCTGTTACAAATGGACGGGTTAGTATCAGTCAAAAGTGACTCATGGGAAGGATTGAGTAGGGTGGTGGGATTAAAACTCACCTAGCTGGGAGGATTGTACATGGAAAAACCCTCTCGGCGTTTAAGATGAATAAATTCCTCTTTCTCCCCTTTGTACAGATCGACCAATATTTTGGCCAGAGCGGCGGGGGTGTCCGGACCTTTCTGGCCACAGCGTGAGGCGTCATCTTCCCCATTGTAGTGCCACATAGGGAGCCCTCTAAATTGGAGTGGCTGGACACCCCGCACTATGGAGATTGCCATTACCTCGATTATTGATAATCCGGACTGGGCGAGCGTCTTTATCTTGCTCATTAATTGATGGATTTCCGCACTATCTTCCTCCTCGAGGCTCCTAGGGCGCCAGCTGTGGCATTTCTTCAATGGGGCGCTGGAAAATTCAGGGAGACCCATTCGGATTGGGTCAGGGAGAGCGACGTCCTCAATATAAAACCACTCTGAGGTCCACTCTTCGGACGCCTTCTTCGGTGTGCCGGATAAGTATCCGGTCCCAGCTATGCGCCATACTTCGACGCCGCCCACCTCGAATATGGATCCCTCTTGGGTACGAGGGACGAGGCAGAATAGTTTTCTCCATAAATCAAAGTAGGCTTCACAGCCCAGGAAAAGCTCGCAAAGGGCAACAAAACCCGTGATGTGCAAGATAGAGGCCGGCGTGAGGTTGTGCAGTTGGAGGCCATAATACTCCAGGAGTCCTCGGAGGAAAGGGTGGATTGGAAACCCGACGCCTCTTAGCAAATAAGAAATGAAGCACACCCGTTCCCCCTGGTTGGATTGGGGAATTTTTTTGCCAAAGCTTCGCCTGAGAAGGAGGTCAAACCTTCTCGAACAGGGACTAGATAAGCGGGGGGGGGGGGGGGGGGGGGGGGGGAGGGGAAGAAAATTCCCTGTGTTTGGAGCTTCACCAACTGATCATGGGATACAGAACATCTTTCCCAATCGCCTTTTTTGGGGCCGTGGGGGCGGGTGGAAGAACTGGGAGCACTAGCCATGTTGGAATGGTTTCTCCTAGCAAGCTCTGAGGATTTCCCGCTTGGCGTGGAATGGATCTGAAGATCCAATCTCTTTTAATAGACGCCCTTCTTACATGGTTAGGGAGTTATGTGGAAAGATACCCCAACCTCTCGTATTCGCTCGACATGTGGAAACTGAAGTCATGAAGGCGTGGAAGTCGATGAGCACGACATTAAATGGAAGGCCGAATACAGCTCCTTGAGTCAGGTACTTCAAAGTAATCGGAGGAGGAACCCGCCTTGCAATGCCGAAGACAATCTGCGCTCCGGACACATCGACATTGAAAGCCTGGTTCGGGGGCTACTGAGGGAGTCCTGGATTTAGGGGTCCTCGGGCGTCCGGGCTACGTGACGTGGGCCGGACTGATGGGCCATGAAGATACAAGATGGAAGACTCTCTCCCATGTCCAGATGGGACTCTCCTTGGCGTGGATGGCAAGCTTGGCGTTCGATATGAAGATTCCTTTCTCTGTAACCGACTTTGTACAACCCTAGTCCCCTCTGGTGTCTATATAAACCGGAGGGTTTAGTCCGTAGAGGCAATCATAATCAGACAGGCTAGACTTCTAGGGTTTTAGCCATTACGATCTTGTGGTAGATCAACTCTTGTAATACTCATATTCATCAAGATCAATCAAGCAGGACGTAGGGTATACCTCCATAGAGAGGGCCCGAACCTGGGTATACATCGTATCCCCCGTCTCCTGATACCATCGACCTTAGACGCACAGTTCGGGACCCCCTACCCGAGATCCGCCGGTTTTGACACCGACAAGAGGGAGGAGAGAGTGGGGTGGGGAATGGGGTGTCGGTGGGTTAGGTTTTCCCCCTGGTGGGGTTAAGTAGGAGTAGGCCGGGGTTGGGCCGGCTAGCTGGGCCGGCGGCCCAGTTGGGCTAGGGGGGTCTTCTTCTGTTTTTGTTTCTTATCTTTGTTTTGTTTTCTTTTATTTAATTATTCCTTTGCTGTTTTATTTTATCTTAGTTTCATAAATTATAAACCTAGCCCCTAAATTAGTACTATTACTTATGACACTGCCACAATTAATTTGGCACCCTAAACAATTAGTTTATATATGTTTAGTATTTAAAAGGCATTTAAATATTAGTTTTACTGTTGTTTTAATTAATTTAGTGCATTTAACTATTTTATAAAAAGATGTTTTCTCCACCATAATTACCTATGCAATATCTGGCACAACCCGAACATTTTAGTTTTAATATTTGAAAACTTTGGTTGGTTGCCTTTAATTAAAATTTGAATCTGAATCATTTTGAACTAACGCGAGTTTATCAACAGTAACCAAGGTGACGTGGCATCATTAGTAGAGGTTCACTGTACCTTAATTATCCGGGCGTTACAATTCTCCTCCACTACAAGAAATCTCGTCCCAAGATTTAAGAGGTAGAGTTAAGGGGAAGGAATTGGTTCCGAAATTCTAACGAATCTTCTCGGTCTTGGTTGCTCTTCTCGAGAAGGTCGATTCATTACATTGACGTCTTCATTCCTCTGTTTCAAGCCATCATGAGGAAGTCATCATCCTTTCTTCAGGAACTCCATCGTACTTACGAAAGAATAGGGGGGTATCTTTGGAAAAACCCACATCCACAAGGTCGCTTATCTGGTAGATAATACTAGGGAAGGTGGCGGAAAGTAACTCTCGAATTGAAACTTTAAAAAAAAATTGAGAGCAAAGTAAGAAGGTACCATGAGAAGTTTCGAGCGTGCAGACAATCGTTCGATGCATGAAAACAGGGCGTGAAAGGGGTTCAAAGCAGTGGGAATAAATATTGTGTCTGATACCAGAATAGATCATCTCTAGGAAGCTGACCCATGAATTTCATACGGAGTCAAATGCGAGGAATAATTTTATCAACAAGGGTGTACAGGAGAGTCAGGTTTCGATCCTGTGGAACTGTGGGTTATGGGCCCACCATGTGGGTTAAAAGTAGGGAGGGCGCTGTCATCTTGCACGATCATGATAGCAAGGCATGTCAGAGAAGAGACTGCCAGTTATGTCGGCAACAACATCGGTACCAAGGGCGAGGGATGAAGAGAACCATTTTCTTGCTCGTTGAACGAGGCGGACCAATAGGCAAAGTCCTCGTCCATCGGTGGTTACCGGAATGTCATCAACAATAGTAACAGGGTCTTACTGGCAGAGTGGTTCAACAAGGTGCTTACCTAAGCAGGGAATTATTATTGCTCCGTTAAGTCAGATTACAAGAAAGGTTAAACAAAACAATGGAAAGGAAAATGCGATTATCAGATTAAACAGAACAATGGAAAGGAAAATGTGTTTAAACACATAGTTCAGGGGTATATCCTTCCCAAGGACAAGCAGAGCATGATATTCATGACAGGATATAAAGTAGAAAACTCTTTAGGTAAGGGGAGAGAAATTTCATGACATTACCCATACAACGGTGTTTGGATAATTGATCAGGAAAATTTAGTATTGTGCTTCAAATGCTCTTATTGAAAATTGCAGTACGACAGACATGCTTCGAGATAGCATTGACATGGTCTTCAAGTAAAGGTCAGACTTTGGATATAGGAAGGATCCATCAGGAACAACTTGTAGAATAAGTCTTACAATTTCCTCATGGAAGAATGGATAACTTTGCTAAAAAGGAAAACTATAACAATAGGGCCTCCTGCCAGGTGTGCTAGGCATGACATCACCTTGTTATAACTCTTGGGAATATGTTCCAACCATCATATCTGACCGAGATTCAGATCTGATTGGGGTCAGGATACCGCAGACTCAGGATGCCTGAGAAGAAAAGGTGCAACACAATTGACGAGATGACATTGTAAGATTCTCAGGAAATGAACTATGGAAGCGAGTTCCGAAACAAGAGTTCATCATTAATCCAAGGGGAGGATGAAGAGGTGGCTGATGGACTCAGCAACAATTCATCGAGATTTCCAAAAAGTCGGATTCCCACAATTATGAGAACAAGGAGATAACATTTGTCAGATCAAATGATATATTGATTTATGCTTGAGGAAAACATACACAATTAAACATTGGTTGAAAGGTGCACGCGAGATATGGGCTTAGGTAGCATGATCAATGTTAGAATGGTGATTCAATAACTAATAGTCTAAGAATGAACTATCGATCATTAACTTCAAAGCAATAGGGTTGCTAGAAGTACAGAATCCAAACAACACCGTTCACTTGTTGGTATCCCGGTTAGAATCAACACGGGAACCAAGAAAGAATGGTGATGGTGAGAAGTATCACTATTTCAAGAATTCTTAAGAGGTGGAGCAATCCTCACCACATCCTTGATGTAAAAGATGGTAATACTCCAAGGTAGAACATAACATAAGCTGGGTAGCAAGGAGCTCCATAACATGAACAAGTTTGTGTTGGAGGGAAGGCAATAATGTTGTTGATGATAACACAAATTATCGAGGGGCAAGGATGGTATTTCTCAACATGAATTCGATTGATATCCTTAAAGAGCTCAGAATGTTGATGATGATCACGACACATTTGTCGAGGGGTTTCATGAGGATATAATCGATCATCGACAACATCAAGCAAAAGGAAGAATGAAGCGAAAAGTTATTGGAACCACGGGTACGACAAAAACTCAAAATCAAGCTTGCTGTTCAAGGTGAAATGATATGACGAGGAAGATCGATGTAAGCTTAGCTCATCGTCGAAAGTTGTGCTCCGGGAAGAAGGACCAGGTGGCACAGTTAAAATTTAGCACGATAATGATATAGCCAAACCGGCTAGGAATGACATGATGGGGTATTAAACTTCCCAAAAACAAAGTACTAGATGTACCGAATTGCAGTGCGGATATGATTCACTACTCGGTGTTCTCGGTTGACGACAACCCAGAACCCGTGGAGTGACTAGGATAGGGAAAGGTACTACTTCATCAGAAATTCATAAGATGTAGTGCGATGGCGTGATATCCTCGAGATACTAGGGGGTAATACTCGAAGGCAAATCAAAATAGAGGTTGGCCAGGCGTATTGATCTGCAGAAGGTAAGTGCTTTCACTTCTCTGAAAAATGGGATCAAAGAAAAAACAATCATGGTCGGAACCATGGTTGCAAAGGACCAAACATAGATACCAGATGAACTTATAATATGGGGATTATTATTATTTACAAGAAGCTTCCATGATAAGTTCCACATCGGGTCCATGGGCATGAACACAAAGGTTCAAGGTCGACTCCCACTTCTTCAATGCCTAACCTTTCATTCACTTCTCGTCTTCGAAGAAGTTGTATGGCAGAAAATTATCTGGTAAAACACCAGAAGGGTATGACTTGTGAAAACTTTCGGGTTCATACGGTTTTAGGGAAGGTATAGGTTCAACCCATCGGGGCACCTTAGGAACATATACCAAAAACTTCAAGAGTAAATAACACAAGCTCGAAAGCAGAGCATGGTTGGCCAAATCAGAGAATAGGATTTACCAATGGCATTATGTATCAGGGAAAGAACTTCCAAAGTGATTGAGTATGAAGGACGATGTCGGATAAAATCCAACAAAGGATCCGGTGGTCCTCAAGGGATCTGATGTGAGCATCGGTACTCAACCAGAGCAAGAAAGAATGCAAGGAGATCAGATTAAAGAAACAACTGACTAATTCGAAGCTCAATTGCAAAAGAATTACGATTTCCAAATCGAGGGATCAGAAGCAAACCCTCTGATTAAGGATGGATAAGTTGAGTAGGCTTAGGGGTACAATCAATGGCAATTTGATTGGTCGAGATCAAGCTCATGTTTAAAATAATGTCTGAGCCGGAAGGATGAATTCTAGTTTCAACCGATGATTGCGACCATTCCCAAACATATCGAATCAACGAACTCAAAATGATAATGACAACGGATGCCAATAAGATCACCAGACTTATGGGATTAATCATAATGCAAACAAGCAAGAATTTCAAGAGCAATAGGCTGTTGAGGATTTTCGAAAGATTGAATGGTATTTCGAAGACTTTTGTGAGATACATGAATCAACTATGGATGAGCGGATACTCGGTAAGTGCGAGGAATTATCCGTAGGGGTATTCATGTGTCAAGGAACTGCAAGGCAGTAGGCACAAAGTATTCTCGGAACAATAGAGAGAATTTTGGGGTATCTTATAATAACGAGAGCAACGGGGAATGATTGTATGAATGGCAAGTGTACGTGGTTATCCATAGAGGTTTATCGATGGAAGGGAATTGCAAAAGCAATGGCACAAAGTCTCGAGGGAACATCGGAGAGTATCTTCGAAATCTTGTGGTGCACCAAGTAATCATATGGAGTGAGAGGCTCTCCTGGAGAAAGTAGTTACGAGAACCTAGACTCAGAGTTAGTAAAATCATTTAACCCAAATAGAAGAGAGATCAGAGTCCCAAAGTAAAGACGAGGAATAAAAGATCCTAATAACACCCAATGGCGACGTGGGCCCGTAAGCCACACAACCTTGTTAGTAAAAGTTTTGAAATGACTAGACTCAACTTCGGCCAAGGAGTTTGGAAGGGGGATTCCTACAGGCAGTCGGCTCTAATACCAACTTGTGATGCCCCCGATTTGACCGTACACTAATCATGCACACAAATGTGTACGACCAAGATCAGGGACTCACGGGAAGATATCACAACACAACTCTAGACACAAATTAAAATCATTCAAGCTTCATATTACAAGCCAGGGGCCTCGAGGGCTCGAATACATAAGCTCGAAAGCACAATAGTCAGTGGAAGCAATAATATCTGAGTACAGACATAAGTTAAACAAGTTTGCCTTAAGAAGGCTAGCACAAATTAGCAACGATCAAAAAGGCAAGGCCTCCTGCTTGGGAACTCCTAACTACTCCTCGAAGTCGAACTCCACGTAGAATCATCCTCGGGATCCACTGGCTCCTGGACTCCATCATATGATCGCAATAACCGGGAAAGGGGGAAAAGAAGTAGCAAAGCAACCGTGAGTACTCATCCAAAGTACTCGCAAGCAAGTATCTACACTACATATGCATCGGTATCAATGAAATGGGTAGTATCTGTGGACTGAACTGCAGAATGCCAGAATAAGAGGGGGATAGCTAGGCCTATCGAAGACTACGCTTCTAGCAGCCTCCATCTTAAAGCATGTAGAAGAGAGTAGAAAGTGCAACATCAAGTAACATCTCATAGCATAATCCTACCCGACGATCCTCCCCTCGTCGCCCTGTGGGAAAGCGATCATCGGGTTGTATCTGGAACTTGTAAGGGGTGTGTTTTATTAAGTATTCGGTTCTAGTTGTCATAAGGTCGAAGTACAACTCTGGGTCATCCTTTTACCGAGGGACACGGCTATTCGAATAGATAAACTTCCCTGCAGGGGTGCACCACATTACCCAACACACTCGATCACTCTGGCCGGACACACTTTCCTGGGTCATGCCCGGCCTCGGAAGATCAACACATCGCAGCCCTACCTAGGCCTAACAGAGAGGTCAGCACACCGGTCTAAATCCTAAGCGCGCAGGGGTCTGGGCCCATCGCCCGTTGCACACCTGCATGTTGCGTACGCGGCTGGTGAGCAGACCTAGCAACCTCCATTACAAAGGAAGTTGCGTTACGCGGTCCAACCCGACGCGCGCCGCTCAGTCGCTGATGTCTAGGAGGCTTCTGCTGATACCACGACGTCGAGTGCCCATAACTGTCCCCGCGTGGTGGTTAGTGCGTATAGGCTCGTAGCCAGACTCAGATCAAATACCAAAATCTCGTTAAGCATGTTATTTTGAAGTAACCACGGACACCGACCAGGGACCAGGCCCACCTGTCTCCTAGGTGGTCACAACCTGCCCTGTCACTCCGCCACAAAGTAACAATCAGGGGGCTGCCAGGAACCCAGGCCCACCCCTACCTGGGTGGAACCACCTGCCCCTTCAGCCCCCATCTCCGAACAGTAACATAGGTAATGTAAAAGTATATAGTATATGTACCGTGATCACCTCCCGAAGTGATCACGGCCCAGTAGTATAGCATGTCAGACGGACAAGAATGTAGGGCCACTGATGTAATTCTAGCAACCTATACTAAGCATTAGGATTGCAGGTAAAGGTGTCAACAGTAGTAGTAAAGACAGGCTATGCAGCAGAATAGGATTAACCAAAAGCAGTATCAGCTACACTACTCTAATGCAAGCAGTAGAGGGAAAGAGTAGGTGATATCGGGATGAACAAGGGGGTTTTGCTTGCCTGGAAGCTCTGCTGAGAAGGAGGGGTCGTCAACACCGTAGTCGATCGGGGCAGCAGCGGCGTCAGTCTCGAAGTCTAACGGAGAGAAGAGGGGGAAGAAACAATAAATACAATGCAAACATGTGCATGACATGGCAATAAATGGCGCTAGGTGTGATCTAACGCGGTACTATGCGATACTGGTGAAGGGGGAAACATCCGGGAAAGTATTCCCGGTGTTAGGCATTTTCGGACAGACGGACCGGAGGGGTACGGTTGCAAGTTCGCTATGCTAGGGACGTGTGGTGAATGAATGGACTACATATTCGGATTCGTCTCGTCGTTCAGAGCAACTTTCATGTACAAAGTATTTTCATCCGAGTTATGGATTATTTTATATTAATTTTTAAAGATTTAATTGAAATCCTAAATTACTGGGTTTATTTTAATTCAAAAAATATACCGTAAATAGCTATGTGTTACCCAGTGGATACATAGTCAGAGAGGATGACTTGTGGGGCCAGTTGACTTGGTCAACTGTCCGATCAACGGGTCAACAGAGCCAAGGTTGACTCAATCAACCTGACATGTGGGGCCACATGTCATCGACTCAGAGTTAGTAAACTTAATTAACTATGTTTTTAATAGAAGGGGGGTCCCACGTGTAAGTGATGGTTTAGTAAAAGGTTTAATTAGCAGAGTTAATTAAGTTTAATTGAACTAGATTAATTAAGTTAATTAATTATTACTAATTAATTAATTATCTTTTTTTGGTATTCTTTTTTTAAAACATTTTTGCCTTGGGGTTGGGGCCCCGTCAGTGGCCCATAGGCCACTGGATCGGGTGCTGGGCGCGGGTTAATGGGTGCGGGCACCTGACAGGGCGCCCAGGGGGCGCCGGCGAGGCGTGGAACAGAGGGGGAGCGGCCGACCTTGGCGGGGCAGGGGCAGGGCGGCGCGCCGGCGTGGAGCTTCGGCGAGCTGCGACCGGCGAGCAGGAGGCGCGAGCATGGCGGGAGGCAGGGGCGGGCACGAGGGGCAAGCGGGTTCGCGGCTGGCGCAGCCATGGCAAGCGGCAGGCTGCAGCAACAACATGCGAGCACGACAGCAGCGGTGAGGCCATCCGCGGGCACGGGGTCGCTCCCTGGCGTGACCAGGAGCATGCGAGGAGGGGAGCAGAGCCGGAGCGGACATACTTCTCATAAATACTCCATGGTATGCCGCTTATGCTATA